>CM042158.1:61235755-61258255 GCA_023376005.1 Doryteuthis pealeii | reverse complement strand
TACTTACTTACTATATGTATATATATTATGCTAACGCTATTTCTCTCTCTATCTATCTCTCTCTCTCTCTCTCTCTATATATATATATATATATATATATATATATATATATATATATATATATACACGCGATTCGGATATTATATATATATAATATATATATATATATATATATATATATATATACACGCGATTCGGATATTATCTCTCTCTCTCTCTCTCTCTATATATATATATATATATATAATATATATATATATATATATATATATATATATATATACACGCGATTCGGATATTATATCTTATTATCAATAATTGTAGACATTTCTTCCCAACTTGTTGAGCATAATCTTTCAAGTAATCACTGGCCTCATAATTAAGGGTGGCAGAGTTTCTGCTGCTGCTGCTGCTGCAGTACTGACAGTAGGGTGTGATTGGCTGTGTGTGTGTGTGTCGGGGGATATCTTTGGCACATTCCCAGCACTCTGCTAATCTACAAGCATGCAATTTAGACAAGACTCTTTTGCCACAGGACCTTCGGTTTCCATCTCAGAAGGCTTGGCAAAAAGGTTTCCTTTCTCTCCTCTGATATTATGGGCATTAATAGCGTTTTTTTTTTTTCATTTTTAGAACCGGGTTGTATCGAAAAAAAAAATTATGGATGTTATATAGAACAAGATCCAAAATGTTCAAGTAATATGGATTAAAGTTCCATCTTGCACCCACCAATTATGTATATTTGCGTGACTCTTGGGTGCGTGTTGTGTAATTGTTACTATCATTTGAAATGGGCACAGCGAGACGAGTTCAAATCCCGGACAAGACTGTTTGCATTTCACATAATGCTTATACCCTTGGGAAAGTTATTAATCCAGCTATTCTCCCTCCAATTATGGGTAAATATTTAGGGATACTAGAAAGGTATGCATCCAAATATTCTCCCTCCAGCTATGGGTAAATACTAGGGGAGACTGGAAAGGTATGCATCCAAATATTCTCCCTCCAGCTATGGGTAAATACTAGGGGAGATTGGAAAGGTATGCATCCAAATATTCTCCCTCCAGCTATGGGTAAATACTAGGGGAGACTGGAAAGGTATGCATCCAAATATTCTCCCTCCAGCTATGGGTAAATACTAGGGGAGACTGGAAAGGTATGCAACCAAATATTCTCCCTCCAGCTATGGGTAAATACTAGGGGAGACAGGAAAGGTATGCATCCAAATATTCTCCCTCCAGCTATGGATAGATAGTACGGCAGCTTATATATATATATATATATATTATATATATATATATATATATATATATATATACACACACACACACATATATATATATATATATATATAGTTATTTCACTGATATTATGTATATTCTATTTATGAAAATAACACAATATATATGTGGGGGGTTGGTTAAACACGACATACTGTATTTTGTTTTTGCTTTTTTTTTGTTTTGTTTTTGTAAGATTTTTCAAATAATTTTTCATAATAAAATCAAAAAGAATATCAGAAGAATTGAAATTGGGATTTTGAAAAACTATAAACTGGTTCGGATCCTGTCGAGTTTAGCGAAATTCTTTAACACACACACACACACACACACACACACACACACACACACACATATGTATATATAATATATAATATATATTAATAATTTGAAGGCAATTACAATGCGTATAAAAAAACATAAAAACAAAAAGATGTTATTTTTGTCTTATCGATTTCAAAGAAAACTTTATCTTCAGAGACGAATATCAGAAATTTCTGATATTCGTCTCTGAAGATAAAGTTTTCTTTGAAATCGATAAGACAAAAATAACATCTTTTTGTTTTTATTTTTTATACGCTTTGTAATTGCCTTCAAATTATTAATATATTATAACATACTTAACAACGCTTCAAGCAAATTACAAATTACTTTATATATATATATATATATATATATATATATATATATATATATATATATATATATATATATATGTCTTTGCGTATGGGTGTGTTTGTCTATGCTATCCACAGTATTTGCCCAAACACACACCTATAGACATACAAAGTCACAAAGTCAACTCTTCTCCAGGTTGAAAGTAGTGAAAACATTTTACTTCAATGAGCTAATATTAGAGAATCACTGAATTATACATAGCTAGAATAGTTTGTTTTTTTGTCAGATCAAACTCGAAGCCGTTGTATAAAAATAAACCATTAGAATTAAGACCACTATCTTCTGTTTAATGCTAATAAGATATTTTCTTTATTTTGTTCAGCACAATCCTGAGACTGGAAACGTCTTGACTAAATTCATTAAATGAATAGCAAATACTTTCGAGTCCTGGTAACTGCTCAGAGGTTTACTGAATGCGTAACGAAATAGCCATTTCTAATGCTTCTTAACTATAAAAATAGATCTACAGGGAGGTAATAAATAAAAACACACACATGAATTTGAATGTGGCGCGTGAACTGGATATAGTTGCACAATGCGACTTCCACAGTCACAATTTGATACGCTCTGAGCATTTGTTTATCATGTAGGTTTTAACTGGTTGATTTTTTTTTTCTTGGGGCTTTTTTTTTCCTGTTGTGTGCAAGCATTTTTTTTCTATTTTTGTGATGTTTACTAAGAAAACATCTAGTATGCGTTAAGTTGGATCCTTTTAGGTAAAATTTCTCTTCAAACTTTTGTTTGTTCGCAGAGTTCTGTCCCGGCCTCCTGCATCAAAAACCGCTAGCCGGCGGCTGCTGAAAAAAAAACACCAGCTACGATTGAAGTCTGAAGTAGAAGTGGTGTCACTTAAAAAAAAACAACCAACTTAGGGCGTTTTTCCCGAAAATCCAAGCTCAACCCCAACCCTAACCTTAAACCCCCTTGTTAAAATTAACAGTTTTATTATAAAATGTGTGGGTTCTGTTTTTTCTGTTTCACCCTGTATAAAGTATTTATTTATTTTCAAATTAAACTAACCATCAACCCAACCCCATCCCCAACTCTAACCCAAAACCTAAACCTAAACCTAAACCCTGGCCCTAGTTTTGTTTCAAGTGACACCGCTTCGGCTACGGACTTCAATCGTAGCTGGTGTTTTTTTTTTCAGCAGCTAGCGGTTTTTGAGGCAGGAAGTCGGGGCGGAACCCTGTGAATATACCAAATTAATCTTTTGGTAATAACACAAGTGTACAGAACCACAAGTTTTCAGGTTCAATACCAGCCCTCGTGAGTAACATAGTTCGAACCTGCGCAGTAAGGATAGGGGAGCACTAATGCTGAGGTGTGGCGCTCCACCTCAAACACAAAAACAATTCACTCTGCACTAGCACTACGGAAAAGGGGTTAAGCTCCATCGTTTTACGGCTGATACCGGCAATGGGTCGCTCCACCGACTTTATTTACTCACAGCCACCCCGTCGACAGGCGTTTGAATACGCTGACGGTAAGCCTCTCACCACCGAAAAAAATATATTGCTTATAACATATAAGATGGGAAGTTCTTATTATATGTTGGTAGACACAGAGTAAACTTCCAACGTGTTGTACATGTGTGTACATAAAATATTCCGACAAAGGAGTTGGAAGATATTAAAAAGCAGACGTGAGCGCATAGAGAAATACATTCAAGACAGTAATACTCATTACAAGGTACCAGATAGAGATACAAAACAGATACATACACGCATTATAAATGAAGTAGGATGTAGGACTTACGTCCTAAGGAATGTCACTTACTGATAGCTAGTTGGTAGGAAAAGCTCCCCACTTAAGGGGTTGAGGCACCAAGCGCCTAAACCATGAGAAGTCGTTGCTGGCCCGAGAGAAAGAGAACTCAGAATTCCCGGGCTGCTGCCTAGGAATGAAAGAACAAAACTCAGACAAAAATGTGTTGTATATTTCGCTGGGGTTTTGAACCCGGTTTCATCAGCTTTTATAGAATTACTAGTGTTTTATAGAAGGGGGAAGTAGGTAGGTGGGTAAGTTTTGTGGCGAGGGGAAGATTTGATTGGTTATAGGGTATATGATATTTGGGGAGGTGAGAAGGAAATCAGCTGGGAAGAGAGCTGAGGGAGGTAGGTAGAAAATGAATGGTCTGAAATACCGAATAGGGGAGGGGTGTAGCCTTTCTTGAAGATCCACTTTCCCACACCCAACTAACCTAACCTCCCCTGTTGACCCTCATCCGATGACCTACTTGACCATAACCCACATACTAACAAACAGGATTGATTTTGATTTTATGGTCATCTAACCACCCCCCTTTTATTACTCCCATTTGCTACATCCTCTGCTCAAATCTCTTTCCAATAAATGCTACACCCCTCCCCTATCCGGTATTTCTCACCATTCATTTTCCACCTACCTCTCTCAACTCCCTTCCCATCTGATTTCCTTTTCATTTACTCCAAAGATGTCCCCTATAACCAATCAAATCTTCCCCTCACAACAAAACTTACCCAGGTCTAGGGAGTGTAGCATATCCCTCTATTGCCATCACTCCTACTTCTACATATACGGTTTTGTAGCTTGTCTTAGGTTAAATGGGTCATAGGTTAAATGGTTCTTAGGTTAAATGGGTCAACACTTACCTGTTGTCGGCGGGATTAGAGTGTAGTATCTGTTCCAGATTCTATGCTTTGAGACTTACCTTCTGTACCCGGCCTCGGCTGGGGTCCAGTGTGCTTCGGCCTCTGGACCGGTAGAGTACAATTAATGGCATCGTTCCAGGGGGACCATCCCCTGGATCGATGCAATTTTTATGTGCCCACGTAAAAACGAGACCTTGTGTCCAGCCTCATAAGTGGGATGAGCAGGCAAATACCCTTACCTGTTGTAGGCGGCGATCAAAGTGTAGTTCCAGTTGCTATGCTTTGAGACCTACCTTTTATACCCGGCCTCGGCTGGGGGTCCAGTGAGCTTCGGCCTCTGGACCGGTAGAGTACAATTATTAGCGTCGATCTCAGGTGTCCATCCCTCCAAGCAACACCTGCCCCCTTGGGGGCATGGCTGGGTTTATTGCCCAGCGCCTGAGGCGCCCTCTTGAGGAAGAATGCCGAAGGGATCGACGCATTTTTTGTTCTTTCCCACCCATGAGCTTCGGTTTGTGGGTGGGCCCACATTAAAACGAGGCCTTGTGCCCAGCCCATACAAGTGGGATATGAGACATATACCCTTAGGTTAAATGGGTCAAATAGATAAGATTAAACTTATTCGAATTCAATAGGACTGCGTTCACAAAACAAAAGTTTAAATAAATAGATAAAAATAAATAAACAAATAAAAACCTCAAAAGTAAAACTACACAGAAATGTAAATGTACAATGAATATGATTCTTAACGTCTAGGCATGACATAACCCTCGACATGTTAATATGCCGTTAAACAATCAATCAATCAATCAACAAGAATATCGGTGGTTTTAGCATTCCGGTTAAATCGAAATTAACGGATCTAAATTCCACCATCGTATGACACCCAGTCGAAAGAAATAAATACTATAATTCAGGTAATTAACCGAATTTAATGAAATTTTCAATGTTGATATATTAATGAATAAAATATATAATGTACCCCTTATTTAATTTAAAATATTTGACACTTTTGCAGGTCAGATAACTTTTAACCATGTATCACTGAGAATCTGTGTTACGCCTAAAATACTTGCTCCAAAGTTTACCCCCACGGCCGTACCTAATTTTCTTGGTATTTTTAGCTGTATGGTGGGATATTTCAAGTTTCACTAGCTATTCATATCAGAAATCCTTCTAATCAAATAGAGAATCGTTAACTGAGTTCTTTTGCTCGAGTATAATGAACTAAATATCAGTTTCTGTATTTTACTTTGGTGTGGAGGGAAAGCCGATCTGATGAGTTTAAAGTAGGCAATGCGCTAAAGACAAATGTTTATGTCTACCTTGTTATTTTCTATTTTCTGCAAAATAGAAAAAAAAAACGGGTATATTCACAGAGTTCCGTCCCGGACTAAAAAAAAAAAGGGTTACGCTGTAGAGTTAGTGTCAGGGTTGGTGTTGGAGTTGTATACAGGGTGGCTCAGAAAAAAAACAGAACCCACAAATTTTGTAATAAAATTGTTATTTTAACTAGGGGGTTTAGGGTTAGGGTTAGGGTTTAGGGTTAGGGTTGGGTTTGGGCTTGGGCTTGGGTTTTCGGGAAAAACGCCCTAAGTGGGTTTTTTTTCAAGTGACACCGTTTCGGCTACGGACTTCAATCGTAGCTGGGTTTTTTTTTTCAGCAGCCACCGGCTAGCGGTTTTTGAGGCAGGAGGCCGGGGCGGAACTCTGCTAATATTACAAAAAAAACCCTAAGTTTGTGAGAGTCAAAAATAGGATTTTTCTTGTTTGTTTGTTTGTTTTGTTTTGTTTTACAGCATATCAACCTTAGTGGGTCATTTAATGCCGACAAAGTTTTAAAATGAATTCATTCTTAATGGATACTCAATTTTTGTATAAACACATTTTTCTATTTAACCCATAGATGGGACCCCAACAGGTATTACCAATCCGGGTCAGAGTGGACCAGGCAGCAATGGTGATGAAGGGGTGCTGCACATTCCCCCAGACCTCCAGAACTAGAATATCACCATCAGAGTTTAACGTCATACCCAGGACATGAAGACCCTCAGCCAATGCCTTCTAGCATCCATATGATAAAAAGCTTGGGGCTTGCTATAAGGGCAATAAGGTTGGGGCAATCAGGGCTTCACATGACCAGCCGATTGATCGCTCGTCTAAGGGTCTAAGTGGAGTGTTGCATGTCATGGACTGCGCATCTACCTGTGTTATATTCTTAAGCACTACGGGTCGCCACCCACGGCCAACAGGTGGCCCCCATTTGGGGGAGTCCTACCCCTCTGCAGAGGTGCAGTCGGTGCATTCTAACGCCACATCCGATAGGGCGGGTCAAAATAGGAAGTGTGAGAAAGATGCTATTGAGATTTTATTGATATTTAAAAAAGTATATAGTTGTCGACACTATCACTTTTTGTATTTGGGTGGGGTTTGCGTAGAAACAGTTCCTGTTGGGAGACCTACTGTGAGCGGCTTTAAGAAGGCAAATAATTAAAATGTCATCCAAAAAATAGCATAAAATTCTATTTCAGTAAATAAAGAAATTTGCTTTTTCTTTCACACCAGCATGTATTTTTCACATTAAATTTGTGCAGGTGTTTGAATAAACTGCAACCATTTCTTATCAACCAAGTAAGCTCTAAATTGTATTGCGAAGAATTAACAAAAACAAAACAACAAAAACAGCAAACCGACAATAACAAGCAGCAGAATATCACAAGACTATAAAAGGTTATATATATATATATATATATATATATATATATATATATATATTATATATATATATATATATATATATATATATTTACAGGGTGTGGCCATAAGTAACGCCCTTTCTTTAATTTAATTATTTTAATTGTTTTACTTAAATAATTAAAATAATTTAATTAAACAAAGGGCGTTACTTATGCCGCGCCCTATATATATATATATATATATATATATATATATATATATATATACATTGTGAAGATTGTGTAATATCTTAGTTATGTGCGTTATTTTCTAAATGGCTATTAAATAATCATTATCATATGTTATTGGTGTCTTATTTTATTAACAATGTCTCTATAAAGTTCGAACTGGTATGGATGTGCCTCAAAACAGCCATAATATTGTGTTTAAAATCCTGCGATTAGGTAATAAATAAATGTTTATATAGTATTTGGTGGGAATCATTTGCATACCGTTTTTAATAAAACCGTGTGCAATGAATAATGAATAATTGTTCTGCGTAATTGATTTCTAATATCATTGTTTTATTCGCAAACGTATTAAAAGGGCAGCAGTAACATAGAATAGTAATTAACACAGCTTAACTCCCCTCCCCCAGTTTTGGTTAGCGGAATGAGAACAGGATACATCCGTGGACTGAATAAAGGGTTAGGTTCAAAGTTCCGTGATGGCTCCCGATTACAACAAGAAAGTTCCCCAGTCCGAAAAGAAGGTTCCCGAGTCCGAGAAGGTTCCCTAGTCCGACAAGAAATACCTGAAGAAGGCCGGAGGACAAAGAAGATTTGGACAATGGTCCAAATAACGCAGGTAATACTAATGTTAAAAACAATCCTACGTATACTTTATATTGAAATCAATTAGAAAAAGCAAAAATAAATGTAATTTTTTTTCTGTTACCATTTAATTTCATTACACTTTATAATACAATATAATATTTAATTATATTAAAACTTACGTGCTTGTGCCCAGAGGGAGCATTTTGTGCAAGTCTATTAATAATGAAGAGTCGTTTCCGGTTTTTGTCTGTAACAAAAACTACGTCACTGCTTACGTCACACTACCTAAAATCGTCATAACATAGAATAAATACACACACAATTTGAGCATGCAATGTTATACAGTCCTCATTGTTTTTTTAAACAAGTTTTAATAAATACATACCTGGTATTATCTATCTATATATAGTTTGTTTTATTTTATATATTTAAAGTTATCAGAACTAAGTTTCCATTTCAAATTTTTTAAATTTTTTACTCCTTTAATAAATTTATTTTATTTTTTACTCCTTTAATAAAATTGATGATTTTACTTTACTTAGGATACAAACTCTCTGATATTATATTTTCAACTCCCATCCCTTCAGGCAATATTTATTTTACGTCGCCCAGAGGGCGTTTTTTATTTTGCCAGTATATACAATGTAGTTTATTCCGTTAGAGCACGGTGTTTTAGTATTTCTCATAATAGCCTAATCACATACGGTGAATGTTTAAATAAAATAGTAAAAAATATGCACATAAAGGGCAATATTTAAATTCGTCCTGATTCTAAGTAAAAGGTATCATATAAAAAGTTAAAAGATAAATGCTTGGTTGGTTGGTTGATTTTACGGCATGTCAACACTTGTTGGGTTATCTTATGCAGAATACGTTTTTGTTTAATTCCTTCTTGATGTATATACATTACTTTTTTTTAAATTATATCTTTTTAACACAATTTTAAACTCATTTTTATCTATTTAACCCATAGATTGGACCTTAAAAATCACTATTACTAGAGTTTAGAGTGGGCCTGGGAGTAATGGCGATGAAAGCGTACGGCATCATAATAATAGGTTATATGGCCTAGCGATAGTATTGGATGCTTATGGTTAAGTCATAATAACAGGTTATATGGCCTAGCGCTAGTATTGGATGATTATGGTTAAGTCATCATAATAGGTTATATGGCCTAGCGATAGTTTGGATGTTTATGGTTAAGTCATCATAATAGGTTATATGGCCTAGCGATAGTATTGGATGATTATGGTTAAGTCATAATAATAGGTTATATGGCCTAGCGATAGTATTGGATGTTTATGGTTAAGTCATCATAATAGGTTATATGGCCTAGCGATAGTATTGGATGATTATGGTTAAGTCATAATAATAGGTTATATGGCCTAGCGATAGTATTGGATGTTTATGGTTAAGTCATAATAATAGGTTATATGGCCTAGCGATAGTATTGGATGTTTATGGTTAAGTCATAATAATAGGTTATATGGCCTAGCTATATTGGATGTTTATGGTTAAGTCATAATAATAGGTTATATGGCCTAGCGATAGTATTGGATGATGGTTAAGTTAATAATAACAGGTTATATGGCCTAGCGATAGTAATGGATACTTATGGTTAAGTCATAATAATAGGTTATATGGCCTAGCGATAGTATTGGATACTTATGGTTAAGTCATAATAACAGGTTATATGGCCTAGCGATAGTATTGGATGATTATGGTTAAGTTATAATAATGGGTTATATGGCCTAGCGATAGTATTGGATACTTATGGTTAAGTCATAATAACAGGTTATATGGCCTAGCGATAGTATTGGATGCTTATGGTTAAGTTATAATAATGGGTTACACGGCCTAGCGCTAATATTGGATGCTTACGGTTAAATCTTAATAATAGGTTATATAGCCTAGTGCTAGTATTGGATAAAACTGATGACGTACCGGTAATCTATGAAAGAAAAGCAAAAGAAAACGAAAAGAAACTAATCATTTCCGGGTGGGATCAAATCGATACTAAAATACCAATATACTTACTTATCATTTCTTCTATTCAGCAAATCAGCTGATATCAATAAATGTAAAAATCGAACCTAAAACGAAAGTTAAAAAAAAATCAATTCTATTTTAACGATTATATCTGATAGTATATAGACCATTAAAATCATTTATCACCAAAGTTGAGAAAAAAACGAATTTGGTCGATGCATGTCAATATCGATTTCTAGTAAAATCATTCAAACCCACACATTATGCTTCGGTGTCGGTTTCTTTATTGTCAATTTAATTGACTTAAAGAATACAAAATATCCGTTAACATTTTTTTAGTTTTATTTGTATGTATCTATTTAGTTTTATTTTTTTTTTACTAATTTTCGGTTTGGATTTCAGTTACTTGCATAAAAGAGATTTTATAATTAGATGGTGTCTACTTATCGATGCAATACCAATTTTTGATCGTAAAATTGTATTCTCTCTTTGCTTCACTAATGTAGTTACACATACTCATATATATATATATATATATATATATATATATATATATATATATATATATATATGAAAATGGAATGGCCAATATATTTAACTAATGTACATTAAAGAAAGTGTTAATAAAAGTAAATGTATTTACAATTGAAGTATGTAGAGAAAGAGGTACGAGAAAAATGTTATTTATATCTAATTTTTGTATGTATGTATGTATGTATGTATGGAGAGAACATGGAGGGTCGGAAATGTCTGACATGTGGTCGAGTTTTGCTTTCTAAGGCTGGATATGTCAATCATAGGAAGTCTCACCTGGTTCAATCCATGCAGATTCCAGGAGCAAACAATGTTTCTTGTACTATCTGTGGCAAGGTCTGTAAGTCGGCTTCTGGTCTTAAGAGACATATGGTGGTGCATAAGCATCAGATTTTATCATCTGATTCATCTGATTCATCTGAATCATCTCATTCAACGGGAAGGAAGTCTTTTCAATGTCATATTTGCATCAAACTTTGAGGATCTGCAGAAGGTTTGATGAGTCATTTGAGGGCTCATGCAAGGAAGGGTTCTGGTGGTGGAGTTGTGGGATTGTGAGGGACGGCAATGATCTGTAAAGATTATGCTATTGCCATGTAGATATGATCTTGACACCTTTTCGTCCATTAAGGACGATGACGTAGTGTCCAAAAAATAAAAGAATAAATAAAAACTCATCTACATCTGCGCAAGTGGCTGGTCAGATCAATTCCTGAGTGACAGTCCTTGGTGCACTGACAGCACACAAACTGTGATGATTGCTGAGGCAGCTGTTTTCTGTATTTCCTTCTGGTTCTCGTTGCCGCGGGGGCTACTCTCCACCATACCTCAGTCCTCTTTGTGCATTGTATGTATATATGTACATATATATATATATATATATATATATATATATATATATATATATTATAAAGATTTTGAAGGCAATTTACAATGCAATATGTGTTGAATTTATTTAACTTTTGTTTGTTTTTTTAACAAAAAAAGAAAGAAAAAGTTAGGTAAATTCAACACATATTGCATTGTAAATTGCCTTCAAAATCTTTATATTACACACACACACACAATGCTTCAATGATACTATAAAGAAACAAACTTCATATATATATATATATATATATATATATATATATATATATAAAGATAAATCTAATGAGTCAGATCTTATCCCTGAAGAGCATTAAGCGAAACTTTTAGTAGGTTTGACTGACTCATTAGATTTATCTTTATTATTTGCTCTACTTAGGTATTGAGCACTTTTTATTTATTAGCTTTAGTCTCCTGGCGGTTTTGTATGAATATATGTATCTTATTTATATATATGCATATAAATTGTTTTTTCTTTTGTCCAAAATATTGTACTAATAGATTATTGTTTGTTGGTACGATTGTCTTGGTCTTTTCTTTTTTCAATTTTTTTTTCTTCCCGGTTGATGTTTGGTAGTATATTTTTACAATCAAACTATTTGCTGTTTTTTTTCTCACCGCGGGGATTTACCAACAAGTTTGGTATAAATATATATTATATATATATTATATATATATATATATATTATATATACGCGTGTGTGTGTATGTGTATGTGTGTGTGTGTATGTGTGTGTGTGTGTGTGTGTGTGTGTGTGAACAAGAAAACAAAACACATGCCCATTAATAGACAACACACGGCCATTGCTTTTGGCTGCTACTTTATACTGCGTCTAATGTCCATACATGACTGATGAATGGAATTTTTTTGCTGGTAGGGAAACAGCAGTGTATCTATTCATGGGAGTCCACAGGAGAACGTCACTCATGGGTTTGTCCTTGATTCTTCAGCGGTGTTCATCAAGTGTTTTTTGTCTTACTTGAATGTTTTGTGAAATAAGAATTAATGACTCTACTTCTACTGTTCTCTGGAATGCTGGTCCCAGGTTTGGTTCAACACCCCAGCGAATGTAGGTATGTACCCAATCCATCATACTTACGGACTAATCTAATTGAAAGCACTGGTCCCCCCAGAAGTTAAGCAATGATGAGACTTGTCAATTTTTAAATGGGGAATTATTTAAGCAACGACAGTTACTGTAATCAACCCGGTATGAAAATGACTTGATTCGGCATTAAAGAAACCGCAAAGTAGTATTATGCTGTAAAACAAAACACAAGGTGTCCAGCGAAGAACTTAGGTAGATAGATAAACAGTTTGATAGCAACTACATAGATACATAGATAGATATGCTGTAGATAGAAGGAAAGTGGTCAAGAAATGATCAACTCAAAACAAGTCACAGGGTGATACGTTTCGTCTGTATTCACAGACTTCCTCACTGTGAATACAGACGAAACGTATCACCCTGTGACTTGTTTTGAGTTGATCATTTCTTGACCACTTTCCTTCTATCTACAGCATATCGTCGGATCCTAAACCCATCCACCCTTCCTTCATAGATAGATAGGTAGCTGGTTGCTTTGTTTTACGGCATATCAGTCCTTTTTGCCAGTATGACAAACAATAACTCACGTTTCTTACAGTAAATTCTGGGGGTCACCCAATTAAGCATTGAACAGACTCCTTAACTTCGTAGATCTAGCTGTAAACAAGATAAGCATATGTATCATCAATGGGGATCTGTATGTATTTGCAGGCTCTGATCGCAAGATATCACAGCAGAAATATGAACATTAAAACAATTTACACATGAAGATAGATAGATAGATAGATAGATAGAATCCAGGTGTTTCTATGTCCCTGCGTATATTATGTGCTATATAGCTGTTGAGCGATAGGCATCCCCCGCCGTTGGACAGGTTTTGTTTTTCGTCCTAATTGGTGTCTAGCCACTCTCCTTACCAGACAAGCTTAGTCGGGTAACCGGTTTAGTCACCGATTACCCGACTATGAAACAGGTAATACTGGGTTAGTACCAGTAGCGCCTGGCAACCTAACAAATACATAGATAAATGTTATTTTGATCACAACGTCCTGTTAGGTGACTGCCATCCCTTCATTCATTGTCTGTTTGTGAGCTCGTTCATGACTTTTCAATCCTGCCAAAGGTTTGCCTAACTTAGAGTATATTTGGTACACATAACGATCGGTGCTGAATGAGTTGATAGGTATTGTATACGCATCACTGTGAAGCTTGAGACCACTTTTGTGCAGCAGGAACATAAAAAGTCTTCATGATGGTAGAGACAATAATTACAGTCGGATAGCCTGCCTTTGAGAACAGAGCCCGCTCACACTCCTCACAGATCCGCCCATCACCAGAATTGGCCGGAAGAGTTTCACGTTTTCGGCACGCTCTCCTTAGTTTTGCCCGGTCCATCCTTGCAGCTTCAAACAGTTCTGATTCTTTGTATATCACAGCCCCCCACAGCCCACGATCAGATGTCAGGGACACCCAATTATCGACAGAAATACCAAAAGTACACTAGACCCTCCTTCACACTATCACAAAACCGTTTTTTTTATTTGGCTTGTGTTGTAGTCTTTTGCCAAAAAGGAGCTCACCAGTAAAAGTTGTTTTGGAGTCATCAGTATAATAATACAGTTTTAATATTCATACATAAATATATACATACATACATACTAACTGCCATTTATATATGTACTAACAGCGGCTACCCGATGTCGCCTGGGTAGAGGGGGATTTTTAAGTTAGTCCCGCAGATCCATTATTATTGAATCGTGAGTTGAATCCTCGTGGGATGTCCCATTCAAATTCCCAAGTAAAGAAAATATACCTTGCATTGATCCTGCTACTCTGAAAAGAAATGTTGATGTCTACTATTTAATTAGTAAATGAAAAACAAATCCATGCTGTTATCATTTAATTTTTTTCTTATCTTCACAAATATAAATCAAATCATCATTATTTATGCTCAAAAACCAAGTCCTCGTGATATTTAAAGTGTATATATATTTACTTTGTTGTTAATTGTTTTATTTTCAAAATTTCTTTCGGACATATAGATACACACAACTGCCCTTTATATCTCTCTCTCTCTCTCTCTCTCTCTCTCTCTATATATATATATATATATATATATATATATATATATATATATATATATATATATGATGAGAGTATCCAAAACTTGGTAGTAAGGGATGATTCTATATATGATTTCTAATATACACTGTATTATTATTGTATGATCCAGTAGGTATAAATACAGTGAATCTTTAAATCACTAAAAGCGCTCAATGTAATATAAACTTTTTTAGATTATATACAGAGCAGGAAAACTCAAAACCGTAATTCCATAATAATGTATTTCGACTAAAATTGGGGCCTTTATAAATCTAAGTTGATTTAATATAGCTCCCCGAAATTTCGCCTCATCAGATGGTAGATCAAGATAATTTGAATTGCATAACTGAAAATTTTAGATATAGATATAGATATACATATAGATAGATAGATAGATAGATAGATAGATTACACTTTCTAATTACAGATTCCGATTAAATGTACTATTTCCACGAAAATGCTAGCGTTGCAAAAGTCTTCGACTCTAGAAAAAAGACGACTCAAAAAATATATAATTTCTAATCATTATATTTAGCTTCTTCTTTTTAGTTAATTCATTTTCATTTCTTGGTCTAATATGAAAAGTTACAAAGAATAAAATATCCGTTAGATGACGGAGATTTTATTAAAAATTGGTTCAGCTTTAACAAAAGTTCATACAAATTAAAATCGCTTTGCGAAAAAGTCGACTGTCAATGCGATTAATGCATGTAGCTACCACGCGGTACCGTTTATTATCAATATTATATTATATATATTATAATATATAAATATATTATTATGTGTGTGGTGTGGTGTGTGTGTCTTGTGTGTGGTGTCTGTGTGTATGTATATACATAATATAAATTATATATATGTATGTATATATATATATATATAATATATTATATATATATATATATTATATATAATATATATTTATATATATATGATATATATTATATTAAATATATATATAATATATAATAATATATATATATATATTATAATATATATATATATATATATTATATAAAGTGTGTGTAGGGATGCACAAGGCTGAGATAAATTATAAAATTTAAGTCAAATGTGTACGAAGCTACAGGAATTTATATACAAATGTGATGTCGTCCATTTGGATACATACATGTACAATCACAACACGCATACGAATATACTTTTTCTTGAATTGCTTAATAAACAATAATAGACACTGCACACACACACGCCCGCCATAATATTATTAATATATATATATATATATATATATATAATTATATATATTGTTGAGTTCTACAAAATTAATTTAAGATTAATAAACGCTTAGTAATATTGCGACCGCTTTCTCTGTCTCTGTCTCTGTCCTCTGTCTCTCTGTATCCCTGTCTTGGTTTCTGTCTGTCTGTCTGTCTCTCTGTCTATCTTGTCTGTCTGTCTGTCTGTATCTCTCTCTCTCTCTTCTTCTCTTCTCTAATATATATAAATATATATATAGGAATATTACTGAGTCAGACGAACCTACTATTAGTTTCGCATAAAGCTCTTTCAGGGCTAAGTCAGAAATTTTAAGCCCTGGAAGAGCTTATGGCGAAAACTAATAGTTAGGTTCGTCTGACTCAGTAGATATCCTTAATTACTTGGCTCTACTTAGGGTAATCGAAGCACTTTTTTACAAATTAGCTTCTCTAGCGGTTATATGAATATAATATATAATTCCTTTATTATACATATATATGGCATATAAATTGGTTTTCTTTTGGCCAAAATACTATACCAATAGATTTATTTTTTGTGGTAACGAATATCTTGGTCTTTCTTTTTTTCAAAATTTTTTCTTCCTGGTTGATGTTTGGTAGTATAATTTTTACAATCAAACTCTCCTGCCGGGTTTTTTCTCTCCGCAAGGATTCCTCCAACACGCTTGTATATTATTATATATTAATATATATATATATATATAATATAACCAAACCTGTTGGTAAACCTCGCGGTATAAAAAAAAACGGCATATAGTTTGATTGTAAACATATACTACCAAACATCACCTGGGGAGAAATTTTTTGGGGAAAAAAGAAAAGACCAAACAATTGTACCAACCAAAAAATACTTTTTTTTCTTTGTTTTTTATTGGTTAGTTTGGTCTATGTTTAATTTATTTGAGTCCACGGTGGAAGGTGTTGTATAAATAATGAGTTTGCTCCTAACTCTTTTAGTCGGATCTTAGCCCTGAAGAGCACTAAATAAACGATAACCCTTAAAGTAGGTTTACTGACTCATTTAGGTTTTTTATATATATATATATATATATATATATATATATATTCCTCACAAGTTACTACAATGTTTTCATTGTTGTAGCATAAGTAGTTAATCCAAAAAGGCTCATTAAATGTAAAATATTTCCCAGCTGACAAAAAATCTTAAATAGAAACAAGATTAGATTCTCCTATAAATAACATAATTATAACATAATTTATACATCTTATAACATAGATTTTTTTTTTTTTTTTGCATTTAATAATTTGAATGGGAGATAACTAATTTTATTTTCAGAGGGTCAGTGAATTTTTTTTTTTCTCTGCCGCACCAGGCTGGATCAACACAAAGGCCTTTTTTACATAGGGATCTTACTGGAGCATTCTGTGAGGATGCTATATGATATATCTGAGATCTGAAACAGATAATAATAGTGTAAAATTCAAAGGTTATGACAAAGTCATAACTCGTTGAAACGCAAACAAACTCCGACACAGGTTGGAGGGGACAAAACATTTTTATAGATAACAGCACATGAATAAACAGATAACATAAACAATGGAGATAGAATAGTGTACATAAACATACATACATAAAAGTCATACTGAAAAGATAATATAAAAGTACACATAATATAAGGTACAGACATGAGACTAAGAATAGTCCAACTGTATAAATCTCTTACAGTGACAAGTAACCGGCGTTGAGGGCCGAAGCCCCAAACGAGAAAGGAATAACAATTGTCTAACCATGTGGTCTCGTAGTGGAGGAAAGAGAGAGAGAGAGAGAGAGAGAGAGAGAGAGAGAGAGAGAAGAGAGAGAGAGAGAGAGAGAGAATTTCAAATCAGCCACTTAAATACAAGAGGCCCCTAGTGGGAACCAGCGACATTAACGGGCAGACAACTCCCAGAACAAATACGAAAATAACCCCTACAATAAAAGGAAAACATGGGTTATTTCTATAATGTACATAAAACAAGGGGAACCACTCTTGACTAATAAATATTTTATTTATTTACTGATCTACTAGGAAAAAAGAGGACGGGCGTTTCGGGTTAAGGTTAGGGTTAGTTTAATAGGAAAATAAATAAATGATTTATCAGTCAAGAGTGGTTCCCTTGTTTATGTTGACAGTATAGAAACGATGATAAAAAACATAACAAAATAATTAACAACCATGTAAAATAATAGAAATAAGGAAAAAGACAGACAGAAAACTGCAATTGCCGAGACCCCAGCACACGTGTCCGCGTAAAAGGAAAGTGGTTAACCAAGGGTGTAATTTACCTTGCATCGGTAACGTCTACACAGAAACCGGACGCTACTAAATGTTATGTAAGTTGTATTAAATCAGATTTTAAAACTAATTTACAATGCATATAATCAATTTCGAAAAACTTCATCTTCAGAGACTGTTTTTGAAATGGATGCGGTCTTTGTGTGTTTTTTGTTTTTGATGTTATAAACACGCGTCTCGTGGGTTGTTATAACGCCACGCGGAAGAGCCGTGATATTCGTTGTTAAATCAAATTTTCAATTTCATTCTTTTATTTATTTATTTATTTGTATATTTAATTTATTTCTTATATATAATATATAATATATATATATATATATGTGTGTGTGTGTGTTGTGTGTGTGTGTATTTATGGAATGTTTATGGTAACTAATTATATATTCAGTGTTTAATTCTAACCTACTGTTTATGCGAGGGTGTACTTAATAGATAATAACCAGACTGTCTTCATATATATATTTTAAAATCTATCTAGAATTTACGCAGAATTTGAGCTATTATCGGTTACTTGCTCAGTTGAGCATACGACTTCAGTTAAACTTTGAAATTTTAATTTAAAGAAAGATAAACGTTTCAGTCTCGAAACTTTCTGATAACATCTTGCATTTATTTTTCAATTTTAGAAAGAAACATTTGGACTTCACTTTACCCAGACTTTGTTTATCACTCGATGATATTGTCATTATAAATTACTTTAGATTTTAATTATTCTATCTTCTATATATTGAATTTTACTTCAAACAATGTTATCACCTTGAAAATAAAATTAAGAATTTCTAAATACATGTTGACTGAACCTCATCACCTACTTGGAACTCAAACGGTTTTATATATATATATATATATATATATATATATATATATATATATATATAATATATATATATAAGAAGTTTGAGTCACAGTAAGGTGACGAGTTCAGTCAACCTGTATTTAGAAATTCTTAATTCTGTTTGTATATATATATATATATATGTGTGTGTGTGTGTGTGTGTCTGTATGTCTGTCTGTCTGTCTGTGTGTGTGTGGTGTGTGTGTGTGGTGTGTGTTGTTCTTTACGGGCGTCTTTGAATCTTGTCAAATACGAAAATAATTTAGCAGTTGGTCATAAATTGGTTTTAACGCCTTTGAAATGTGCGACGTTATAATTAAGTTAGAAATAAAGAGGAGCTAAATATAATTAAAATGAGAAAGAAATTCAGTTTCTCTTAAATTTATTAAATACAAACAGAGTGGTATAATGATAAAGAAACAAAAAGTTGGCACTTGTCTTGTAATGTGTCTGTTTAGCGTTTAAAGTTACAAATGTGCTACATTATATGTCACTAATTCTTCATTTACGCATATCATGTTAGCTAAAAAAACAGTGTGTCTTTTTTGTAAAAAACATCATCACATGAATATGTTATTGTTGTTTGTTTTGTTTTGTTTTACGGCATATCAACCTCAGTGGGTCATTTAATATACTTGTTACATAGTCTATGAATGGATTATTGTCAACCCCAGAATTTCTGAAGGATGGCCCATTTTCATATCACGGGCGGGACTTTCCATGGAACATTACAGAAAGCCCGCAAAATACGTGAAGTCACGTGGTACCTGGTTGGCTCTCAGTTTCAGCTTGGACGTCAGGCAGATAGAATGTTAATGCTTTAGCTGAGACTCACTGCACACGCGCGCTGTGATTAGTTAGAGAAATATGTTTAGGTAAGAAATAAAAGTTTACATAAATAATATGGTTTTGTGGTTGATGAATGTTTTGGCAAGAAGACTGATCTAGAAGAAGAAAGGAATCAAAGACGACCAACCAACAAGATGAAGTCTAGATGCTAGAAGAGACGCTAAAAGAACGTAAGATACCAAAGATGAGCAGAAGAATAATAGAAGTACAAAAAGAAGAGTATACAACATATTGACAAATAAATTAATTCTTAAGGCATAATACAATTTTGTTTATCAACTCATGTTTTTCTATTTCGCCCATAGATGGGACCATAACAGGTACTACCACTCCGGGTCAGAGTGGACCAGGGAGAAATGGTGATGAAGAGGTGTTACATATTCTCCAAACCTCCAAAACTTGAACCTAACCATCAGATAGAGTTTAACGTCATTCGCAGGACATGTAGACCTTCAGTCACCGACTTCTAGCACCCATATGATAAAAAAGGGGTTGGGGCTTGCCATAAGGGCAATAAGGTTGGGAAAATCATATAGGTGCTAGGGCTTGACGTGACCAGCTGATTGATTTGCCCATCTAGAACAAGTTATGACCAAAGTGGAGTATTGCAAGTCATGAACTGCTCATCCACCTGGGCTCTATCCTTAAGCATCACGGGTCGCCACCCACGGCCAACAGGTGACCCAATTGGAGGAGTATCACCCCTCTGCAGAGGTCCAGTCGGTGCATTCTAACGCCCCAGACGACAGGGCCGATGATATATGTAGTATCGTATGCAAATGAGATAGATTATGAAAGTAGTCTGCCTCAATTTCAAGGCAGATGGCTACTAACTTTACATAAATTAAACGTATGTTCCCGAGACTGAATGACTTCACAGCAATATGGAGTCACCGATTACAGCCTAAAGTTCCTTGGAGGACCCAGATTTCGTCGAAACTTGGATTATATGTTTCGCAGCATTGGCTAGGGTGAAGAAGTCTGAGATCTAAGAAGTATCGTTTTAGGGAGGTGTAGTATCGTATGCAACTGAGATAGATTAAGCAGACGGCTACTACATTTACTTAAAATAAACTGAATTAGATAAATTACCTATGCCGAAGCCTAGTGTGCTTCGGCCACTGGACTGGTTGATTTGGCTAATTGCATCGATTCCAGGGGGCCGACCCCCAGGCAATACCTGTCCCCTTGATTTAAAGGGGCAGGACTGGGTTTATTGCCCAGCGCCTGAGGCTCCCCGACGGGATCGACGCATTTTTTCTACCTACCACATATGAGTCTCGGCTTGTGGGTGGTGCCCATATAAAACGGCCTTGTGTCATATCGTATGTGGGGGGTGGGGGTGTTAAAATAAACGTATATTCCCGTGATTGACTAATTTCACCAAAAATATGAATATCAGTTATAAAAAGCGAATCAATGTAACATTCTATAATATTTCTTACTATATTTCTTATTCAAACATCGTTTCGACAGCTATACTCTCTGGTCTTCATAGTCTATTGGTTGGTTGGTTGGTTGGTTTTACGTTATGTCAACCCATTGGGTCCTTTTATACGAATACATTTTCGTTTTTATTCATTCTTATGGTTACAACAGAAAAGGTTACCACAGGGATAACTGGCTTGTGACGACCAAGCGTTCGTAGCGACGTCGCCTTTTGATCCTTTCTCCGATGTCGGCTTCTTCCTATCATTGCGAAGCAGAAATTCGCCAACGTTGGATTTGTTCACCACTGACAGAGAACGTTGAGCTGGGTTTAGACCGTCGTGAAACAGGTTTATTTTTTTCTCCCTGCCGATCGGGACGTGTGTTTACGTCGCCGTGGTACGAGAGGAATCGCGGGATGGGAGCAACGGTTCGCGTGCTCGCTCGAACGAGCGGCGGTGCCAAGCTGCCTCCGCCGCGATAACGGCTGAAAAGCCTCTAAACCGGAACCGCGACGGGGTCGCCACGGTATTTATTTTTATTTTTTCTAGTATATTTTTTACTAACAGAATTATCAACGGCTTATTAATAGGAAACTAATCCTATATATATTATAGAGTATGAAAGGGTGGAATTGAAAAACTTTATAACCTGTCGATCATTACGTTCTTTAACTTTTCTTTCTCTAAACATAAACATCTCAACTTTATAATTGAATTATATTACTTTTAATTTTAATTTTAATTGTTTTACTAAATCATCATCATTAATCATCAATATCAATCCATTTATTTTCTACAAACCTTTGTCTCAACTGAGGAACATGTGGAAAGCAAGGCCATCTTCATTTAATTAAACAATTTTTATCCATCAACATTTATTTCCTTAATTTATTATCTATATATTATATATATATAATATATTTATATATATATATATATATAATTATATATATATATATATAATATTCTTTCTTGGGGTTCAAGTTTCTTGGTACACGGTGATTCTAAGGCTGGTGCTATTCTCCTACCAGTAAGTTTGTTATAGAGTTCAGGTTCCGTATGAGTGGTTTTCAAATACTTAATATATATATATTATATATATAGTATATATATATAAATATAATAGTTAATGTTAATTGTAAGGCAATTTTAGAGCATTGGTGCTATCAAAAAGTGGTGTTTTTGTTTAAGTTCTTGGAATTTTGGTCCCCA
>CM042158.1:61218369-61235655 GCA_023376005.1 Doryteuthis pealeii | reverse complement strand
CCTACAGTGTATTATAGACGAATTAATGGATCTATCTAGTTTATGGGTAAAAATATTAGGGCCAAATTGAAGGCTGAGGGTGCAGTTATACAAATTTATATTATACATTTATTAACGTTATTTCAATTACTAATAAGAGTTCAAGATTATAAAACCAATAGTATCGAAAAACTTAAAATATTTCTACGAGTTTTTCTTACAAATTCAGTATTTTTAGCGTTGTTCGGACTATTGTCCCCATCTTCATTGTTATTTGTATAACGTTTCGGTCGATATACCAACCGGCCATCTTCAGGTACTTCTTTTCGAACTCGGGAATTTTCTTGTCGTATTCGGGAGCCATCACGGAACTTTGAACCTAACACTTTATTTATTCCACGGGGGGTATCCTGTTCTCATTCCGCTAACCATAGCTGGGCGGGTAGGAATTGAGCTAATTAACTATTTTTCTAACTGCTTTCACTCAGGATTGAACTCGGGAACCAGAGATAATTGTCACTTAGAACTGTCTTTTAACCGAACTGCCTAATCCACTCGGCCAATCCAATTAGACAATTGAGTGTGAATTTTGGGAACCTATAAACCTAATGTCTTGATTTGGCTGGAATATCTACCTATTTTACTTATGTATGATTTTTTACCTAGACTCATATGTTTTTTTTTTGTTTTTTGTTTTTTTCCTCAATCTGATCTGGCCTCCTTATTATGGGTTCCCATATTGTATTCATTTCTATGCTAGGTCTACCTTAAGCCCAGTACAGCCTATCATATGTGCTGATTCTTTGAGGCGTCTTCTCTTTCCAATGTTCTTCTCTATCTATTATTCTAACTTCATCCCATAAGGGCAGATGGTTTCCCTTTCATTCCATATATGGTCAGCCATACCCGACTTTTCTATTTCTCCTCGGACCCTGCTTACGATGTTCTTCTAGTCTTACTTTCAGTGGGCGGCATGTTTTCACCTTTGTTATTCTTTGCCACAGCTGCATGGGATGGAATACACACAATTTTTGGTCATGTTATATTCTGTTGAGGGCTTGATTCGGACGAGATGTTTACGAAGAGTTGAGTCACTCCTGAATGTTGTCCTGATGTCATAGGGATTACATATCTTTTGAATCTTTTCAGCCAAGCCTTTCACATAGGGCAGACAGACTGTGGTTAGTTTTCGGGTATCATCCTCTGTCCTGCGATCCAGATTTCTCATAGCCGATGTTATGCTCTCGAACAACGCTAATAATACTAATCTTCAAGCCTCATCTCAAACATCCAGTATTTTTATTCATTATTTAACCTCTTCAAGAACAACAATAGATTATATATTTTATTGAAATTCGGCTTTGCTAGTTTATATAGACGAATAATACAATCATGGGCCAAATTGAAGCAGAGAGTGCAGTTATATAAATGTATATTATACATTTATAAACGATTGTTCAATTACTAGGCAAATATCAAAATTACAAAGACAGTGTTGGTCAAATGACTTAAGATATTTGTGAGTTTTTCTTACAAATTCTAATTTTTAATTTTTTTATCGCTTTTTGCGACAAAGGTTATAAATTGTATCGAACGTTGATATGTGCTGGTAATATATATATTATATATATATATATATTATATATATATATATATATATATATATATATATATATTATATATATATACATCACATATAGCTGGATAGATTTATTATTTGTATATATATATATATATATATATATATATATATATATATACATAAAATTAATACATCTATCCAACTATGGGTATAAATAGTAGACAAAATTGTATATATAAAATATATATATATATATATATATTATATATATATATATATATATATATATATATCTGTGTATATGATTATATATTTGCGTGTATATATGTGTGAGTATATATATACATATATATATATATGGGTATATATATAGATGTATATATATATATGCATATATATACCCATATATACTCACACATATATACACGCACATGTATAATTATATATACACGCGCACACACACACACACACACAACACACACACCATATATATATATAATATATATATATATATATATATTATATCACTAATCGAATTACGAATTCAGAAGTTTTTCCATCTTCCAGATTGGTATTAGAGACTTTTGGAACATGGATGTATTCTAATATCGCTTTACAATTTGGTTTTGATTCGTCGAGTGAAAATCAAATATTCCTGTGCCTTCGCTTGGTCAACTGTTTAAATTAATAGAATTAGTAGTCTTGGATGTCTAGCAATAGTCCCCCAGCTACTGGAAAATAGTACAGCGAACCGGATTATGTTTAGTCAACTTCTCCGGGAGACAAAAAAATCTCAGAAATCAAACCAGCTTTACTTCGCTTAGAAATGAACCTTTTGACGCTTTCTGTTCCTTGTGCAGGGCAAATAAATACATAAATAAATACAGTTAATGGCTAATAAAATCATCTCGAAGACAAAACACCTAGTGGAATATTCTGTTTTCGCGTGGTGAATTTTAGAAAGCTGTGAGACATACCAGTTCACCATCATGTACACGCACACAGATACACGCGCACACACACATGCACACACACACATATGTTTTGAGCACTCTCCTAATAATACCGCAAATATTCGCCCACCGCTGACTCACAAAGTGACATAGTGATAACCATAATATATATATATATATATATATATATAATATTATATATATACTTTCTTGTTGGGGTACCAAGTTTCTTGGTACAAGGGTGATTCTAGGCTGGTCCTATTCTCTAACAGTAGTTTGTTGTAGAGTTCAGGTTCCGTGTGAGAGCTCAATGTTTAATTTTTATAGACAGAGCAAATTTATTTGTGAATAAAAAGGCCGTACATACCAGAGTGGAAATGGTCCATCATTTTATTCACAAATGTATATATATATATTTATATATATATATATATATATATATATATTTGTCAACAAATTTAACTGTTTGCCTACCAAATTTCCCTCACTTCCGTCTGAAATTTTTTAGCATTTATTTATTACTTGTAAGATGAGATATTTCAAAGTTCACTATGTATTCACCTCAGAACTCATTCTATTTACATAAACCCCTTCTGTTCAATTATAGACTAATCATCATCGGTTTACGGAAGGATCGCAGAGGTGGAAGAGTCACAGTGAGCTGTTAAAGTAGGCAAAGATCCAATGGCTTAAAGAGAGAGAAAATACAAAAAATATACCCTTTTTTTTTTACAGAAACACATTTTAATTTGTAATTTTCTTCTATTTTAAAGATTGTAAAACAAATAATTTTCATATATGATCTAAAAATGAATATTTCGTCTTCACAATACAGCACACAGTTTTGCTAAATTTCGATTCAGAATATAATAATTTATACACAATTATAGGGTTTCAAGTATTCCTATCTAATAGAGCAATTTATAAGCAATTATGTTTTGAAGTATTCCTATCTAATACATGATTTTTACACAATTATAGTGTTTAAAGTAACTATTCCTATTTAATAATAATCATTTGTTTCGTAAGAGTTTTTATGGTTCTAAATATTTATATACAACGCCAATAATTTGCAAGCAAATATTCTTTCAAGTATCTAATGATAATAATAATAAAAATAACCATAATAATAATAGTACAAGACTAGACACGACTGGGTGGGAAAGGTGATTCACTGAGAACTGTGCAAGAAATTCAATTTTCACCATTCAACTAAATGGCATATGCACAATCCTGAATCTGTCCTGGAGAATGAGACGCACAAAATTCTCTGGGACTTTGAGGTACAGACGGATCCCCTAATCCCGGTCAGGAGACCAGATATTGTCTTGATTTACAAGGAGAGGAAGACTTGTCATCTCGTGGACTTTGCCGTCCCGGCTGATCACATGAATATGAAAGAAAATAATAAAAAAAACATGTGAAATTTTGGCCATGCCCAATTCTATGAATAGTTTATTTATTTATTTATGTTTGATTTTTTGAGTTACACTGATTAAACATTAAAATATTTTATTCTAAGAAATAGAAAAAATATTCGTTTAAGAATTCGGTTTCTCAATTCAATAAACAATGTTCTTAATTTATTTTTTATTATTGTTTCGTATATGTAACAATTTGGCCATAAATTGAAAACAACTAGCAAATAAAAAATAATTACTGGTGTTTCAGAAGTAGAATACAACAATAGATTCTGAAAATCAATTAAAACGTTGATGGGAGAAAATTGAATTTTGTGCGACAGGAGGTATATCACAAAAGTTTGTTTACATATTTTTTTATTATTCCTGTTTAGATACTTCTAAAATCAACTGTCAAACAAAAGTTTTCGAAGTAATAATGTTTGTACTTATGCACAATAACACGCAAGAGATAATATAATTAGATTATGCATAGCTCAGTCGGTAGAGCATTCGGATAGAAACCACAAGGTTCCTAGTTCGATACCGGTCCTCGCCCACTCAGCGTATGAGTAGCACAGGGATCTGTGCGGTAAAGTAAGGAGCTGACGGTAGGTGTGGCGCTCCAACTCAGATGCTAAAAATATCTCCTTGGTCTAGCGCTATTGAAAAGGGGATATACTCCCTCGCTGACTGGCTGATACCGACTTTCGGCTGCCCCGACGACTTACGCATAAATGTATTACATATCATTACATTTCACGAAAATACCCGAAACATTTGAGGCGCTTGGGTTAGGGTTAGGGTTAGGGTTAATGTTACGGTTATTAAAGTCAGTCAGACAGTCAGAATACTGTTGGTTTGAACAACAGCAACTGGTTAAGCACAAATGAACTAGTGTCCAAGATAGCTGGTACTTATGGGACACAAGAATAGTCCATTGATGTATTTGGGTGATTCCATTCCTGAGGAATCGGCGATTCCGCAATGTAATCCTACCTGATCCATCAATCCTTATTCGGTATTGATGATTAGGGTGGGTTTCGACAACTCGGCCTGTTTTGTCCAACCGAGGGTTGTTCAGACGCTGTACGGAGACTATATCACCCTTGTGATATTACAAAGGTTAGGCTACTTCGGAAGTTTCGAAAATCTAATGCTAGGGGCCGGGTTAGCTCAGTCGGTAGAGCGTTCGGATAGAAACCACAAGGTTCCTAGTTCGATACCGGTCCCCGCCAACTCAGCGTATGAGTAGCACAGGGATCTGTGCGATAAAGTAAGGAGCTGACGGTAGGTGTGGCGCTCCACCTCAGACGCTAAAATAATCTCCTTGGTCTAGCGCAAGTGAAAAGGGGATAGACTCCCTCGCTGATTGGCTGATACCGACTTTAGGCCGCCCCGACGACTTTACTTACTGACTATATGTATATATATTATGCTAACGCTATTTCTCTCTCTCTCTATCTCTCTCTCTCTCTCTCTCTCTCTCTCTCTATATTATATATATATATATATATATATATATATATATATATTATATACACGCGATTCGGATATTATATCTTATTATCAATAATTGTAGACATTTCTTCCCAACTTGTTGAGCATAATCTTTCAAGTAATCACTGGCCTCATAATTAAGGGTGGCAGACTTTCTGCTGCTGCTGCTGCTGCTGCTGCTGCTGCAGTACTGACAGTAGGGTGTGATTGGCTGTGTGTGGGGGGGGGGATATCTTTGGCACATTCCCAGCACTCTGCTAATCTACAAGCATGCAATTTAGACAAGACTCTTTTGCCACAGGACCTTCGGTTTCCATCTCAGAAGGCTTGGCAAAAAGGTTTCCTTTCTCTCCTCTGATATTATGGGCATTAATAGCGTTTTTTTTTTTCATTTTTAGAACCGGGTTGTATCGAAAAAAAAATGATGGATGTTATATAGAACAAGATCCAAAATGTTCAAGTAATATGGATTAAAGTTCCATCTTGCACCCACCAATTATGTATATTTGCGTGACTCTTGGGTGCGCGTTGTGTAATTGTTACTATCATTTGAAATGGGCACAGCGAGACGAGTTCAAATCCCGGACAAGACTGTTTGCATTTCACATAATGCTTATACCCTTGGGAAAGTTATTAATCCAGCTATTCTCCCTCCAATTATGGGTAAATACTTGGGGATACTAGAAAGGTATGCATCCAAATATTCTCCCTCTAGCTATGGGTAAATACTAGGGGAGACTGGAAAGGTATGCATCCAAATATTCTCCCTCCAGCTATGGGTAAATACTAGGGGAGACTGGAAAGGTATGCAACCAAATATTCTCCCTCCAGCTATGGGTAAATACTAGGGGAGACTGGAAAGGTATGCAACCAAATATTCTCCCTCCAGCTATGGGTAAATACTAGGGGAGACTGGAAAGGTATGCATCCAAATATTCTCCCTCCAGCTATAGGTAGATAGTACGGCAGCTTATATATATATATATATATATATATATATATATATATATATATATATATATATATACACACACAAATATATATATATATATATATATATATATATATATATAGTTATTTCACTGATATTAAGCATATTGTATTTATAAAAATAACACAATATATATGTGGGGGGTTGGTTAAACAGGACATACTGTATTTTGTTTTTGCTTTTTTTTTGTTTTGTTTTTGTTAAATTTTTCAAATATTTTTTCATAATAAAAAATAATATCGGAAGAATTGAAATTGGGATTTTGAAAAAAATATAAACTGGTTTGGATCCTGTCGAGTTTAGCGAAATTCTTTCACACACACACACACACACACACACACACACACACACACACACACATATGTATATATAATATATATTAATAATTTGAAGGCAATTTCTGATATTCGTCTCTGAAGATAAAGTTTTCTTTGAAATCGATAAGACAAAAATAACATCTTTGTGTTTTTATCTTTTTTATACGCATTGTAATTGCCTTCAAATTATTAATATATTATAACATACTTAACAATGCTTCAAGCAAATTACCAATTACTTATATATATATATATATATATATATATATATATATGTCTTTGCGTATGGGTGTGTTTGTCTATGCTATCCATAGTATTTGCCCAAACACACACCTATAGACATACAAAGTCACAAAGTCAATTCTTCTCCAGGTTGAAAGTAGTGAAAACATTTTACTTCAATGAGCTAATATTAGAGAATCACTGAATTATACATAGCTAGAATAGTTTTTTTTTTGTCAGATAAAACTCGAAGCCGTTGTATAAAAATAAACCATTAGAATTAAGACCACTATCTTCTGTTTAATGCTAATAAGATATTTTCTTTATTTTGTTCAGCACAATCCTGAGACTGGAAACGTCTTGACTAAATTCATTAAATGAATAGCAAGTACTTTCGAGTCCTGGTAACTGCTCAGAGGTTTACTGAATGCGTAACGAAATAGCCATTTCTAATGCTTCGTAACTATAAAAATAGATCTACAGGGAGGTAATAAATAAAAACAACACATGAATTTGAATGCGGCGCGTGAACTGGATATAGTTGCACATTGCGACTTCCACAGTCACAATTTGATACGCTCTGAGCATTTGTTTATCATGTAGGTTTTAACTGGCTGATTTATTTTTTTATTTTTATTTTTTTTTTTTTGGGGGGGGGGGGGCTTTTTTTTTCTGTTGTTTGCAAGCATTTTTTCTATTTTTCTGAGGTGTACTAAGAAAACATCTAGTATGTGTTTTAAGTTGGATCTTTTTAGGTAAAATTTCTCTTCAAACTTTTGTTTGTTCGCAGAGTTCTGTCCCGGCCTCCTGCATCAAAAACCGCTAGCCGGCGGCTGCTTGAAAAAAAAACACCAGCTACGATTGAAGTCTGAAGTAGAAGTGGTGTCACTTAAAAAAAAAAAAAACAACTTAGGGCGTTTTTCCCGAAAACCCAAACTCAACCCCAACCCTAACCTTAAACCCCCTTGTTAAAATTAACAGTTTTATTATAAAATGTGTGGGTTCTGTTTTTTCTGTTTCCCCCTGTATAAAGTATTTATTTATTTTCAAATTAAACTAACCATCAACCCAACCCCATCCCCAACTCTAACCCAAAACCGAAACCTAAACCTAAACCCTGGCCCTAGTTTTGTTTCAAGTGACACCGCTTCGTCTACGGACTTCAATCGTAGCTGGTGTTTTTTTTTCAGCAGCCACCGGCTAGCGGTTTTTGAGGCAGGAAGTCGGGGCGGAACTCTGTAAATATACCAAATTAATCTTTTGGTAATAACACAAGTGTACAGAACCACAAGTTTTCAGGTTCAATACCAGCCCTCGTGAGTAACATAGTTCGAACCTGCGCAGTAAGGATAGGGGAGCACTAATGCTGAGGTGTGGCGCTCCACCTCAAACACAAAAACAATTCTCTCTGCACTAGCACTACGGAAAAAGGGTTAAGCTCCATCGTTTTACGGCTGATACCGGCAATGGGTCGCTCCACCGACTTTATTTACTCACGGCCACCCTGTCGACAGGCGTTTGAATACGCTGACGGTAAGCCTCTCACCACCGAAAAAATCATATCTTGCTTATAACATATAAGATGGGAAGTTCTAATTATATGTTGGAAGACATAGAGTAAACTTCCAACGTGTTGTAGATGTGTGTACATAAAATATTCCGACAAAGGAGTTGGAAGATATTAAAAAGCAGACTTTAATATGAGAGCACATAGAGAAATACACTCAAGACAGTAATACATATACTCATTACAAGGTACCAGATTGAGATACAAAATAGATACGTACACGCATTATAAATGAAGTAGGGTGTAGGACTTGCGTCCCAAGGAATGTCGCTTACTGATAGCTGGTTGGTAGGAAAAGATCCCCACTTAAGTGGTTGAGGCACCAAGCGCGTAAACCATGTGAAGTCGTTGCTGGCCCGAGAGAAAGAGAACTCAGAATTCCCGGGTTGCTGCCTAAATACTCTAGCCACCTATCGGCGAACAACATGCAGCAAGGGAAGATATCTCTACTGGACACATGTCCATCCGGAATTACTATTTTACTTACCCAATAAATATTAAACTGCGTATGATTATGAGGCTTCAGTTCTAGAGAATCTAGGGAGTAAAATACAAGGAATGAAAGAACAAAACTCAGAGAAAAATGTGTAGTATATTTCGCTGGGGTTTCATCAGCTTTTATTGTATTGTTCAGATCCTACAAGTGTTTTATAGAAAGGGGAAGTTGGTAGGTGGGTAAGTTTTGTGGTGAGGGAAAGATTTGATTGGTTATAGGGGACATCTTTGGGAAGGTGAGAAGGAAATCAGATGGGAGATAGGTGAGGTAGGTAGGTAGAAATGAATGGTGGGAAATACCGGATTGGGGAGGGGAGTAGCCTTTCTTGGAGATCCACTTTCCCACTGCCAATTAACCTAACCTCCCCTGTTGACCCTCATCCGATGACCTACTTGACCATAACCCACATACTAACAAACAGGATTGATTTTGATTTTATGGTCATCTAACCACCCCACTTTTATTACTCCCATTTGATACTTCCTCTGCTCAAATCTCTTTCCAAGAAATGCTACTCCCCTCCCCTATCCGGTATTTCTCACCATTCATTTTCCACCTACCTCTCTCAACTCCCTTCCCATCTGATTTCCTTCTCATTTACTCCAAAGATGTCCCCTATAACCAATCAAATCTTCCCCTCACAACAAAACTTACCCAGGTCTAGGGAGTGTAGCATATCCCTCTATTGCCATCACTCCTACTTCTACAGATACGGTTTTGTAGCTTGTCTTAGGTTAAATGGGTCATATGTTAAATGGGTCATAGGTTAAATGGGTCTTAGGTTAAATGAGTCAATACTTACCTTACCCGGTTTCGACTGGGATCCGGCGAGCTTCGGCCGCTGGACCGGTGATATTATAATGATAGCGTCGATCCCAGGGGGCATCCCCGCAGGCAACACCTGCCCCCTTGATTTAAAGGGGCAGGGCTGGGTTTATTGCCAGTGCCTGAGGCGCCCCCCTTGAGGGGGAATGCCGACGGATCGACGCAATTTTTCACCCGCACCCCATGAGTCTCGGCTTGTGGGTGGTCCCACATAAATAGGGCCTTGTGCCTGACCCGTACAAGTGGGGTACGTGGAAAATATCATACTTAGCTGTTGTAGACGGGGATCAAAGTGTAGTATCTGTTCCACTTGCTATGCTTTGAGACCTACCTTAAATACCCGGCCTCGGCTGGGGGTCCAGTGTGCTTCAGCCTCTGGACCGGTAGAGTACAATTATTAGCGTCGATCCCAAGGGGCCATCCCCCCAGGCAACACCTGCCCCCTTGGGGGCCGGGCTGGGTTTATTGCCCAGTGCCTGAGGCACCCTCTTGAGGAAGAATGCCGAAGGGATCGACACATTTTTTGTTCTTTCCCACCCATGAGCTTCGGTTTGTGGGTGGGCCCACGTTAAAACGAAGCCTTGTGCCCAGTCAAGTGGGGTATGAGACAAATACCCTTAGGTTAAATGGGTCAAATAGATAAGATTAAACTTATTCGAATTCAATAGGACTACGTTCACAAAACAGAAGTTTAAATAAATAGATAAAAATAAATGAACAAATAAAAACCTCAAAAGTAAAACTACACAGAAATGTAAATGTACAATGAATATGATTCTTAACGTCTAGGCATGACATAGCCCTCGACATGTTAATATGCCGTTAAACAATCAATCAATCAATCAACAAGAATATCGGTGGTTTTAGCATTCCGGTTAAATCGAAATTAGCGGATCTAAATTCCACCATCGTATGACACCCACTCGAAATAAATAAATACTATAATTCAGGTAATTAACCGAATTTAATGAAATTTTCAATGTTGATATATTAATGAATAAAATATATAATGCACCAGTTATTTCATTTAAAAACTTTGACATTTTTGCAGGTCAGATAACTTTTAACCATGTATCATTGAGAATCTGTGCTACGCCTAAAAAAATACCTGGTCCAAAGTTAACCCCCACGGCCGTACCAATTTTTCTTGGTATTTTTAGCTGTATGATGGGATATTTCAAGTTTCACTAGCTATTCATATCAGAAATCCTTCTAATCAAATACAGAATCGTTAACTGAGTCCTTTTGCTGGATTATAATGAACTAAATATCAGTTTTTACTTTGGTGTGGAGGGAGAGCCGATCTGATGGGTTTAAAGTAGGCAATGCGTTAAAGACAAATGTTTATATCTACTTTGTTATTTTCTATTTTCTGCAAAATAGGAAAAAAAACGGGTACATTCGCAGAGTTCCGTCCCGGACTAAAAAAAAAAAATAAGGTTACGGTGTAGGGTTAGGGTCAGGGTTGGTGTTGGGGTTGTATACAGGGTGGCTCAGAAAAAAACAGAGCCCACAAATTTTGTAGTAAAATTGTTATTTTACCTAGGGGGGTTTAGGGTTAGGGTTTAGGGTTAGGGTTGGGTTTTGGCTTGACTTGGGTTTTCGGGAAAAACACCCTAACTGGGTTGGGTTTTTTTCAAGTGACACCGCTTCGGCTACGGACTTCAATCGTAGCTGGTGTTTGTTTATTTCAGCAGCCACCGGCTAGCGGTTTTTGAGGCAGAAAAACTAAGTTAACCACTTCTAATATGCTAATACCATATTTTAGCATGGGGTAGTATATGCACACAGAAATATGTAGTTAGGAAAAATAAAATGAAATCGAAATTATTTTGTGGAATAATTTGTGAGTCAAAAATAGGATTTTGTTTGTTTTGTTTTGTTTTACGGCATATCAACCTTAGTGGGTCATTTAATGCCGACAAAGTTTTAAAATGAATTCATTCTTAATGGATACTCAATTTTTGTATAAACACATTTTTCTATTTAACCCATAGATCGGACCCCAACAGGTATTACCAATCCGGGTCAGAGTGGACCAGGCAGCAATGGTGATGAAGGAGTGCTGCACATTCCCCCAGACCTCCAGAACTAGAATATCACCATCAGAGTTTAACGTCATACCCAGGACATGAAGACCCTCAGCCACCGCCTTCTAGCATCCATATGATAAAAAGGGCTTGGGGCTTGCTATAAGGGCTATAAGGTTGGGGCAATCAGGGCTTCACATGACCAGCCGATTGATCGCCCGTCTAAGGGTCTAAGTGGAGTGTTGCATGTCATGGACTGCTCATCTACCTGTGTTATATTCTTAAGCACTACGGGTCGCCACTCACGGCCAACAGGTGGCCCCCATTTGGGGGAGTCCTACCCCTCTGCAGAGGTGCAGTCGGTGCATTCTAACGCCACATCCGATAGGGCGGGTCAAAATAGGAAGTGTGAGAAAGATGCTATTGAGATTTTATTCATATTTAAAAAAGTATATAGTTGTCGACACTATCACTTTTTGTACTTGGGTGGGGTTTGCGTAGAAACAGTTCCTGTTGGGAGACCTACTGTGAGCGGCTTTAAGAAGGCAAATAATTAAAATGTCATCCAAAAAATAGCATAAAATTCTATTTCAGTAAATAAAGAAATTTGCTTTTTCTTTCACACCAGCATGTATTTTTTCACATTAAATTTGTGCAGGTGTTTGAATAAACTGCAACCATTTCTTATCAACCAAGTAAGCTCTAAATTGTATTGCGAAGAATTAACAAAAACAAAACAACAAAACAGCAAACCGACAATAACAAGCAGCAGAATATCACAAGACTATAAAAGGTTATATATATTATATATATATATAATATATATATATATATATATAATATATATATATATATATATATTTACAGGGTGTGGCCATAAGTAACGCCCTTTCTTTAATTTAATTATTTTAATTGTTTTAATTAAATAACTAAAATAATTTTATTAAACAAAGGGCGTTACTTATGCCGCGCCCTATATATATATATATATATATATAATATATATTATTATATATATATATATATATATATATAATATATATATACATTGTGAAGATTGTGTAATATCTTAGTTATGTACGTTATTTTCTAAATGGCTATTAAATAATCATTATCATATGTTAATTAGTGTCTTATTTATTAACAATGTCTCTATAAAGGTCGAGCTGGTCTCGATGTGCCTCAAAACAGCCATAATATTGTGTTTAAAATCCTGCGATTAGGTAATAAATAAATGTTTATATAGTATTTGGTGGGAATCATTTGCATACCGTTTTTAATAAAACCGTGTGCAATGAATAATGAATAATTGTTCTGCGTAATTGATTTCTAATATCATTGTTTTATTCGCAAACGTATTAAAAGGGCAGCAGTAACATAGAATAGTAATTAACACAGCTTAACTCCCCTCCCCCAGTTTTGGTTAGCGGAAGGAGAACAGGATACATCCGTGGACTGAATAAAGGGTTAGGTTCAAAGTTCCGTGATGGCTCCCGATTACAACAAGAAAGTTCCCGAGTCCGAAAAGAAGGTTCCCGAGTTCGAGAAGGTTCCCGAGTCCGACAAGAAATACCTGAAGGCTGGAGGACAATAAAGATGAGGACAATGGTCCAAATAACGCAGGTAATACAAGTATTAAAAGCAATAATACGTATACTTTATATTGAAATCAATTAGAAAAAGCAAAAATAAATGTAATTTTTTTTCTGTTCCCATTTAATTTCATTACTCTTTATAATACAATATAATATTCAATTATATTAAAACTTAAGTGCTTGTGCCCAGAGGGAGCATTTTGTGCAAGTCTATTAATAATGAAGATTCGTTTCCGGTTTTTGTCTGTAACAAAAGCTACGTCACTGCTTACGTCACACTACCAAAAATCGTCATAACATAGAATAAATACACACAAAATCTGAGCATGCAATGTTAGACAGTCCTCATTGGTTTTTTAAACAAGTTTTAATAAATACATACCTGGTATTATCTATCTATATATAGTTTGTTATATTTTGATATATATTTAAAGTTATCAGAACTAAGTTTCCATTTCAATTTTTTTAATTTTTTACTCCTTTAATAAATTTATTTTATTTTTTACTCCTTTAATAAATTTGATGATTTTACTTTACTTAGGATACAAACTCTCTGATATTAAATGTTCAACTCACATTCCTTCAGGCAATATTTATTTTACGTTGCCCAGAGGGCGTTTTTATTTTGCTAGTATATATAAAGTAGTTTATTCCGTTAGAGCACGGTGTTTTACTATTTCTCATAATAGCCTAATCACATACGGTGAATGTTTAAATAAAATAGTAAAAAATATGCACATAAAGGGCAATATTTAAATTCGTTCTGATTCTAAGTAAACGATAAATGCTTGATTGGTTGGTTGATTTTACGGCATGTCAACACTTGTTGTGTTATTTTATGCGGAATACGTTTTTGTTTAATTACTTCTTGATGTATATATACATTACTTTTTTAAAATTATATCTTTTTAACACAATTTTAAACTCATGTTTATCTATTTAACCCATAGATTGAACCTTACAAATCACTATTACTAGAGTTTAGAGTGGACCTGTGAGTAATGGCGATGAAAGGGAACGGCATACACTTCAGAGCTCAAGAATATAAACCTCATCAATAGATGTAGTTTAAAGTCATACCCAGGACATGAAGACCCTCCTCCACATCCTCCTAGTACATATAAGGTTTTGGGTTTTTCCGTAGGACCAATACGTTGATAGGCTTGACGTGAATAGCCGAGTGAGGTTAAGTTATAATCATAGGTTACACGGCCTAGCGCTAGTATTGGATGTTTACGGTTAAGTCATGATAATAGGTTATATGGCCTAGTGTTAGTATTGGATAAAACTGATGATGTACCGGTAATCTATGAAAGAAAAGCAAAAGAAAACGAAAAGAAACTAATCATTTCCGGGTGGGATCAAATCGATACTAAAATACCAATATACTTACTTATCATTTCTTCTATTCAGCAAATCAGCTGATATCAATAAATGTAAAAATCGAACCTAAAACGAAAGTTAAAAAAAAAAATCAATTCTATTTTAACGATTATATCTGATAGTATATAGACCATTAAAATCATTTATCACCAAAGTTGAGAAAAAAACGAATTTGGTCGATGCATGTCAATATCGATTTCTAGTAAAATCATTCAAACCCACACATTATGCTTCGGTGTCGGTTTCTTTATTGTCAATTTAATTGACTTAAAGAATACAAAATATCCGTTAAAAACTTTTTTAGTTTTATTTGTATGTATTTATTTATTTTTTTTTTTTTTACTAATTTTCGGTTTGGATTTCAGTTACTTGCATAAAAGAGATTTTATAATTAGATGGTGTCTACTTATCGATGCAATACCAATTTTTGATCGTAAAATTGTATTCTCTCTTTGTTTCACTAATGTAGTTACACATACCCATATATATATATATATATATATATATATATATTATATATAATATATATATATATATGTGTGTGTGCGTATATGAAAATCGAATGGCCTATATATTTAACTAATGTACATTAAAGAAAGTGTTAATAAAAGTAAATGTATTTCCAATTGAAGTATGTAGAGAAAGAGCAACGAGAAAAATGTTTATTTATATAAAATTTCTTTATGTATGTGTGTATGTATGTAGATATGTTGTGGGCACCTTTCGTCCATTAAGAACGATGACGTAGTGTCCAAAAATAAAGATAAATGAATAGATAAAAACTCATCTACATCTGCGCATGTGGCTGATCAGGTAAATTTCTGAGTGACAGTCTTTGGTGCACTGACTGCACACAAACTGTGATGCTCTCTGGGGCAGCTGTTTTCTGTATTTCCTTCTCGCTCTCGTTGCCGCGGGGGCTACTCTCCTCCCCACCTCAGTTGTCTTTGTGCATTGTGTGTATATATGTACATGTATATGAATATACATATATATATATATATATATATATATATATATATATAAATATATATATATATATGTATGTGTGTGTGTGTGTGTGTGTGAACAAGAAAACAAACACCTGCCCATTAATAGACAACACACAACCATTGCTTTTGGCTGCTACTTTATACTGCATCTAATGTCCATACGTGACTGATGAATGTAAGTTTTTTGCTGGTAGGGAAACAGCAGTGTATCTATTCATGGGAGTCCACAGGAGAATATCACTCATGGGTTTGTCCTTGATTCTTCAGCAGTGTTCATCAAGTGTTTTCTGTCTTACTTGAATGTTTTGTGAAAAGAATTAATGACTCTACTTCTGCTGTTCTCTGGGATGCTGGTCCCAGGTTTGGTTCAACACCCCAGCGAATGTAGGTATGTACCCAATCCATCATACTTACGGACTAATCTAATTGAAAGCACTGGTCCCCCCAGAAGTTAAGCAATGATGAGACTTGTCAATTTTTAAATGGGGAACCATTTAAGCAACGACGGTTACTGTAAGCAACCCGGCATCAAAATGACTTGATTCGATATTAAAGAAACCGAAAAGTAGTATTTTGTTGTAAAACAAAACACAAGGTGTCCAGCGAAGAATTAGGTAGATAGATAAACAGTTTGATAGCAACTACATAGATACATAGATAGATAGGCTGTAGATAGAAGGAAAGTGGTCAAGAAATGATCAACTCAAAACAAGTCACAGGGTGATACGTTTCGTCTGTATTCACAGACTTCCTCACTGTGAATACAGACGAAACGTATCACCCTGTGACTTGTTTTGAGTTGATCATTGCTTGACCACTTTCCTTCTATCTACAGCATATCGTCGGATCCTAAACCCATCCACCCTTCCTTCATAGATAGATAGGTAGCTGGTTGCTTTGTTTTACGGCATATCAGTCTTTTTTGCCAGTATGACAAACAATAACTCACGTTTCTTATAGTAAATTCTGATGGTTACCCAATTAAGCATTGAACAGACTCCTTAACTTCGTAGACCTAGCTGTAAACAAGATAGGCATATGTATCATCAATGGGGATCTGTATGTATTTACAGGCTTTGGTCGCAAGATATCACAGCAAAAATATGAACATCAAAGCAATTTACACTTATGAAGATAGATAGATAGATAGATAGATGGATAGATAGATAGAAAGGTATTTCTATGTCCCCGCGTATATTATGTGCTAGATGGCCGTTGAGCGATAGGCATCCTCCGCCGTTGGACAGGTTTTGTTTTTCGTCCTAATTGGTGTCTAGCCACTCTCCTTACCAGACAAGCTTAGTCGGGTAGCCGGTTTAGTCACCGATTACCCGACTATGAAACAGGTAATACTGGGTTAGTACCAGTAGCGCCTGGCAACCTAACAAATACATAGATAAATGTTATTTTGATCACAACGTCCTGTTAGGTGACTGCCACCCCTTCATTCATTG
>CM042158.1:61208369-61210869 GCA_023376005.1 Doryteuthis pealeii | reverse complement strand
TTGGTTGGTTTTACGTTATGTCAACCCATTGGGTCTTCCTCGTTCCGGTTACAGATATTGGCTTGTGAACCAGCGTTCGTAGCGACGTCGCTTTTTGATCCTTCGATGTCGGCTTCCTATCATTGCGAAGCAGAATTCGCCAAGCGTTGGATTGTTCACCCACTGACAGGGAACGTGAGCTGGGTTAGACCGTCGTGAGACAGGTTAGTTTTATCCTACGATCGGCACGTGTGTTACGTCGGCCGTGGCCACGGCTATACCGTCCAGTACGAGAGGAACCGCGGGATCGGAGCAACGGTTCGCGTACTCGTTCGAACGAGCCGCGGTGCCAAGCTGCCTCCGCGCGATAACGGCTGAAAGCCTCTAAGCTGGAACCGCGACTGGTGTCGCCACGGTATTACGAAAGACTTCTCTTTTCGTTCCGTTTTAAACACACGTGTTTCTATTTATCCCATTGACGTGACCCTAACAGGTACTACCACACTGGGTCAGGGTGGACCTGGAATTAATGGTGATGAAGGAGTGCTCCACATTCCCTAAATATCAACAACTGAAACCTAATCATAAGTTAGTTTTTTTAGTCATACCCAGAACATGAAAAACCTCAGCGGCCGCCTTCTAGCATCCATAGGATAAAAAGGGCTTAGGCTCGCCATTAAGGCAATAAGGTTGGGACAATCATATAGGTGCTAGGGCTTGATGTGACCAGCCGATTAATCGGAGGGGGCCTCTCCGACCGGCCGTAAAGCCTAAGTAAGGACCAAAGTGGAGTGCTGTATGGCATAGACTGCTCCCCCAAGCATTCCGGTCTTAAGCAACATGGTTCGTCACCCATGGCCAAAAGGTGGGTCTATTTGAGGGGGTCTTCCTCCTCTACAACGGTGCAAACTTTGTATTCTACAGCACAAGTCGACAGGTCTATAAGGTACTTTGTATTGCTGTTAAAAAATAAATTGTTTTAGTAAGGTTTTAAAGAGATAATATATAGGTATATAAAGGAAGGCAAAAAAGAAAAAAAATTAAATAAATAGAAGAACAGTTGAACTTATATATATATATATATATATATATATATATATATTATATATATAATTATAATTATAATTTGTGGTTGTGTATGTGTGTGTGTGTGCGGTGTGGTGTGTGTGTGTGTCTGAAGAAAAGGAAGTGAATCCTACGGTATGTAGTATATTTAAGAATAATTAAAAAAACAACAGGATTAGATGAGTTAAGTGGTAAATTTATTGGCCGACGCTGCAGTGTTTCGATCTATCAATTAGATCATCTTCAGGGCATTTGTTGGTATATGGAAGGTGATAAAAACATTTTATCACAGAATAACGAGAAAAGCGAGTAATAGTCCTTGTTTATCAGTTTGTTTAAAATTTGAAGTCTTAAAAAGAACGTTGGAAAAAAGTGGATTTTGAAATATGACGTCAAATATTCTCTTTATATATATATATATATATATTATATATATTATATATATAATATATATATCTTATTATAATGGAGTTTGTGGGTTTGTCTGTCTGTAACCGAAACTATATTACTATACAAGTCACAATTCCCTTTGTTATTTACATCATATTCTCCATGATTTTATTTTTATTTAAACCTCAATTATTAATAAAATTGTTTTACATTGCTTACACTGTTGACCATATCTACATACTAATAACATGCAATTGTATTTATATATACAACAAAATAGCGGATTACAGTGTGAATGGTAAGGCTAATTTGCATTTTGATATTAAAAAATTGATTTTAATAAATATATGTTTAGTATTATTGATTTCTAATTGTTTTGGTTTTATCTTATTGATATGAGCAAAAATCTCAGGAATAAATCTTAAAAGAAATCCATTAAAAAAGAAGAAATAACTGTAAATATTATTTTACTTTCTATCTTAACTAAATAGTTAAATTAGGAAAATTTAACAAAGACAGACGGGAGTAATGTAAAATGATAGATAGTTAGTTTCAAAGTTGTTCTATTTTTCAATCATACCCCCTCTGTTCAAAATCTTTTTATCTGCATTCTTATTCAGTTTCATCAGTCTTTCTAATTTAATATATTTTATTATATTAAAACTTAAATACTAGCACCCGGGGGGTGCATATATTTGCTTGTATATATAAAGTCAGATTCTTGTTCTGATTAGCTAGAAAGCGTGGCTATATTGTTATAGGTATATCTGACTTAATATGATTAACATTACTATTTGCTCTACTTAGGCATCGAGAACTCTACATTTCAGCAATAGATATTCCTAGCGGCTAATATATATATTTTTTAATTTGATTTTTCTTTTGGCCAAGTGTTTTAGTGTTATAGGTTTGTTTAATCGATTATTTTCGGTTGATGTGTTACTCTCTTGATCTTTTCATTTTTTTAATTTTTTTCCTGGCAATGTTTTCTAGTATATTTTTACAAACAAATTATTTGCCGGGTTCTTTTTCTTACCTCAACGGTTTATTAAGGATAGTAATTACC
>CM042158.1:61196200-61208269 GCA_023376005.1 Doryteuthis pealeii | reverse complement strand
CGGGTCGGTTTAGGTGTGTTGGTACTTCTGAATGGGGAGGCTATATTTTGATGTTGCATACTGAACATGTGACCTCTGAGTTTGTTGCATATGTAATTTTTCCCAACATCAATACACACACACACACACCACACACGCACACACATATACACACACATCTACACGCCGCATACACACATATATATATTTACAAAATATATGGTGTGTGTGTGTGTGTGTGGTGTGATTGCATGCTTGGCGAAGAGATGTCACTGTTGTATACACACACACACACACACATCACACACACACCACACACACACACACACACACATATATATATATATATATATATATATATATATATATATTAATTTGAAATATATATTGTAGCATGCGTGCGCGCGTCTGCGGGGGGGTGTACAACAGTGACAATCTCTGGACACTAATTCACCCACGATTGAAATTACTGAAAAATTTACCAATTATCTTTAATCTTAAAATCTTTCTTTGTTAAGCAGAAGAATCTTCAGGCCGCAAAGTGTTAGGCAACTATCAGCCACTGAATTGATTAGGATTAAAAGCCCTCGTATATTTATGCGTTGCAATTAATTTTTGTTCATATATTAGATTATAAAGGTTATTTGAATTATTCGATTAAGTCGAGTACCATTTACTTATATCACATTCTAATAGTTTAATCACTGTTGAAGAAATACAAGAAGATGAAAATTATATTAAAATTTCAATTGTGAATCTCCATCAATAATTCTAAATGGTATCGATCTTTTTAGCAATTTGTGATAACATTACGAAAGTAAGAAATATACACTAATAGCTCAAATGTAACAGCAATACCTATTACCATATCCATAGTATATCAAATTTATCTATGGAATTTTGTATATACATTATATTAATCATCGGGAAATGCATTAACCTATCTCATTTTCAAACCAGTTATGGAAAAGACTCTAATGAGACGGAAATATGTGTTGTGGTGCTTAGTTAATCCAATAAGTAAATCTATTCATAATGAGATTGCTGTATTTCTATTCTGACAAAAACTACTTCATAGCTCTACGTCACAGCTTACGTCACAATATTCGTATGCCTATATTACACCCAAATTGAGTAGCAATTTTTAAAAATTGTTTTTTACTCTTCGCCTTTTTTAATTTTTACTTAACAAAAGTTAGCTAAAAAATTACAAATAAATAAATACCTACGATTTGTGTAAAATTGAGTGAAAATATTCAAAATAATTGTTTGTTTATACATGCACGCAACATTTTATTTGAGAAGGACGCGACTCAATTTTCATTTCAATTGTTGTTTTTTGTTGTTGTTTTTTTTTACCCTTTAATAAGTTATGAGCATTTGTTTTACTATGATACAAACCCTCGACATTTGAATTTTTAACTCCCACCCCTCTCAGGCAATGTCTTTCAAAAAATAGTTTACGACGCCCGGGGGTTCTGTGTAGTACCTATAATTGCTAATAGTGTTTTTGGTTGATTAGATTTCTTTGTTTAATGGCATATCAATCTTCGTGGTTGGTTTGATAGTTAGATTGTACGGCATGTCAACCCATGGGGTATTTTAGCCGAATAAAAAAAATTTATTTTATTCATTTTGTAATTCACTTTTTGTAAATTCATTTTTGCTTAAATTCATTTTGTAAATTCATTTGTGCGGATTTTTATAATTTTCGTCATCTTTAAAACGGATTTCTGATTTAATCAAACACATATATAGACTCTAACAGATACAGCAACTTTGGTCAGAGTGGACTTGAAGTAATGGAAGTTAAGACATTTTCTTATATTCATTTTGTTAGGTATTTAATTCTTTTAATTCATTTTGAAAACCCATTTTCTTATATCTTAAGATTTAGATGGGGCGCATATCCGTTGTAAGGTTGGCAGAAATACATGGCTATGAATTTTTTTATTCATTTTTGTTAGGCGATTCAATTTAAAAAAATTTCAAACCCTTTTTTCTTATAACCTTTAACACTTAGATGGGACCATATCCGTGTCAGATTGGACCAAAGAATAATGGCGATGATGAACTTTTTTGTTTTATTCATTTTTGTTGGGGATTCAATTTTTAAAATTCATTTTTCAAACGCATTTTCTTAATCTTTAGGACTTAGAAGGGGCCACTATCCGTGTAAGCTTTGACCAGAAAATAATGGCTATAAAGAGGTTTTTTTTAATTCATTTTTGTTGGAGATTCAATTTATTAATTCATTTTTCAAAACACATGTTTCTTTATATCTTTAAGAGTTAGATGGGACCATATCCGGTCAGATTGCGACCAAAGAATAATGGCGTTGATTGACGTTTTGTTTTATTCATTTATGGGTATTCAATTTTTTAAAGTCATTATAAAACTCATTTTCTGATCTATTCAACACATGAATGGGACCAACCAATAATACCACTCCGCGATCTGAGTGGGCTTAACGAATGCAATGCAGCATATGAGAATATTTTCTTCTGTCCTTGATTGACATTGATACTATTATAGGCATAAAGAATAGTCTTGTCTCGACGAGATCCAAACGAAATCCAGACATCGCGTACTTGTATCATTTAAGTGTATCAACTGTGTACATATATTCATTTACTTTATATATATATTTGAGGCGCGTAATTAAATGGTTAGAGTCGCTATGAAAATTAACTCGTTGCATTTCACACGCGCTAATACCCTTGGGAAAGGTACGAAATCAATCTCCTCCAGACTATGGTAAATAGTAGGGACAGATTGGACATTTAACTATGGCTAGTACCAGTCTAGAATGAAAACTCTGAATTCAAACCTGCTAAACCCCGCTTAAGAAATTGCCTTGGTCGCATCCTGCTCGATGGAGGGGTTGGTATATATATATATATTATATATATATTATATATGGTGTGTGTGTGTGTGTGTGTATATATTATGACTCTTTCGTCGATTTCGACGCGATGAGGGTTCACACACCACAATTGAAACCCACACAGGGATTTGTATAGTGCGTGAAGGCTTTGTGTTGGACTATTCCACACTTTTTGGCACAGTCGATAGGAAGGATTGGTTCATCAAGGGTTGCCACAAACCAATCATTAACGACCTCAGGAAATTGAATTCAGAGTTATCCCTCTCCTAGACTGGTTCCTACCCAAGGCTGAAGGGCCAGTCTGGCCCTACTATTTAACCATAGCTGGTTTATGATATATAATATATATATTATATATTATATATATAATATAGATGTTAACGTATGATATCTAAATGTTCACACTATCACACTTTTTGAAACACACCATGTGCGATTATTTATTTTCTGTATAATTTTTACTTCAAAATAGAAACCACCGTGCTTTGCCCCAGATCTTTTTTTTTCGTTTGAGACAGTCATATTTATTTATCAATGAATTATCTTTAAAATGATCTATAGATTCGCTGGAGGCCAATATGAAAAAGAAAAAAGAAAATAATCAGTAAAACTATTAAAGTTAATGTAACACGCGAACATTTTTGGCTTAAATTTCAATTGAAATTACCTGTTAAATAATTCACCTGTTATTCAATACGTATAAGATTATTTTATTAAATTCTTCTTAAACTCTTTATTATGCGAAGTTTTGTACAAACATTTTTTTCTTTTAAATTCTCTGAATCAAATAAACGATTTTCTTTTCAAACATTATCTTGACGTATTAATTATTTTTTTTTCAAATACATTTCTGATTCGATATATTTTACTCAATTTCTATTCGAATTTATTCTAGTGGTCGTTACTAATGCCACGACGATTACTCAATAAGATTTTTCTATATATTTTTCTAAGTCTTCGATTTTGATCCGAATAATTTTGTCATACCTAATTACTTCTGTAATACAGTGTATACAAGGATAATCTGGTCAAAACACATGTCGGCATCTCATTAGATAATTTTTTATCGTACAATATTTTTTCCATTAATCTTTTCAATATAATATATATAATATATATTATATATATATATATATCCTTGTGTCCTTTTAGCCTGTGTATGTAACTCTGTTAACTGGTCCCTAACTTGCTCGTCGTGGTAGTGTTGTATGACTTGATTCATGCAAATTCAGTATATTAGTACATCAAGTACGTTGTGCCTGATATAGTAACTCGCAACCATTACAAAGCAGACGGTAGCGTAATGGTCCGTAGTCTTTGCAGTCTCGGTATTGCTTCTCATCCCACTTATGGGGCGTGACACAAGACATTTTATGTCGGCCCACCCACAAGCGAAGCTCATGGAGTTATAGGCACAAAATTATGTTGATCCCGTCAGCATTCCCCCTCAAGGGACCCAGCCCTGGTCCCTTTAAATCAATGGACAGTATTGCCTGAGGGGCTAGCTGCCTGGCATCAAAGCTTTTAATTTATTTACAGCTCCAGATGGCCGAAGAACTCTGCCAGCAGGCCTCAGCAAGTTATTGAGGGCATTTATGACGCGTCCACCCACAAGCCGGCTCATGGATCGCCCCCCCCCTAGGCAGAATAAATGCGTCGATCAGGTCGCATTCCCCTCAAGGAGGGTGCCGCAGGCACTGGAGCAATTAAACCCAACCCTTGCCCATTTAATCAAGAGGGCAGGTAATTGCTAGGAGGATAGCCCCCTCCGGATTAACGCTTGTTAATTTTACGTAGCCGCTTCAGTGACCGAAGCACTCTGATGTAGAATCAGCAATCACCAGATATTCAAAACAGCAGTGTATACAATAGTATTGACCAGCCTCAATACTCTCTACGAAAGGTAGCTAGCTGTCCACAACAGTGTGTCCCTGATGCTTACATGTTCTGGTCAGAAATAGGATGACAGAGCTATAACTCCCCTGAAGCTATAAGTGTTTAAAATCAATTTGCCTTCCCTAGACTGGAATGCCACACCAAGATTTAAAAAGGAAGGATTATTTCTTTAATATTATATATATATATATGGTCTCCACAGACACGTGTTTCGATTTATCAAGTCTCTTCAGTGTGGCTAGGACATTTTGCAGCTACCTACAGCTTATCTGTTCGGTTGGGTGTCAGTCCGGCACCTTAACCATTAGCTGTCTTCACTTAGAGAATGGGAAAGGGATTTTTAACGTTTTAATACACACATCGTTTGGTGTAAAGGCCGTCACAGGAGTGCTCCATTCCTATATAGAAGAGGCGTCGCGTTTACGCTGAGTTGGCGGCCGTCAGGAATGCCCCCAGAGTGCTCAAACTCTAGGGATGGGGAGCATATATAGGGTCATCCACAGACACCGTGTTTCGACGTTCCCAAGTCTCTCCTGTCGCCTAATATTGTGTAAGCTACCTACAGCCGGATGGAAAATCCGATCGGAATATATATATAGTATATATATATATATATTATATATATATTATATATATATTATAATATATATATCAACCCCTTTCGTAAGATATGACTATGGCTTCAGTTTCCTAATCGAGTTTAATTGACTGGAATTCAACTTTCCGTCACAACCAACTTGCAAGGTTAAGAGACAGTATGTCCTACTCCTTACCAATAGCTGGAGAGAGGAATAATGGATTCATGCGTGCCAAGTGTATAGCGTTAAGTGGAATCAAAAACTCGTACACCAAATTACTCAGAAGTTATGGATACCTTGCTGGTACCCAGACTCCATTAAATACCACCAGCTAACGCTCTTGGGAAAAAAAGACGCAACAAAACGGTACATGTAGACTGTGCGGAGCCAGAGCATGAGACCCTGTAACCATGTATTAAGGTGAATGTAGCAAACTAGCACAACGGAATACAAAGCTGGGTTGGGAAGGTGATCCACTGGGAATTTATGCCAAACAAATTAAACTTGACAACGACAAAATTGATATATGCATTAAACCAAACCTGTTCTTGAGAATGAACGCATAACATCTCTGGGACTTTGAGATAAGACGGATCACCCTAGTCCAGCCCAGGAGACCAGACCTAGTATTGATTAAACCAAAAAAAAAAAGAAGAACGTGTCAACTGGTGGATTTTGCGTCCCAGCAGATCACAGGGTAAGCTTGAAGGAAAACGAAAGATGGACAATACCTGGACCTTGCCAGAGAACTAAAAAGCTATGGAATATGGAAAGTGAAGTTGATACCAATTGTAGTTGGTGCACTTGGACGTCCCAAAAAGCTTTGAAAAAGACTCGAAAATCTGGAAATCAGAGGAAGAATTGAGACCATACAGACTAGTGCTACTGTTGTAATCTGCCAGATTCTCAGAAGAATCCTGGAGACCTGAGGATACTTGTTGTCACTCAGACTCAGTGAAAATACCATCAGCTGACGCTGGTGTGAGAACTCTATAATATAATTATGACAATCCAGACAAACTGCATTGCGGAATCGGCGTGTATATTCAGAAGAATCCTGAGACCTGAAGAGAACTTGTTGTCAGCAGGACTCAGTGAAATACCATCAGATTACGCTGTGTGAAAAACTTAAAATAGTGAAATAATAATAATAATAATTAATAATAATAATAATAATAATAATAATAATAGACCCGTGTACATTCGATAGGAATATACAACCAGGATATAAGAATGAAATCGGGATGGGAATATGACATTGCTTCTGATGAAAAGGGGGAAAAGAGAACAGAAAATACATAGAATGAAAAATCACGAAAAATAAAAAAAATTACAAACCCTCCGCACGAGCAAGATGTGACACAGATCAATTTATTAAGCAAAGTTTAACCAAGGTTTAAATTCAAAGTTTTCCTTCTCCTAGACTAAACTAGGCCAATGGTTTAAAAGCCCAGCTCCACCCTATAATGTTACCATAGCTGGAGGAGAAATGGATTCATACTTTTCGCAAGGGTATTACCTCCATGTGAAATGCAAACAGCTTCGCCCAGGAACTGAACTCGGGTCGACGAGCATTCCTAGACTCTACATTTAGCCACGCGCCTACATCAGAAAAATATAAGAACATTTGGAGAAAAAAGAGAAGTAAAGTTACTTGGAATACTGCGAGGCGGGCACCATCAAACAAACAGAGATGGAAGAGAAATTAAAGAAACAGTACGCCATAAGTAAAAGTAAAAATAAAACTTCTAGAATAAACGAAAATCTCAATTAAAGGAATAAAAACTTTAAACTGCAATCTTGTAACATATTGTCAACCATCTTAAAAATAACAATAGAGGAGACTCTGACAGATGGAACCAAAAACATAATACTGTTAACGGTGTGAAGCTCTGGAACTTCTGAGCTCTGGAATACACATGGTTGGCATTGCTCTCAGGTACATATTCATTGGTAGTACATGTTTGAAATATATATCAACGTATGGACACTACATAAAATAAATTACGCTTTCGGGCATCCGTAGTCAGAAAGAAAGCTTAAACCAGGCAAGTTTGCAGAACTTATAACTTGAAAAAACAGTGAACAGGGATCATTACGAACCCCGGCTGATTCAATACCGTTTCCAGGAATTTCAACGAGTAGAACATATCAGAAGAACAGAATAAAATCTTAAAATAAAAATAAAAAATTCTCAAGAATAGTACCAAAAAAAGTCTGTAATATACGACTGGTAGCGACTTTTATGTATTAATAAAAAAATAAATGAAATAAATAAAACAATAAAAAGTAAATCACTATTTTTTAAATCTAAATTATTTGAAATACATTCAGACGTACAGACACACAGGAAAGCCATAGAAACACATATATAACACATACGTACCACACTCATATACAGAAAACACACACAGAGACACTCACATTTACACAAACACACACACACCACACACACACACCACACACACACCACACACACCACACAATATATATATGCAACACACACACACATATATATATTTAAATATTCATATATATATATTATATATATATATATATATATATATATATATATATATATATATATTCTCACACACATATTTATACACATATTCAGACACACATTGACAGCAACACAGAGTTAGGATACTCCAGAGTTATATATATATATATATATATATATATATATATATATATATATATATATATATATATATATATATATAATATATATATTGTGTGTGTGGTGTTGTGTGTGTATATACATAGATATATATAATACATACACACACACATATATATTTAAATTATTCATGTATATATATCTATATATATACATATCTCACACACATATTTATACATATATACACACTACATTGAAGACGCCAGAGATACTCACATAATATATATATATATGTGTGTGTGTGTGTGTGTGTGTGTATTGTGTGTTTGGGCTGTGTGTGTGTCTCTACTCCTTCTTCTCTCTGTATGCTTGTGTGTGTGTGTGATGGGGAGTGTGTGGTTGTGTGTGTGTGTGTGTGTGTGTGTGGGACAAGACCGTGCTTGAACAATGTTATTTTAGTAAAACGAACGCGTCTCTACCGTTATGAATAACAAGTATACTTTCTCTTCTTTTTTTTCAGGCGATCGTGTGGGGTTTTATAACCTCCAGTCTGATGATCTTACTTTGAAACTAACACTGACATATCAATGGTAGCCTGAATTTACTTGACATGCTGCAGAACAGTATAAAAGTACAAGGATGAAGAGAAAAGTTTGAGCGGATGGAAGAAGAAGAAGAAGATAGAAAGAAGAAGAAGAAGAAGAAGAGAAGAAGAATTGAAAGAATGAAAAGAAGAGAGAAGAAGAAGAAGAGAAGAAGAAGAAGAAGGAAGAAGAGAAGAAGAAGAATTTGAAAGAGCCAATGCTGTGGGTGTTTCGAAATACTTAGTTCGATATAGAATCTCACCATGACAGAAACATTCACCCGGGGTCTCACATCATATTGCCAAAGTGGGTGAACTTTCTTCACACTTTTATTTCTTCCTGGAAGCGTCAGAACGAGACATGTTCCGTATTGGAGTGTCAAGAGAAACACAAATTCTAAACTTAAGCAGAATCAGAGTTTTCCTTCTGTTTTCAGGGCAGTCTTCTTTTTTTTTCGCTTCTTTATTTTCTCTTTCTTATATGTTTTATCGTTGAATGTCTACTATGGTTGTACGTACGATGTTGTTTATAGAGCACGATTTCCTTACTTTTCTTTCTTTATATAGGTTAAGTTATATCTTAAAATTTTACTAAAACAACGTATTATAGTAAAAATAAACCCAAAATGTTATATGAACGGATCAGATCCCGTTAGTATATATATATAATATATATAATATATATATATTGAGAAAAATTTTGAGTATTTTTTCGGAAATTTAATATTGGGACAAATCCAAAAATAAAACAAAAACAAACTTGATAATAGCACAATGTCTAAAATGCCTAATTACATTAACAATATTATATAAATATATATATATATATATATATTATATATATATATATATATATATATGATAAATTTAAGCATGAGCGCTTATACGGAACCTGAACTCACAAAAACTACTGCGTAGAGAATTGGACCAACATAGTATCACCGTGTACCAGAAACTTGGCTACCCCAACAAAGAAATATATCTACAATAAGATAAAGGAATCAAATTTAATAAATAATAAAAATGGTTAATAAATGGAGAGACTTGCTGTCACATTGGTGTAGAAATTATAAATGAGTGATATTGAGATAATGATGATGTAGTAAACAATAATTAAAATAAAGAATATAATTCAATTATATAAGTTGGAGATGTATAGTTTAAGAGAAACAAGAATCATATAGGAAGAAATATTCCGTTGGTTTGCCAACAAAACCTGCTTAAATAACAACTTTGCACCAAAATAACTATACTTATATATATATATATATATATATATTATATATATATGAGAAGTAAAATACACACGCGGTTTTATGATTGGCTTTTTTTAGCCGACAATTTTGGGAGAATATGTGTTAATTGTATCGTACCTAATTTTGAAAAGTTAATTAATTAATACTAATAATTAGGCGGCATACCTATTAAAATCTAAGGCTTAACAAACGAGAAAACTCTCTGTATGCTACAATTCGGCTATTAGTTTCATCAGCAGAAGCTATAGATAGGAAGACCGCCTTGCTGCGGATTGAAACCCGACTGACTGGTGAGCTTCGTATATTTATTAATATATATATATATTATATATATATTTATTTAATTATATATTATATATATATGTGTGTCGTGTGTGTGTGGTGTGTGGTATGTGTAATATACTATCCTATTAATAACCGTTGAGTAAGCAAAAAGAACCCGGCAAATAATTTGTTTGTAAAAATATACTAGAAAAACATTGCCAGAAAAAATTAAAAATGAAAAGATCAAGAGAGTAAACACATCAACCGAAAATAAATCGATTAAACAAACCTTAACCTAAAACACTTGGCCAACCAAAACAAAAACTAGAAAAATCAATTAAAAAATATATATATTAGCCGACTAGGAATATCTATTGCTGAAATGTAGAGTTCTCGATGCCTAGAGAGCAATAGTAATGTTAATCATATTAAGTCAGATAATACTATAACAATATAGCCACGCTTTCTAGCTAATCAGAACAGAATCTGACTTTTAATATACAAGCAAATATAGCACCCCCCGGGTGCTAGTATTTAAGTTTTAATAAATAAAAATTATTAAATTAGAAAGACTGATGGAAACTGAATAAGAATGCCAGATAAAGATTTTGAACAAGGGGGTATGATTGAAAATTTAACAAAGACAGACGGAGTAATGTAAAATGATAGATAGTTAGTTTCAAAGTGTTCTATTTTTCAATCATACCCCCTCTGTTTCAAAATCTTTTTATCTGCATTCTTATTCAGTTTCATCAGTCTTTCTAATTTAATATATTTTATTATATTAAAACTTAAATACTAGCACCGGGGGTGCATATATTTGCTTGTATATATAAAGTCAGATTCTTGTTCTGATTAGCTAGAAAGCGTGGGCATATGTTATAGGTATATCTGACTTAATATGATTAACATTACTATTTGCTCTACTTAGGCATCGAGAACTCTACATTCAGCAATAGATATTCTAGCGGCTAATATATATATTTTAATTTGATTTTTCTTTTGGCCAGTGTTTTAGTGTTATAGGTTTGTTTAATCGATTATTTTCGGTTGATGTGTTACTCTCTTGATCTTTTCATTTTTTAATTTTTTTCCTGCAATGTTTTCTAGTATATTTTTACAACAAATTATTTGCCGGGTTCTTTTTCTTACCTCAACGTTTATTAATAGGATTAGTATATTACACACACACACACACACACACACACAACATATATATATTATATATATATATATATTATATATATATATATATATATAATATATTAATATACGATACTCACCAGTCAGTCGGGTTTCAAATCACGCACAAGGCGGTCTTCCTATCTATAGCTCTGCTGATGAAACCTAATAGGCCGAAATGTACATACAGAGATTGATTTTTCTCGATTTGTTAAGCCTTAGATTTAAATAGGTATGCCCGCCTAATTAATTAAGTATTAATTAATTAACTTTCAAAATTAGGTACGACTACAATTAACCACATATTCTCCCAAAATTTGTCGGCTAAAAAAAAGCCATATCATAAACACACCGCGTGTGTATTTACTTCTCATATATATATATATATATATATAATATATATATAATATATAGTATTTGGTGGCAAGTGTTATTTAAGCAGGTTTGTTGCAAACCACGGAATATTTCTTCTATATGATTTTCTGTTTCTCTTAAACTATAAACATCTCCAACTTATATAAATTGAATTATATTACTTTTATTTTTAATTTATTGTTTACTAACATCATCATTATCCTCAATATCACTCCATTATAATTTTCTACACCCACATGTGACAGCAAGTCTTCTCCATTTCATTAAACCATTTTTATTTAATTTATTTAATTTGATTCCTTTATCTTATGTAGATATATATTCTTTGTTGGGGTACCAAGTTTCTTGGTACACGGTGATACTATGTTGGTCCAATTCTCTACCAGTAGTTTGTTGTAGAGTTCAGGTTCCGTATAAGCGCTCAATGCTTAAATTTTAATCATCAT
>CM042158.1:61176200-61193700 GCA_023376005.1 Doryteuthis pealeii | reverse complement strand
CCAAATGTTCTTATATTTTTCTGATGTAGGCGCGTGGACTAATGGTTAGAGTCGTAGGAAATGGACTCGTCGACCCGAGTTCAGTTCCTGGGCGAAGCTGTTTGCATTTCACATGGCGGTAATACCCTTGCGAAAGGTATGAATCCATTTCTCCCTCCAGCTATGGGTAACATTATAGGGTGGACTGGGCTTTTAAACCATTGCTAAGTTATCAGTCTAGGAGAAGGAAAACTTTGAATTTAAACCTGTTAAACTTTGCTTAATAAATTGATCTTGTGTCACATCTTGCTCGTGCGGAGGGTTTGGTAATTTTTTTTTCGTGATTTTTCATTCTATGTATTATCTTGTTTCTCTTTTCCCCCTTTTCATCATGAGCATGTCATATTTTCCCATCCCGAATTTCATTCTTATATCCTGGTTGTATATTCCTATCGAATGTACACGGGTTTCCTATTATTATTATTATTATTATTATTTATTATTATTATTATTATTATTTCACTATTTTAAGTTTTTCACACTAGCGTAATCTGATGGTATTTCACTGGAGTCTGCGTGACAACAAGTCTCTTCAGGTCTCCAGGATTCTTCTGAATATACACGCCGATTCCGCAATGCAGTTGTCTGGATTGTCATAATTATTATTATAGAGTTCTTCACACCAGCGTCAGCTGATGGTATTTCACTGGAGTCTGAGTGACAACAAGTATCCTCAGGTCTCCAGGATTCTTCTGAGTAATCTGGCAGATTACAACAGTACACTAGTCTGTATGGTCTCAATTCTTCCTCTGATTTCCAGATTTTCCAGTCTTTTTCCAAGCTTTTTGGGACCGTTCCAAGTGCACCAACTACAATTGGTATCACTTTCACTTTCATATTCCATAGCTTTTTAGTTCTCTGGCAAGGTCCAGGTATTTGTCCATCTTTTCGTTTTCCTTCAGCTTCACCCTGTGATCTGCTGGGACCGCAAAATCCACCAGTTGACACGTTCTTTCTTTTTTTTTTGGTTAATCAATACTAGGTCTGGTCTCCTGGCTGGGATAGGGTGATCCGTCTTTATCTCAAAGTCCCAGAGAATGTTATGCGTTTCATTCTCAAGAACAGGTTCTGGTTTATGCATATATCATTTTGTCGTATGGTCAAAGTTTAATTTTTTGCATAATTCCCAGTGGATCACCTTCCCAACCCAGCTTTGTATTCCCGTTGTGCTAGTTTGCTACATTCCCTTAATACATGGTTTACAGTCTCATCTCTGGCTCCGCACAGTCTACATGTACCGTTTTGTTGCGTCTTTTTCCCAAGAGCGTTAGCTGGTGGTATTTTAATGGAGTCTGGGTACCAGCAAGGTATCCATAACTTTTCTGAGTAATTTTGGTGACGAAGTTTTTGGATTCCACTTAACGCTAATACACTTGGGCAACGCATGAATCCAATTATTCTCTCTCCAGCTATTGGTAAGAGAGTAGGACATACTGGTCTCTTTAACCTTGACAAGTTGTTGTGAAGGAAAAGGTTGAATTCAAGTCAATTAAACTCCGATTAGGAAAACTGAACCATAGTCATATCTTACGAAGGGGTTGATATATATATATATATATATATATATATATATATAATATATATATATATATATATATATAATATATTCCGATCGGATTTCAATTCCGGCTGTAGTAGCTTACACAATATCTAGCGACACTGGAGAGACTTGATACGTCGAAACACGTGTCTGTGGATGACCCTATATATGCTCCCCATCCCCTAGAGTTGAGCACTCTGGGGGGCATTTCACTGACGGCCGCCAACTCAAGCGTAAACGCGACGCTCTTCTATATAAGGAATGGAGCACTCTGTGACGGCCTTTACACACAAAACGATGTGTGTATTAAAACTGTTAAAATCCCTTTCCCATTCTCTAAGTGAAGACAGCCTAATGGTTAAGGTGCCGGACTGACACCCAACCGAACAGATAAGCTGTAGGTAGCTTGCAAAATGTCTAGCCACACTGAAGAGACTTGATAAATCGAAACACGTGTCTGTGGATGACCATATATATATATATATATTAAAGAAAATAATCCCTTCCTTTTTAATCTTGGTGTGGCATTCAGTCTAGGGGAAGGCAAATTGATTTTAAACACTTATAGCTCAGGGGAGTTATAGGCTCTGTCATCCTATTTCTGACCAGAACATGTAACATCAGGGACACACTGTTGTGGACCAGCCTAGCTTACCTTTCGTAGAGAGTATATGAGCTGGTCCAATACTATTTGTACACTGCTGTTTTAGAATATCTGGGTGATTGCTGATTCTACATCAGAGTGCTTCGGTCACTGGAGCGGCTACGTAAAATTAACAGCGTTAATCCCAGGGGGCTATCCTCCTAAGCAATACCTGCCCTCTTGATTCAAATGGGCAGGGTTGGGTTAATTGCCCAGTGCCTGCGGCACCCTCCTTGAGGGGGAATGCCGACCTGATCGACGCATTTATTCTGCCTACGATCCATGAGCTTCGGCTTGTGCGTGGACCGTCATAAAATGCCCTCATAACTTGCTGAGCCTGCTGCAGAGTTCTTCGGCCTCTGGAGCTGCTAAATAAAATTAAAAGCTTTGATCCCAGGCAGCTAGCCCTCAGGCAATACGTGTCCATTGATTTAAAGGGACAGGGCTGGGTCCCTTGAGGGGGAATGCTGACGGGATCAACATATTTTGTGCCTATCACTCATGAGCTTCGGCTTGTGGGTGGGCCGACATAAACATGTCCTTGTGTCACGCCCTCATAAGTGGGATGAGAAGCAAATACCCCGAGACTGCAAAGACTACGGAACCATTACGCTAACCGTCTGCTGTAATGGTTGCGAGTTACTCTATATCAGGCACAAACTGTACTTGGATGTACTAATATACTGAATATTGCATGATCAAGTATACAACACTACCCCACGACCGAGCAAGGTTAAGGGACCAGTTAGACAGAGTTACATTACATCAGGCTAAAATGGGACACAAGGATATATATATATATATATATATATATATATATATATATATATTGAAAGATTAATGGAAAAAATATTGTACGGATAAAAATTATCTACTGAGATGCCGACATGTGTTTTGACCAAGAGTTTATCCTTGTATACACTGTATTACAGAGTAATTAGGTATGAACAAAAATTATTCGGATCAAAATCGAAGACTTAGAAAACATATATAGAAAAATCTTATTGAGTAAATCGTCGTGGCATTAGTAAAACGAACCACTAGAAAATAAATTCGAATAGAAAATCTGAGTAAAATATATCGAATCAGAAATGTATTTGAAAAAAAAATAATAATAACGTCAAGATAATGTTTGAAAAGAAAATCGTTTATTTGATTCAGAGAATTTTAAAAGAAAAAAAATGTTTGTACAAAACTTCCATCAATAAAGAGTTTAGTAGAATTTAATAAAATATTCTATACGTATTGAATAACAGGTGAATTATTTAACAGGTAATTTCAATTGCAAATTTAAGCAAAAATGTTCCGTGTTTACATTAACTTTAATAGTTTTACTGATTATTTTCTTTTTTCTTATTTCATATTGCCTCCAGCGAATCTATAATCATTTTAAAGATAATTCATTGGATAAATAAATATGACTGATCTCAACGAAAAAAAAAAAAAAGATCTGGGGGCAAAGCACGGTGGTTCTATTTTGAAGTAAAAATTATACAAGAAAATAAATAATCGCACATGGTGTGTTCAAAAAGTGTGAAGTGTGAACATTTAGATATCATTACGTTCAACATTTCATATATATATATATATATATATATTATATATATATATATATATAAAACCAGCTATGGGTTAAATAGTAGGGCAGACTGGGCCCTTCAGCCTTGGGTAGGTAACCAGTCTAGGAGAGGGATAACTCTGAATTCAAAATTCCTGAGGTCGGTTATTGATTGGGTTTGTGGCAACCCTTGATGCACCAATTCCTTCCTATCGACTGTGCCAAAAAGTGTGGAATAGTCCAACACAAGCCTTCACCACTATAAACAAATCCCTGTGTGGGTGTTCATTGTGTGTGTGAACCCTCATGCGTCGAAAATCGACGAAAGAGTCCATAATATATACACACACACACACACACACACAATATATATATATATATATATATATATATACCAACCCCTCCGCTCGAGCAGGATGCGACACAAGGCCAATTTCTTAAGCGGGGTTTAGCAGGTTTGAATTCAGAGTTTTCATTCTAGACTGGTTACCTAGCCATAGTTAAATAGTCCAATCTGCCCTACTATTTACCCATAGCTGGAGAGAGAATTGGATTCGTACCTTTCCCAAGGGTATTAGCGCCGTGTGAAATGCAAACGAGTTAATTTCATACGACTCTAACCATTTAATTACGCGCCTCAAATATATATATAAAGTATAAATGAATATATGTACACAGTTGATACACTTAAATGATAAAGTACCGATGTCTGGATTTCGTTTAGATCTCGTCGAGACAAGACTATTCTTTATGCCTATAATAGTATCAAGTGTCAATCAAGGACAGAAGAAAACTATTCTCATATGCCTGCATTGCCATTACGTTAATGCCCACTCAGATCCGGAGTGGTATTATTGGTTAGAGTCCCATTCATGTGTTGAATAGATCAGAAAATGAGTTTTAATAATGACTTTAAAAAATTGAATACCCAATAAAAATGAATAAAACAAAAACGTCATCAACGCCATTATTCTTTGGTCCAATCTGACACGGATATGGTCCCATCTAACTCTTAAAGATATAAGAAAATGTGTTTTGAAAAATGAATTTAATAAATTGAATCTCCAACAAAAATGAATTAAAAAAAACCTCTTCATAGCCATTATTTTCTGGTCCAAACTTACACGGATATGGCCCCTTCTAAGTCTTAAAGATATAAGAAAATGCGTTTTGAAAAATGAATTTTAAAAATTGAATCCCCAACAAAAATGAATAAAACAAAAAAGTTCATCATCGCCATTATTCTTTGGTCCAATCTGACACGGATATGGTCCCATCTAAGTGTTAAAGGTATAAGAAAAAGGGTTTTGAAAATTTTTTTTAATTGAATCCCTAACAAAAATGAATAAAAAAAATTCATAGCCATTATTTTCTGGTCCAAACTTACACGGATATGACCCCATCTAAATCTTAAAGATATAAGAAAATGGGTTTTCAAAAATGAATTTAAAAAATTAATACCTAACAAAAATGAATATAACGAAAATGTCTTAACTTCCATTACTTCCAAGTCCACTCTGACCAAAAGTTGCTGTATCTGTTAGAGGTCTATATATGTGTTGATTAAATCAGAAATCCAGTTTTAAAGATGACTGAAAAATTATAAAAATCCGCAACAAAAATGAATTTACAAAAATGAATTTACAAAAATGAATTTACAAAAATGAATTTACAAAAATGAATAAAATAAATTTTTTTATTCGGCATAAAATACCCCATGGGTTGACATGCCGTACAATCTAACTATCAAACCAACCACGAAGATTGATATGCCATTAAACAAAGAATCTAAATCAAACCAAAAACACTATTAGCATTATAGGTACTAGCAACAGAACCCCCCCCCGGGCGTCGTAAAACTATTTTTTGAAAGACATTGCCTGAGAGGGTGGAGTTAAAAATTCAATGTCAGAGGGTTTGTATCATAAGTAAAACAAATGCTCATACTTATTAAAGGAGTAAAAAAAAAACAACAACAAAAAAACAAACAAATTGAAATGAAAATTGAGTCCCGTCCTTCTCAAATAAAATGTTGCGTGCATGTAATAAACAAACAATTATTTTGAATATTTTCCACATCAATTTTACACAAAATCGTAGGTATTTATTTATTTGTAAATTTTTTACTTAACTTTTTGTTACAGTAAAAAATTAAAAAAAGGCGAGAGTAAAAAACAATTTTTAAAATTGCTTACTCAAATTTTGGGTGTATATAGCATACGAATATTGTGACGTAAGCTGTGACGTAGAGCTATGACGTAGTTTTTGTTACAGATAGAAATACAGCCAATCTCCATTATGAATAGATTTACTTATTGGAATTACTAGCACCACACACATAATTTCCGTCTCATTAGAGTCTTTTCCATAACTGGTTTGAAATGAGATAGGTTAATGCATTTCCCCAGATGATTAATATAATGTATATACAACATTCCATAGATAAATTTGATATACTAAATGATATGGTAATAGGTATTGCTGTTACATTTGAGCTATTAGTGTATATTTCTTACTTTCGTAATGTTATCACAAATTGCTAAAAGATCAGATTACATCATTTAGAATTATTGATGGAGATTCACGTGAATTTTAATATAATTATTCATCTTTCTTTGTATTTCTTCAACAGTGATTAAACTATTAGAATGTGAGTATAAGTAAATGGTACTCGACTAATCGAATAATTCATATAACCTTTATAATCTTATCATATGAACAAAAATTAATTGCAACGCCATAAATTACGGAGGGCTTTTTATCCTAATCAAATATCAGTGCTGATAGTTGCCTAACACTTTGCGTGCCTGAAGATTTCTTCTGCTTAACAAAGAAAGATTTTAAGATTAAAGAATAAATTGGTAATTTCAGTAATTTCAATCCGTGGGAATTAGTGTCAAGAGATGTCACTGTTGTACACCCCCCCCCCAGACGCGCGCACGCATGCATACACATATATATTTACAAATATATATATATATATATATATATATATATATATATATATATGTGTGTGTGTGTGTGTGTGTGTGTGTGTGTGTGTATGTGTGTGTGTGTGTGTGTATACAACAGTGACATCTCTTTCCCAGCATCAATCACACACACACACACACACACACACATATATATTTGTAAATATATATATGTGTGTATGCGCGTGTAGTGTGTGTGTATATGTGTGTGCGTGTGTGTGTGTGTGTGTGTGTAATTGATGTTGGGAAAAATTACATATGCAACAAACTCAGATGGTCACATGTTCAGTATGCAAACATCAAATATAGCCTCCCCATTCACAGTACCACACACCGACATCAAGATCCAACCCCCAACACACTTGTAACAGATATAGGTAAAAGGTATTCAACTAATCGAATATTTTATATGACTTTATAAAGCGTTTCCTTAACATATGAACTAAAATTGATTTCGTACACTCTAAACACCACAAAGGCTTAAGAAAAGTCTTGGGAGCCTTCAAAACTTCTCAAGACGACAGCCTATATGTAGAGGCTTATAAAGCAGCCTAGAACTAATATACTAGCGTTACGATACTACACAAAACTCAAATCCTGCCCATCCAACCCAGCTTATGACTGCACCTTCAAGCAAAGATACAAGGAGTGTTTTGAAAAAAAAGAAGAAAAATCAATAAAATCTTTTGGTCTCTTTAAAAGCAAACAATATGAAAAATATGTTTGAAAATGTCAACATGGAGGATATTCTCCCATTTTTATGGAAATAAAGTCATACCATAGAATATAGACATGAAACAAATCAATACCATACAACATAATCCCCAATAATGCTAACATATTTTTAAAACCAATTACTAAAAAGTATACATGTAAATACACAATATGTATCACTTCCTAAACGTTAGGCATGACATAACCCCAGACGGGTTGATATGCAGATAAAATCAATACACAAACAAACAAACTTTTGGTCTCTGGTACCCATCTTCAAAGAATCTAACATTCCTCGCACAAATATTCACAAAACCATCATACCTAAAGCATCACCTTGGATCATTAAAAAACCTAAAGTGATCCTCGAACTAACTGAGCTCCCCAAAACAAAATCCCATCTTATCACTTATCAAAATAAACTTTACAACATTCTAGAACACTACCCCAACCAGCTCCACATATTTACAGATGGCTCTAAGGACAATGAGCCAATAGCATTTTAAATTTAAAAATTGTAAGTAAAGCTCTCCCAAAAGAAACCTCTATTTTTTTTTCAGTTGAAGTCCGTGAAATAAATCTAGCACTTGATCTCATTTCTAAAAACCACCACAAAAACTTTATCATCTTCTCAGACTCGATCTCAGTCCTGTTATCATTAGGAAATTTTAAAAAATAACCGGAAGACCCTCTCATCATTAAACTCCTGAATAGATTAGACTCAATGTCTAACCCCAAGGAGATTCCGATACACTGGATCCCAAGCCATATTGGAATGCGGGGGTCAAAGAGCTGACTCTCCAGCTAAATCAGCTTTAGATTTCAAGATTCCATATACTATGTTGAAACCCGAAATTAATAGATTCCTTCATACAAAATGGCAACAATACTGGGATAACATCAACAATAAACTCTTCCTAATCAAACCCACTCTAGGAGACTGGAGATCAGCCTTAATGAAGTCCAGAAAGGAACAAATCATTGTGCCCCGATTACGCATTGGTCACACAAGACTAAGGCACTCTTATATACTCAAACAATAACAACAGCCACAGTGTGAAACATGTCAAACACCTTTGACTGTTAAACACTTACTCATAGAAAACAAGTTTTTTTCTCATATCAGAAACCGTTATTTTAATGGAAAAAATATGAAAGATCTACATGAAATTGTCAACATAGAAGACATTTTGTTCTTTTTGAATGAGAAAATATGCTATAGAATATAGACATGAACCTAATCAATACCATATAACATGATCTCCAATGGTGCTAACACATTGTTAAAATCAATTACTACAAAAATGTAAATATAGATACAAAATATATTACTTCCTTACCGCTAGGCATAATAAAACCTCAGACAGGTTGATATGCCGTTAATATCAATCAACCAGCCAACCAACTAGCTAAGCCCTAGCCTTAGCAATGCTACCATGCGGCTACCACAACTGGACCCTAACTAGACTCTTAGAGAACAGCTTAGATGGAAACCACGCACGGATGTTGTGCGTTGTCTTGAACAAATTACGGAAGCAGCATCCCAAAACAAAATAAGTGTAGGGTCATCGACATCTTATTACACAAACCATTCATGTGAGACCAATGGGACCTGCTCAGAAATCATCATCATCATCATCATCATCATCATCATCATCAAGTCGTACTGACGAACACATATTGAATAGCCATTTTATTCTTGTTCTTCATATTGTTACTTACCTTCTCTCTTCTTAAAACTTACTAATTGTCATGACCCAAAAGAACCAAAGAATTGCCAAAAAAGATGAGCCATGTGTCAAGTACTGTCTATCATATTACTGCTCCTTTTCCATTACCGTTCTTGAATTATCTATTAAGTTTTGAATCCTACTCTTATCTTTCATGATAATTCTCTTATGTTGGCTGAATTAGTCTGTTCTTTTTCACGGGTTGCTTTGCGTGTTTCTTCATCACTGTTTCCATCTTATTGGTTCTTATTTCTTATGAACACAGTCACTTAGTTCTTTTTGACGTGTTTATTCACCAGTACCCGCTTCAACCATACGGGTGGAGAAAAAACAACAACATTTTACACGTTCGTTAGCTACGACGTCTGGAAATACTCTCATTAACCCTCCATAATTTACTAATTGTCATGACCCAAAAGAACCAAAGAATTGTCAAAAAAGTTGAGCCATGTGTGAAGTACTGTCTATAATATTACTGCTTCTTTTCCATTACCGTTCTTGAATTATCTATTAAGTTTTGAATCTTACACTTATCTTTCATAATAAATAGGCTACCTATTCATTGTGTAATACACATATTACCTAGCTCGTGCCATCAGCTATCGGTCTTGGTAGGTACTCTAGATGGCACCCATTGTCTGCATAGATAACATGGATGTGAGTTCATTGCTGGTCAGTCTTGAGTTGTGTACCCAAGTCTAGCAGTCCATAGAACGTTGTTTATGAATTCACCTTTACTTCCTCAACAGTTAGACAGACGAGACGGGGACTCTTATATGTACATATATATGAGCGTGTGGTGTAATGGTTAAAGTCATAGAAAATGGACTCATCGCTCCGAGTTCAAATCCTCTATGTGGTAATTGCATTTCACTTAGCGCTAATTCCCTTAGAAAAAGTTGAACCTTGGTTAGGCAAGCGGTATAGAAGAAGGAAATCTGTGAATTCAAACCCGTTAAACTCCGCTTAAGAAATTGACCTTGTGTCACATCCTGCTCGTGCGGAGGGGTTGGTTAATATATATATATGTATATATATATATATATATATATATATATATATGAGCGAATAAATATACTACTTGAAAGGTCTTGATTGGCATCTTACTTATTGCGAATTCTCGCAATAACTCGTAACTTGGGCTGCGGTGGTCGACCGACCACAGACAGGCAGCAGCAGAAAGACACAAATTTCACTGATGGCCTACAATCGAGCAACCTCGGGTATCATAACTTCATACAAAAACTTGGCTCGTACAAATGCCGAACAAGACACAAATTAAACTACATAGTAGTTTAACAAAATAGGAATTGCCTCGTATAAAAGCCGAATAAGACACAAATTAAACTACACAGCAGTTTAACAAAATATGAATTAACTCGTACAAGAACCGAACAAGACACAAATTAAACTACACAGAAGTTTAACAAAATATGAATTAACTCGTACAAGAACCGAACAAGATAGAAATTAAACTACACAGTAGTTTAACAAAATAGGAATTGCATCGTACAAAAGCCGAACAAGATACAAATTAAACTACACAGTAGTTTAACAAAATATGAATTAACTCGTACAAGAACCGAACAAGACACAAATTAAACTACACAGTAGTTTAACAAAATAGGAATTACCTCGTACAAGAGCCGAACAAGACAGAAATTAAACTACACCGAAGTTTAACAAAATAGAAACTTCTAAAACAACTAGTCTAACGAGTTACAAACTCATTAAACATCCCGTTCCAACAAAGGATCTGTCTTTTGTGCCTACTGGACAGGATTGAGAGTAGGCTTGAGACAAGAAGATCTAGACCACTATTGCTATAGGGTAGCTACGCCACTACGCCACCACGCCACTACCCACTCACCCCTATCTTAAATTAATTTTAACATTCTCACTCACATATCTCTTACTTCATTTTATGTATGAGGAAATTGGCCGCCTCACCAATGACACAAAAAGCACGTGGCATCCTTGTATAGTTACCAACTAGCTCTTTTTTCTGATCGTGTTTCGTTAAAGTGGTACAGTTAATATACGGCTACATTTCGGAATAAATCCCTGATCTCCCTGAAAAAAAACCCCCAAAAAACCGGAATTCTGATAAAATGAAACGAGGATTCATTCAAAGAGGATTTTTAAGCAATCGTGTTCAGTTATACAACAATCAGATTTATGACAATGAGAATCATAATTATCTTTAGGTTCGTGTCATTGGTCATTGTTTTCACTATTCAATAAACAATTAAACTTCTTATGTTGTCAGTCTCGTAATATTCATCCTATATTTTATTTTCCTTGATATTATACAGCAACCTGTTTATACATGTTCGAAAAGTTTTTTTTTCACTTTTTCCGTTTCTATCAAAATAACTATTATTGTTGATTTTTTTTCAATGTTTTGTTTGTAATTCTGTTTCAGACAACGTGTTGTTTCGTTGAAGATCACATATTTCTTGAATATTTCCTGATTTGGTTTTAAAAGAGAAAGCAAGAATAGTTTTATTTCGACATTTTTTTTTAATTATTATTCAAGGTGCTTATTGTATATTTTTCATAACTATAGTGTGTTTTCAAATATTGAATGAATAGGACTACATTTGTAAAAGGCACGTGAGTGGTTTCAATTCGCATCAGACTATATATATATATATATATATATATATATATATATATATATATATATATATATATATATATATACCAACTCCTCCGCACGAGCAGGATACAACACAAGGTCAATTTTCTTAAGCGGAGTTTAACAGATTTGAATTCAGAGTTTTCCTTCTCCTAGACTGGTTACCTAGCCATGTTTAAAGAACCCAGTATGCCCTGCTATTTACCCATAGCTGGAGGGAGAGTAGAATGCAATTACCACGTCAAGGATTTGAACTCGGGGCGACGAGTCCATTTCCCATGACTTTAACCATTACACCACGCGCTTCAATATAGATAGATAGATAGATAGATGGTCATCCACAGACACGTGTTTCGATTTATCAAGTCTCTTCAGTGTGGCTAGACATTTGTAAGCTACATAGAGACGGGATTGAAATCCGATCGGTTCAGTGTCAGTCTGTCACCTTAACCGTCAGGCTATCCTCACCTACAGAATGCGAAAGGAATTTTAACTGTTTTAATACACACATCGCTTTGTATGTAAAGGCCGTCATAGAGTGCTCCATTCCTTATATAGGAGAGCGTTATAAATATAAAGTCATCCACATACACGTGTCTCGGCGTTTCCCGCCTATTCAGTGTGTGTAGACACAACAACTACCTCTGACCAGAAGCGAAATCCAACTGACTTTTTGCCAGACCGATTTCTTAACTACTCGGCCATTTGACAGCTGCCGCAAAGCGGTGATGTGTAAACTATTAAATACATACATTTGTTTTTATATTTTATAATCACCAGAGAGATCCAATCTCTGAAAAGACCATCATTGCTTATATATATATATATATATATATATATATATATATATAATATATATATATATATATATATATAATAAATCCTAAAGAGTCAAAATCTGCTTCATATATACGCGTATTTATCTAAAAGAATATATGTATAATATTTTATATATATATTATATATATATATATATATATATATATATATATATATATATAATAAAATCATCATGTAGATATATTAGAGTGATTTTTCGTAGTCTTCCTGGTGAGCTCATTGTATGACATTTTGAGAGTTATATACAGAGCAGAATGTTTTGAGTTTTTGTTCGTTCTCTAAAATGAATTGACTGTCTGAAGGTGCTTCAAGTTTTTTATTTCAAGTATACACACATACACACACAAACACATACACACACACACACACATATATATGTGTGAGTGTTTGTGCGTGTGCGTCTGGAGGCACCTGGTCTAATTGTTAGAGTTGTGGGAAATGGACTCGTCGACCCGAGTTCAATTCTTGAACGAAGCTCTTTGCATTTCACATGGCGCTAATACACTTGGGAAAAGTAGGAATCCAATTTTCCCTCCAGCTATGGTAAATAGCATGGTAGACTGGGCTCTTTCACCATGGTTAGGTAAACAGTCTAGGAGAAGGACAATTCAAACCTGTTAAACTCCGCTCAAAAAATTGACCTTGTGTCGTATCCTGCTCGTGCAAAGGGGTTGGTATATATTATATATATATATATATATATATATATATATATATATATATATACAAAATACAAAATATATAGTACAAAATCTTATTAGAGCTTTAAAATGACCAAATATTTTGGTCATTATCGATTAAAAGAAGAAGAAAAATTCAGGAAAACATTAGTGTGCGTGCGTGTGTGTTTGTGTGTGTGTGTGTGTTTGTGTGTGTATGTGTGTGTGTGAGAGAGAGAGAGAGAGAGAGAGAGAGAGAGAGAGAGAGAGAGAGAGAGAGAGATTAGTTAGCTGATTAGTTTCGTTCCTCGTTAACGTGATATAAATATCGAGGAAAATAGACAACGATTAAAAACAGGAAAATGGGACGAATAAGACAAAAAACATTTAAAGACGAGGAATTATTCCTTTTTGTCCATAATAAGGGAGAGAACATACGAGACTACACCGTTATAATACTCATGCCTAGTTTTCAAAGGGCTGGGTTAATGACCAATAAGCCAGTCCTTTGCAAACAATTTGAGGGCTTAATAACTCCGCGTATTATAACTGTGTAGCCTCGTACATTCATCGCCTTATTCCTCTTATTTAATTGTTATTTTTACCCACCTACCTACTTCCCCCTCCTATAAAACACTTATATGATCCTAATGATTCAATAAAGGCTTTCGTTCCAGCGAAATATACTACACACTTTTGTCTGAGTTTTGTTCTTTCATTACTTATTTTACCTCATTCTGTCGGATTTATTCCAATCCCATTTTCCTCATATATATATATATATATATATATATATATATATATATATATATATATATACTGGCAAATATATGCACCCTCCGGGTGCAAGTATTTTAGTTACATTTTATAATAAAATATCATATTAAATTAGAAAGGCTAATGAAACTGAATAAGAATGTAGATAAAAAAAATTTTGAACAGAGGGGGTATGATTGAAAAATGGAACAACATTGAAACTAACTCTTCCATCATTTTCTGTTACTCCCGTCTTTCATTGGTAAATTTTCCTAATTAAACTGTTTAGTTAAAATAGGAAGTAAAGAATAATATTAGTTATTTCTTCTTGTTAAGGAATTTCTTTTAAGATTTATTGAAGAGATTTTTGCTCATATTCAATAAGATAAAACCAAACAATTAGAAATCAATAATACTAAGCATATACTTATTAAAATCAATTTTTACGATCAATATGCAAATTAGCCTTCCCATTCATACTGTAAACCTCTATTTTGTTGTATATATAAATACAATTGCATGTTATTAGTATGTAGATATGGTCAACAGTGTAAGTAATGTAAAACAATTTTATTAATAATTGAGGTTTAAATAAAAATGAAATCATGGAGAATATGATGTAACTAAAGGAATTGTGACTTGTATAGTAATATAGTTTCGGTTACAGACAGACAAACCCACAATCTCCATTATAATAAGATATATATATATATATATATATATTAGCTGATAGTTTGATTTTGAACGCTAACGTTTCCTGTGATTTGCGTCAACAAACCACCTTGGAACGGTTTACCCTAAATTGACCCCTCACGCAAGCGAGATACTGACAACCCCAAGCAAAATCCGGACATTGCTGATCCTTTTTCCCCGCAACATGCATGTCAGACCGATTTATCAACCGACCGATAATGTTTGCACATGTAACCTTCAATCCTGTAAACGACAGATCGTCGGTTTGGCAGAAAATTGCAAACATCTTTCTGGTAATTACACGGAGCACGTGCACGTTTGCCGCTTTTGTATCCGGAAAGTTTGAAGGAGGAATTTACTGTGCGGGTTCATCGTCGAAATGTGGGGGGTTACCGAGTGAAAGATGACATGTGCCAATTCAGTCTGTTTTTGTCGACAATCTTCCTATCTTCAAATATCAATTTTGCATTTGACAGTGATAACTTGCTGAAGGTATACGTGTGGCGTAATGATTAAGCATCATATGAAATGTACCTCACGACTCAAGTTCAAGTCCTGGATTGAAGTCATACCTAATTTTGAAAATTAATTAGTTAATAATTAATGAATTTAACCGAGCATATATTTTCACATGTAAGGCTAAACAAATCGAGAAAATGGCAATCCCTGTATGTACATTTCGACCTATTAGGTCTCATCAGCAAGGTTATAGACATGGGAGACTGCCCCGTGTGTGACTCGAAACCTCGACTGTCAATATATATATATATATATATATATTTAGACTTAAACATTTTTTTTTATTTACTTATGTGTATATGAGGTTAAGTAAACAAACAAATGTGTTTATCTTTATATGGCTTTAAGCCGACAATTTTTGGAGGATATGTGCTTAATTGAAGTCGTACCTAATTTTGAAAATTAATTAGTTAATAATTAATGAATTTTAGGCGGGTATATATGTTCAAATATAATTTTTTAAATAATGTATCTTTTCTCTTTGCGCCAATTATCGTTAGAAAGGCATGAATATATATATTCTACCGAAGCTTTTGTAAAACAAAGGTGCGGAATAGGTTATTTAGCCTAGGTACTACGCACAATGTACGAGAAGGGAAATTTTTAATTAAATACAGTCGTTCTCCCCCAGAGAAATTACCTTATATAGTATCCTGCTCGGATCGAATAGTTGGATAAATAAATACCAAATAGTAATTGAAAATTAGTTTGGATATTTTTTACAGTAGTAAATTAAAAGCAAATATATTCTCTTTACCAATCAAATATTCTGACTTCATAGGGCATCGGTCCCAACCTTTTTTGCGCCACGGACCGGTTTCATCTAAGACAATATTTTCACGAACCGGCCTTCATATGCTCCGGCCTACATTTGCTCGATAATCGTTAATGACGTAATTTGATAATAAATCATCCCCAGTGGTCTTATGTCAAATGCAAACATCAACAAACAATAAACAACATTTTGTTCATAAATTAATAATCAACAACATCTCTGTAAACGAAAATATTTATTTTAGAACGAAAATCATTTCTAATAAGATATAATTATTATAAAAATCTCGATTCAAGTGAACATTCGGATTGGACATTGCAAATTTGTCAGAAAATATAATTGAAATATAAGTGAATCAACATTTAGACTGATAATCAATAAAAAATAAAGAAAAGAAACATTCAAACGTTCTGTGCGGCCCGGTACCTAATGGCCCGCTGTCATAGGGCATATATAAAAATATAGATAAATATATAGATGGAGAGATGGAGAGCGGGGGAGTTAGTGAGTGAGTGAGTGAGTGAGTAAGCAGATGAGAATGAAAAATCGTTTAATGTACCCCTAATGAATATAAAAGGATGGAAGCAATCGGCCAGTTGATAAATCAGTCTGAACCAGTATAAAATTAAAAGTTATTAAGATCTCAATTTCTTAAGATAGTCTCATTACTATAGATTTCCTATATCTATTGAATAGCTATAATTTACAAGGAAATAGAAACTACTATAGATATCGGGTTAGCTCAGTCGGTAGAGCGTTCGGCTAGAAACCACGAGGTTCCTAGTTTGCTACCTTGCCAACTCAGCGTATGATTAGCACAGAGATCTGTGCGGTAAAGTAAGGAGCCGATGGTAGGTGTGGTGCTCCATCTCAGACGCAAAAAACATCTCATTGGTCTAGCGCTATTGAAAGGGGATGGATTCCCTCGCTGATTGGCTGGTACCGACTTTAGGCCACCCCTACGTCTTACTTTATAGATCAGCCCTGTCAGCTGGGGTGTTAGAATGCACCGACTGTACCTCTGCAGAGGAGTAAGACTCCCCCAACGGGGGCCTCCTGTTGGCCCTGGGTGGCGACCTGTGATGCTTAAGGATGGTATCCTGGTATATGAGCAGTCAATGACATGCAATGTTTCACTTTGGACCTTATTTGGACTAGACGGGTGGTCAGAAAGGCACCCCCGATCAATCGACTGGTTACATCAAGCCCTAGCACCTATATGATTGTCCCATCCCTATTGCCCTTATGGCAAACCCCAACCCTTTTTATCATTTGGGTTCTAGAAGGCGGTGGCTGAGAGTCTTCGTATCCTGGGAATTACGTTAAAATATATATGATGCTGAGGTTCCAGTTCTGGAGGTTTGGGGAATGAGGAGCACCCCTTCATCATCATTGCTCCCTGGTCCATTCTGACCCGGAGT
>CM042158.1:61168700-61171200 GCA_023376005.1 Doryteuthis pealeii | reverse complement strand
CGACAGAGTAAGAAGTAAGAAGGTATATTACATATAGATATTTAGTGCCGGTAAAGAAGACTATGCAACACATCTTCAGCTATTGTCAACCTAAAATTTGGCGGCAGTTTTGATTAATCTTTCGGCGCATAGAAATATACATTCAATACATTATTTGATAGCTCATCTTTTGTAATTTATAATGAATATATCATTGAAAATTCATTTGAATTGATTATGAGGAAAGCAAATAGTTGTCGATGTATAAATGATTGAATAAATGATGTTACATAGCAATTAAAAGAAGACATTCAAATATATTTGAACATATAAATTAGTAAATATTTCATTACATATCTCAGATGAATTTTTGGTCGTTTACTTATTTTACGTAGGTGTTCCTTTGAATATTTCTGCCCACAGTTACATAATTCCGAGTAATCATTGATATTCAATAATAATCGTTTGTTGGCACATAGTTCTATGGTTTCACGTATTTTCTCATCAAATGCTTATAATTTTCTAATAAATTTATTTGATCCAAAGATGAGACATTAAGCGGGCACTACCACTCCGTGTGAAAATAGACATGGAAGTAATGGCAATAAAATGATGACTTCACTTTTCCACACCTCCAGAAGTGGATGGTCGAGATACGACTGACTAATCAGCGTAGGGGTAGCGTCGTCAGTTATGTTATTAACAGGTTTCATCGGGGGGTTTCGCGTCTTCCAACATAATAGACCCCTTCGCCATTCAGACCCCGTTAGAGTTGATCAAACTCTAAATTTGTTCAAACAGAACTGGAGACTTACTATCAAATCCAGTTTATTTTCCTACCTAGGACGACCCTTTTTGGGGGAGGTTTTTACTCCGTTGACGGGTTTCAGGGCGGGAAAATGTAACGAAATAGACATCTCCATAAAGGACTTAATAAACTTAGATAACAACCTGGATTTGATAAACGATTTGGTAAATATTTTAAAGAAAGAAAATGGCATTGCTGAAAAATAAAATAAACTACTACTACTACTTGCTGTCCATCGTATTCGATGACGACGCCATGCGAATCATTTTCCTCCAATTTAATCAGTCTCTGGTTGCGTCTTGCCAACTGTCCAAGGGGATATTCAAGTCCAACAGGTTTCTTTTGATGGTGTCTTTGTACCTGAGCTTTGGTCAACCGATTCTACGTGATCCCTCTCTCATTTGAGAGTACAGCATCTGCTTTAGTAATCTCTCATCCCCAAGTCTGTTTAAGTGGCCAGCCCATCGCAGGTTGCGTTGGACAAGTATTTCATGCATGCCAGGTAGTCCAGTTCTCTTCAGGTTGGTCCTGTTTGAAACACGTTGCCACCACCTGACATTTAATACGCTGTGCAAGGGACGCATGGAGTAGACATGTAGTCTATGGGCATCTGCTTTGTATATCGTCCAGGCTTCTGCACTGTACAGGAGGGTTGAGAGAACTATGGCGTGCTATACTGTATATTTAGTTTTCAAGGAGAAAAATAAAAGAAACACTAAATATTTCGTATCTGCTGAAAAAGAGTACAACCGTATAAAAGATATAACCGAAGAATAGTATACGTTATAAAGAAAGAACGAAAATCATTGCAAACAGATAAAAATAAATACACAGAAATACTTAAGCAACGATATTAACATGAAATAAAAAAACTCACTGATAACCTAGCCTCACCGATGTCAGTCCCCACATGATTACAAAGATAATCAGTCGCTGATTTTTGGCCGAAACTGTATGGCTTAGATCCACAAGGAAAAACGAGAAATAAAGCGACCACTAGGGGTCCATCCCCCCAGGTAACACCTGCTCCCTCGATTTAAATGGGCAGGGACAGTTTTATTGCCTAGTGCCTGAGGCGCCCTCCTTGAGGGGGAATGTCGACAGGATCAACAACTTTTTGTAGCCGTCACCCATGAGCTTCGGTTCGTGGGTGGTCCCATATTAATAGGGCCTTGTGCCTAACCCCTACTTGTACACGTGTAATACGTGGTAAATATCAGGCGACCAATTGTATTCTATTTTCATTATTCATTCGTCTATCAATCTGGTCATTGACAACTTACACTTCAGGATAAGTGAGTAGAGAAAAAGCCATTGTGATATGGACGATGGGCAAATATTTAAGGCACTGGTCGATTTTCTATTAATATCTGTCTAACAGCAAACTTCTAACTGATGGTCTTTTGAATTGAAATTCACCTGGCAACGCACTGACGATTACTAATATATTACATAGGAGAAATATCTAAAACAAAAAAAAACACTTTAATTTGAAATATAATTAATTATTTAGAATATCGACCGAAACGTTGTGTATAATATAATAAAGAAGAGCCGAAGAGTTCGAAAAATCTAAATAATACAAATTATCAAACCTAAAAAATTCACTCAAATTGTAAGTAAAAGTAAAGTCGTCGGGGCGGCCTAATGTCGGTATCAGCCATACAACGAGCGAGTCTATCCCCTTTTCAAAAGCTCTAGAGCAAGGAGATT
>CM042158.1:61131200-61143700 GCA_023376005.1 Doryteuthis pealeii | reverse complement strand
TTACGGTTGGTTATTACACACGTCCGTTCACTTCACTTCGCAACGTTCAAAGTCGTCAAGATGTAGTTGTTCAAACATTTTCTCTCTTATTTTTGTTTCATCATCTTCAGGTAAACTGAGAGCAATTACTATCGTTCGTTTATGTTCGTCCAAATCAGTTATTTCCGACCACGTTAACAATTCTTTTTTGTAAAGCTCGTCTGATTTGGATTTGTTGAAGGAGGGAGGGCTTATTTTTGTAGCCATATCCGCTTATAAATATTTTCAGTTATTTTTATTTATTTATTTATTTTTACCAAGCCAACTAAAAACAAAATCGGTAGGATTTTTTTTCTTCATCTTCTTTTTCAAATCCGTAGATACATTCAACAAGAAATGTTAATTTTCACTGACAAATACAAAAACAAATAAAAAATCCGCACTCACTTTGCTACCTTACTTTTCTCTTGCCCGTCTTACATTAAAGCTTTGTGTAATATGAGGTAAGTGACTCTACAGTTGCTGTTTTTTTTAGGATGTCGCAACTAGGATTTGTTCAAAACAGTAAACAGCATCCTCATGTACTAGCTATTCTCCAGGAGTTTCGATGAATTCCAAGTGGTGCCACCATACAATAGTACGGATGCGGCTACACCTTGGAAGATTTCCCGTTTTATTTGATCACAGCTATCCTGTTTCCCCGAAAATAATACTGGGCTTATATTAATTTTGGACCATATTACCTTTAGGCACTACTTTTTGATCTCGATAAAGAAAGGGCATGTTTTTCATTTACACTGTCAATATCTGGTTGTTTGTTAGGGGTTAGGGTTAGGGTTATATGTTAGTTTTTATAATTTAAAAAAATCTAAAAGTCGTCTGTTAAAACAACCGGATATTGACGGTGTAAATGAAAAACATGTCCTTTTTTAACCGAGATCAAAAAAGGGGTGCCTAAAGGTCATTATGGTCCTTAATTTTCGCTCTAAATATAACACTGGAGATCATTTTTCTGGGACGTCTTTATACATCATAAAACTTAATGCGATAACTGAAAAATGTAAAATAACCCGTGTATACACAGCATTAAATAGAACATTTAGAACCAAATCAAAAAATGAATTAGTAATTTTGAATTTTGATTTTTAAGTGGAGCGTGTTGTAATGGGTAGAGCCGTACCAGATGAACTCGTCAACCTTAGTTCAAATATTAGACGAGGCTGTGTACATTTCATATAACGCTAATAGGCTTGGGAAAGGTATGTATCCACCCTGATCTCCCAAAAGGGGTAAATAGCAGGGAAGATTGGGCTCTTTAACCTTGGTTAGGCAACCAGGCTAGGAGAAGGAAAATTCTGAATGCAAACCTGTTAGACTCTCTTCAAAAAGATATTGTGTCACATCCCGCTCGTGCGTAGAGGTTAGAGGCACACTTAAAAGAGAGAAAACAGATGGAAGAGAGAGAGAAAAAAAGGAAGAAAGCCAAAAGGCTCTAAATTTGTGAAGATACGAAAATAATAGAGTCGAAAAAGGTGCCAAGATTGGAAAGGAAAAAAGAAACATAGAGGAAAAGAAAGAAAGAAAGAGAAAAAAGAAACAGAAAGAAAGAAAGAAAGAAAGAGAAAGAAAGAAAGAAAAAGAAACATAGAAAAAGGAAGAAAAAAAAGAAAGAAAGAAAAAGAAACATAGAAAGAAAAAGAAAGAAAGAAAGAAAGAAAGAAAGAAAGAAAGAAAGAAAGAAAGAGAAAAAAGAAACATAGAGAAAAAGAAAAGAAAGAAAAGAAAGAAAGAAAGAAAGAAAGAAAGAAACATATTGAAAATAAATGAATAGTGAGAAGCAAAAACAAAAGTCAGAAAATAAAACCCATACCGATATTAAAAATTAACCCAGATTTTCTCTCTCATTGGAAAATAAAATCAACCTATAGGCATTCTGTGTTTATCTTCTTTTTTTTTTGTTCATGGAATATCTTTTCTAAAAATTAATACTTTTAAAATAAACTCACATTTTTCCATTTGTCTTATTTTTTTTTTGTATTTTTCCCCTCCATGAATGTAAAGGCCAGATGAGGTGAATAAGCCATTTTAAGAAACTGTTATATTTAGAATTATAAATACTTTAACTCTTCTCTCACGCAATATGCCAAATATATTCTCGTAAAATTATTCATAACTCGGCACTTTTCAGCTGCCATGTTTTTTTGTTTTTTTTTTTTAGTACACTGTTTTACTTTCATATGGAGAGCTTTGTAAACGCACTAAAATTTGACTAAGTATGGTTACGTTGAACATTGTCTGTTTTGCGTATGTGTGTCAAAAACTAATGGGGTCTGTTTATCGATCACTAAAAATTTCAGTCTCTATTCATATAAACTAAGTTTTAAACATGAAAATGTAGATAATTCAATAATCCTTCATATATATTTGCTGTTGGTTTATGGTCCTTATTAAAATTCCGGCTAAAAGAAATTAAAACTATATATTGTTACTAACTTTCACGCTTTCAAAAGCATCCAGTAATACTCTATTTCTAAGTATTACAATAGAGTGATATATAGAAAACATGGAATATAAAATCGAACATCATAGAAGATCTGAGAAGATTTTGGAATGAGATACTTAAAAAAAAAAAGATATCTTTGGTAAGCTTCTCTCTTGGATCGGAGTACGAGTTTACCCAAACTTGTATATTTGTCAAAATTTTCATACTTCTAACAATAAATTCATGCAGAAAATTAAAATTATTATTAATACATTTTATTTAGCAAAATATTTGGTCATAAGTTAGAATTTTTTTAGATATTTTAATTCTTATTTAAAAAGAACGTTGAGTGAATTTCATTATTAATTTGACTAGTTCATCTTTCATCTTAAGGATAATTTATTAGTGTTAAAATGGGTTTGGTCATAAGAGACAATAAAAAGCTTATGATTTGAATTTTTTTAAAATGTCAACTTTTGTAACGATGATATTAAGTGTTCGGTCTCGAAAGAAAGAAAACTCTGGGGTCATTCATAGGTTTTAGCGACCGGTACCGGCTTGATTAGTATCGGTATTAGTATAAATTCTTAAAAGACAGAACACTTGGATGTGTTACTGGGTTCCAGGTTCGAATCTAGATAACGTGCTCGTAAAAATAGTTAAAAAAAAAAAATAGCTGATGTACCGGTTATGATAACAATTTGTTTTTTTTTTTTTATTTGGGCCACATTTTATAAATTTATCGATTTTTAAACATTTTTGTGTTTATTTCTCTAATTCCCTACAGAGGAAGAAAACCTCTGATCACAAAAATCAGAAACACATTTTATTCTATTTGTTAAGTTCCAATTGTTTCTTGGTATAAATGCTTTTTATTGTAATGTTCAGGCTCATTTTTATGAATGAATTTCTGAAATGTCACAATTGCATTATTAATCATTTTTGCCTAGTTTTTATTTCATATTATTTTGCATTTGAACAGGAAAGAATGTAGCTATTAAAATGATGTAATTTAATTTTGATTAGCAGAATAGTCCTTCTAAATCAATGTTGTGAGGTTTTAAGGGGTTAAATAAGAACAAAACGACGGGTAATAAATGTAGGAAAATGTATTAACAAAAAGTAGACAAATACAATACAGAGAAGTGGGAATTACGTCCGACAAATAGAATTGTGAGCTGACTCGCATTGGCTTACTCTCAAGCCACAATTATCCCTGTTACTTATAGTAACCCGTCGGCGCATTCCATTAGTCTTATAGGGTGTATCCCCTATAACAATCAATAATGTGTCGATTGTGTTAAATTGCCCCCCCCCCCCGCCATAAGGATGTACAGAATGCGAGTTCAAATATTGTTGGAGGCAATGTCTTTATATCTGGTAGCTGATGTTTACTTAACAATCATAGGATGCAAAAGATCTGAACAAAAATAATCATCTAGTATTGTGTAAAGTTTTTAAGTGCCATCCTTGGCCAGTTGAAATAGGGCTTAAAGAAAGTCCTATGTTATGGAATCCTTTGGTAATCGTAGAAGTCCTATCCTGCGTATTTGTAAAGGTCCAGTGATTTAATCCTATGTCCGTAGTCAATGAACGCTTCAGTAATTATGACCAGTAGGGTCGGTTAAGTATTATATCAGCCTCAGAGTACTGCCACTGATTGGCCAAGGAATAGATCACATGATCCCGCCTAGTCTATAAGTAGGAGCGCGGGGTGTAATGGTCAAAGTCATGGAAAATGGACTCGTCGCCCGAGTTCAAATCCTTGACGTGCTAATTGCATTTCACTTAGCGCTAATACCCTTGGGAAAGGTATGAATCCTACTCTCCCTCTAGCTATGGGTAAATAGTAGGGCAGACCGGGCTCTTTAACCTAGGTTAGGCAACCGGTCTAGGAGAAGGAAAACTCTGAATTCAAACCAGTTAAACTCCGCTTAAGAAATTGACCTTGTGTCGCATCCTGCTCGTGCAAAAATGGTAAATATATATAAGTAGGAACGAGGATCTAGCACACACCTTATATGTAAAAAAACGCAACATGTTGTTCGGGGTCAGAAATGTTAAACATGATTAATAACATTTTTTTGTATTATTTGTATTATTCGGACTATTGTCCTCATCTTTATTGTTATCTGCATAACTTTTCTCCAGATGTGTCCTCCGGGAACCTTCTTCTCGAATTTAGGAACCTTCTCTTTGAACTCAGGAACCTTCTTGCTGTAATCGGGAGCTTTCATGGAACTTTCATCTTCACCCTGTGATCTGCCGGACTGCAAAATCTACAAGTTTCTTGTTAATTAATACTTTGTCTGGTTTTCTGGCTGGGATAAGTTGATCTGTGTTTATCTCAAAGTCCCAGAGAATTATAAGTGTTTCATTGTCAAGAACAGATTCTGGTTTATGCGTATACAATGGTGATGTATGGTTAAAGTTTGGTCTCTTGCACAATTCCTATTGGATCATCTTTCCAACCCAGTCGTGCCTACCCTTGTATTATCGTCGTGCTAATTTGCTGAATTCGCTTAATATATGGTTGATCATTTCATCGTTGATTCAGAGCACGCTACATTTGCAGTTCCGTTATGTCTTATTTATGTTTGGTTTGATATTATTTGTTTTATGGCATTTTTGTTCAGCAATTATGACTCGGTTTCGCTCTTGAGGTTTTCTTTTCTTAACCACCTCCAGGTCTTTTCATGTGCAATCTCCCCAATTTTTCATTTGTAGTATCCATATGACCGTTTTTTTAATTCCCATTTCTGTTTTCTTGTTTTTGTTGTTTTTATGCTTGTCCATGTTGAATTATATTTGATATAAGGCATGGGGCAAATGGTCCCTCCTAAATATAGACTCGTTGACTACCACGTGACCTGGGGTGGATTTCTATTGTCCAATCACTGGCACTGCTGCTGCTGCTTCTGCTGTATTAATAGAGGCACCATTCTGAGCTTATTTCATTGACATTTGGATTCTCTTGGACGTAGGACTTACAAAGAATACTCTAAAACCGGATTCTTATTGGCATGCTTACTTACTTATTACATCTGGAACAAAGGATGCCGACCAGATACTTAACAGTCCATATGTTGCAGCTGTTGTTATTGACTGCCGTAATTAACATAGGCTTACTTTTTTGTGTATTCATCGAGTCTTTGGATTGTAGCACTACACAATCCTTAATGTTTTCGGGAAATCTTCTACCTTGATACAAAGAGCCTGTGTTTTATCACCTCTCAAGTGTAATGCCTTGAACATCGTCATTAATTTTCTTGTTTTTTGGTTTATCCTCTTGTTGAATGATCTATCATCATCATCATCATCATTATTATCATTATTATTATTATTACTATTATTATCATTATAGTTTTTCACACCTGCCGTAGCTGGTGGTTCACTGGGGTGCTGAGTGACAGCAAGTCTCCTTAAGTATCCAGGACTCTTCTGAGTATTCTAGTCGATCCCAACAATGCTGTATTTAGGATGGTCTCGATTCTTCTTCTTCTTCTTCTTCTTCTTCTTATTATTATTATTATTATTATTATTATTTATTCATTTATTCATTCATTCATTTATTTGTTTGATTTACGGCATATCACTCCCCTATAAATTAATTAACATTGGCAACATTTTATTTATTTATAAAAATTTAAATATAATGATGGGTTACATAAACCCAATGTCAGCATATGTTTCAGATGAATGCCGTTGATGTTTCGAAACAGCTGAGGATATATATATATATATATTATAATATATATATATATATATATAATATATATCCAGACCATGTCACCCATGCTCTTCAATTATTCTAAAATTTTATCCAAATGTGTTTTTTTAAATATCCAAATGAAATGAAATATTTTTTCTATTATTATTATTTCATTTCATTTGGTTATTTAAGAATAATAATAGTTTGAATAATGAACACATGGATAAACTCCTGGATGAAACACGTGTAAGTAAAATCGATTAAAATATCCTATTTTATCCATTGTTTTCTTTCTTTTCTTTTCTTTTTTTAACATATATATATATATATATATATATATATATATATATATATATATATATATTTGGGAGAAGTTGAACTTAATTGAAGTCATAACTTATTTGAAAATTAATTAGTTGATAATTAAAGAATTAGGTGAATATATCTGTTTAAATGTGAAGCGTAAACAAATCGAGAAAAAGTCATTTGTTTACGCTTCATATTTAAACAGATATATTCGCCTAATTCATTAACTATCAACTAATTAATTTTCAAATTAGGTATGACTTCAATTAATCACATATTCTCCCTAAAATTGTCGGCATAGCCATATCAAACAAACTGTTTGCATACTTTCATATATATATATATATATATATATAAAAATAATAATTTTCGACAAATGAACACCACCATCCACCTTTAAATTATATTGAACAATTTTAAAAGACTCTACCATATATATAAAAATGTTTTTTTGAAAATACATACATCCTTTAACATACGGAATTAAAAGCAAAAATTTCTATTTTTATTGAATAAAGGGAGGTAACTTCGTTAGTATTTTTATAAAAAATGCAATTTTTGAAAAAATTGAACTTTTAAAAAATTCGAAGCGCATTAGCGTCCACAAAAGCAACCGACGTTATTTGCGGTCCAGAATATAACATTAAGAAAAGATCTTCAAATAAACACCATAAGATCTAATTTGACAGCCTGATGATTGCAACTTAGCAAGACAACCTGGGTAGCTGTCTATAATAAGGATTTATTTTTTTAAAAACTCAATAAATTAAATAAATATTAGCTCTCACAATTTGTGATTGAGCACTGTATTTTCTTTGTTTCATCACAAAAAAAAATTGTTTATATATATATATATATATATATATATATATATATATATATATATATATATATTATATATAAGCATCAAGAAAGAAATAATCAATCTATTTGTAAAGCATAACTCCAACCAGAGCCGATTATAACATGTTCTTGTCATAGTTACTGACGATCATTACTCTTTTATTCGGAAAAAAAAATCTGATAAAATGCTGGAGAATCTGATGACAGCTACATGACCAGTGCTCCTGTTTTTAGCGAAAATATATTTTAGGGGGAAACATGCGTAAGAGAAGCGTCAACTAAAATCCCCTTTGTTGGTGAGGGGGATCAATTGGTACGTGTCAGTGTCAGTCAAAAAAAGGATGTTCTATGTAAAGAAGGGTCTTATTCGGAAACCTTCTCTGACATCTTGTATCTCACCACAGAACCTCGGTCGAACATACAAGTAGAGGGTATATTTTTGATGTTCTGTCCCTAACGGGTCGAGCCAAGACTATCGTGAATGACAGGCCCGCATTTCTTGTGGCTCAATATGTGCGGATATTCTAGCTAAGAGAGGACATCTTGATTTGAATTAAGGTTTCTCGACATCTATGAAAGGGGATGGGCGGACAAGTATACGTACGCTAAAAATAAGCAAACAATATATACGTAAACAGAATAAATAAATAAGTACATAAATAAAAGTGAAAGAAATATAGCAAACAAGCCCAAGAGGAAGGGGATAAGTAAAATTGATCAGTTTATACTTGGCCTACGAATTCAGGCACAGTAAATAAATACATTCATAGACACACACACATACGTGCGTAAACACATGCATACGCACGTATACACACATATACACACACATGTATGAGGTGAGGTAAAAGGAAAAGTTAACAAAAATAATGACTCAAACAAGTCCAAGTCGAAGAGAAATATTTCGTCCTTCTTACGCGAAGAACATCCTCAGAAGAACAAAATATTTCTCTCCTACTTGGACTTGTTTGAGTCATTATTTTTGTTAACTTTTCCTTTTACCTCACCACATACTGTCGGATTTTACACCAACCCTCCTATCTTCACACACATATATAAATCTATACGCATATATGGATAAATAGATATATATGGTCAGCGTGAACATATATGTATATTTATCAACTGACACACACACACACACACACACATATATAACCCGGCCAGAGGTAGCTGTTAGGGGATAGCCACACTGATGAAAGGTGATACCTTGAAACACGTGTCTGTGGATTACTTATTTATTATATATATACTCCCATTGACTAATGGTTGAGTTTCTGAATAGGGACTTAATTGCAGATTCACCGTTACGGCGTATAGCTAACCTCGCGTTTGTTTACATAAACGTTTGAGGACTCTAGTGAATTTCATTTCCGCTTAGAATGTGCGATTATTTATTCTCCTATATTTGACAGCTGCCTCTGGCCGTACGGGTTAAAGGTTTGGCGAACGAAAGTTCATTCGGTCTCGAACCCGGCCAGAGGTAGCTGTTTACGGTATAGCCACACTGATGAAAGGTGATACCTTGAAACACGTGTCTGTGGATTACTTATATATATATATATATATATATAAATATATATTATATATATATATATTGGGGGAGAATATGTGCTTAATTGAATTCGTACCTAATTTTGAAAGTTAATTAATAATTAATTAGACGGGCATATCTATTTAAATTTAAGGCTAAACAAATCGAGAAAAATCAATTTCTGTATGTACATTTCGGCCTATTAGGCCTCATCAGCAGAGCTATAGATAGAGAGACCGCCTTGTGACTGATTCGAAACCCGACTGTCAAGCTGACAGTCGAGCACCGTAACCCTTACACCAACCGCACTTTCTTTAGATTGTTCGTTTTGTTTACAAGTAGGTTTCTGTTCCTCTTATTGTAACTTCTTCTACACGACAGTATGAGAAGTGAATACACAAGCGATGTGTTTATGATATGGCTTTTTTTTAGCCGACAATTTTGGGAGAATAGTGCTTAATTGAAGTCGTACCTAATTTTGAAAGAATATATATATATATATATATATATATATATATATATATATATATATATAATATATATATATATATATATATATATTAGTTGATATTCAAGTCAAGTGTTCGTTTGAAAATCATATAGGCGAGAAACTGTCAATAAACAAGCACTGTTGACTTTCCTGTCTATGCTCCCTTAACATAGATATATGCTCTATCAATGTTTTTGGGTACTATTTACTTGTAAATATAACAATCTATATAATCAATACTGATATATATATATATATATATATATATATATATATATATATATATATATATATATGTATATGTGTGTGTGTGTGTGTGTGTGTGTGTGTGTGTGTGTGTAACCTGAGTAGTTAACTCTACGAGTACGTATTGAGCACTTTCTAATATTTGATATAACGACTCAATCGATTTTTTTCTTGAAACAGTCAAAATTGTGACTCGCTTGTTTGTTTGTTTGTTTGTTTGTTTATTGATTTTAATGGCATATCAACCCGTCTGGGGTTGTGTCATGCCTAACGGTTAGGAAGTTATACATATCGTCTATTTATATTCATACATTTTAGTAATTGGTTTTAAAAATCTGTTACCAATATTTTGAATTATGGTGTATGGTATTGATTTGTTTCATGTCTATATTCTATGGTATAATTTTATTTCCCTCAAAAAAGAGAGAATATCCTCCATGTTGACATTTTCAAACTGATCTTTCATATTGTTTGCTTTAAAATAACGGTTTCTGATGTGAGCAAAAAACCTGCATTCCATGAATAAATGTTTAACTGTCAAAGGTGTTTGACATGTTCCACATTGTGGTTCTTGTTTTTGTTTGAGTATATAGGGGTGCGTTAGTCTTGTATGACCAATGCGTAATCGGGACACAATGACTTTTAATAACGGCTTTTGATGTGTTGTTTTTTTTCCGTGTTTTGTTTGATCTTTTGAGTTTCCCTTACACTTCTAAACACACCCACACACACACATATATCTATATATACGTATATATATATATATATATATATATATATATATATATATATATGATAGAGAGAATATATATATATATATATATATATATATATATATGCGTGTGTGTGTGTAGAAGGTTTGTAGAAAAAAAAACAACAAGATGTTAAAAGTTTCGCTGACAGAAATCTGTTTCGACCATATGAAAGGGCTTTATCAAAGCAACATTGTAAACGGAAAGACGAAATAAATATATCATTAATCACGAGGCACAGAACACTCTCGGTCAGTACCAGAATTTTCGAAAAAATTCTAAAAATGCGTATTCTATGTTAAAAATAAAATAAATTTTATTCCTAAGAATTATAAGCATTTTTATCATTAAAAAAGCTGAAAAGAGTTTGCAGTAAAAGTTTATATAAATATCAAAAAGTTCAGGAAAATGTTCCGGCTACAAAAGAAAGTTTAAAAAATATATATATAATAAGTCCAGCCGTACAATAGATGATGATAGAAAATTTCAGGAATCTGTAATGATGACAAACTCGTAGTGTCGGGATCCATCTATATATATATATATATATATATATATATATATATATATATATATATATATATATATATATATATATATATATCGTTTTTTTTTTTTTTATTTCGGCCAAGTATTGTAGTATCAACCGAAAATAATCGACTTATATTGGTCTTTTCTTTTTTGCAATTTTTCTCCCCGGGTAATGTTTGGTAGTATATATATGTGTGTGTGTGTATGGTAGGGGGTCTGTGTATGACAATACATTTCACTCGATTGTTCTGTTCAAATTTTTGTTATAATTCCACTCTATCGAATAAAAATTTCGCTTTGAAAAATTTGCGAACTAAAACAGACGTCTAAAGAAGATCATTGGATAATACGGCTTAACCTCTGTGACCATAATAACAAACACATTGCAGATGATAAACTCAGTAATATATGGAATAATAATGATCTTCTTAAATATTTCAGACGAAAAAAAACAAATACCAAAAAAAAAAAACAACAAATTTCAGATTTCACCATCGAAGGAAATTCTCGCCTTTCTTGGCGCATAAGCTGTTAAGTTTTTTATGGGCCATCCTTTGCCCTTAAAGCTCTAGCGATTTCCCAGTGGAATTGGATCCCTGGTAAAGAGTCCCTCGATAATGAATCCTTTAGTGACTCTGGTAAAGTGTTCTCAGTTCCTGGTAAAGAGTCCCTCGATAATGAATCCTTTAGTGACTCTGGTAAAGTGTTCTCAGTTCCTGGTAAAGAGTCCCTCGATAATGAATCCTTTAGTGACTCTGGTAAAGTGTTCTCAGTTCCTGGTAAAGAGTCCCTCGATAATGAATCCTTTAGTGACTCTGGTAAAGTGTTCTCAGTTCTTGGTAAAGAGTCGCTCGATAATGAATCCTTTAGTGACTCTGGTAAAGAGTTCTCAGTTCTTGGTAAAGAGTCCCTCGATAATGAATCCTTTGCTTCCTCTGGTAAAGAGTTCTCAGTTCCTGGTAAAGAGTCCTTCGATAATGAATCCTTTGGTCACTCTGGTAAAGTGTTCTCAGTCCCTGGTAAAGAGTCCCTCGATAATGAATCTTCTGGTTCCTCTGGTAAAGAGTTCTCAGTTCTTGGTAAAGAGTCCCCCGATAATGAATCCTTTGGTTCCTTTGGTAATTGTATAAGTCCTTCCTGAGTATGGGTAAAGATCTGGTAATCCTATGTCCGTCCTCAGTGAACGCAATTGTAATTATGACCAGTGGGGGGGGGTACATAGTGTGACTTCCATGCAGTCTATAAATCTTGATGGGGAATTAGAGCAAATCTTATATGAAAATTGATTTGATTTTACGCATGCCAGACACATTTAAATGTGTTAATCGTATTGCCTATATGTGGAAGCGCATGGTGTAATGGTTAAAGTCATGGAAAATGGACTCGTCGCCCCGTGTTCAAATCCTGGATGTGATAATTGCATTTCACTTAGTGCTAATACCCTTGGGAAATGTATGAATCCTATTCTCTCTCCAGCTATGGATAAATAGTCGGGCAGACTTGGCCCTTTAATCTTGGTTAGGCAACCGGTCTAGGAGAATGAAAACTCTGAATTCAAACCTGTTGAACTCCGCTTAAGAAATTGACCTTGTGTCACATCATATCTCTCTCAACAAGCAACACGG
>CM042158.1:61105060-61131100 GCA_023376005.1 Doryteuthis pealeii | reverse complement strand
TCTCTATTGTTATCTTAAGAATGGTTGCAATATCTTACAAGGAATCAGTTAAATTGTTATTCCTTTGATGAATTCCTTGAGATCAGAAAGTTTACTTTACTTTTAACTTATGGCCGTAACTGTTTTCTTAATTCTTTCATCTTGTTTGTTTCGATGGTGCCCCGCCTCCAGTATTCCAATACTTACTTTCTCTTTTCTCCAATGTTCTATATTTCTGATGATAGGGCGTGACTAATGGTTAGTGTAGGAAATGGACTCGATCGACCCAGTCAGTTCCTGGGCGAAGCTGTTTTGATTCACATGCGGTTAATACCCTTGGAAAGTTGAATCCATTTCTCCTCCAGCTATGGTAACATTATACGTTGGCACTGGCTTTTGAAACCATTGCTAAGTTATAAAACAGTCTAGGAAAGAAAACTTGAATTTCAAACCTGTTAAACTTGCTTAATAAATACTTTGTGTCACATCCTGCACGTGCGGAGGGCTTGGTAAATATATTTTTTTCGTGATTTATTCTAGTCTTCTCTGTTTCTCTTTTCCCCTTTTCATCATGAGCATGTATATATTTCCCATCCCGAATTTCATTCTTATATCCTGGTTGTATATTCCTATCGCATGTACACGGGTTTCCTATTATATTATTATGCATTATTATTATTATTATTATTATTATTAATTCACTCTTTTGCGTCTTTTACACCAGCATAATCTGATGGTATTTCACTGGAGTCTGAGTGACAACAAGTCTCTTCAGGTCTCCAGGAGTCTTCTGAATATACACGCCGATTCCGCAATGCAGTTGTCTGGATTGTTCATAATTATTATTATAGAGTTCTTCACACAGCGTCAGCTGGATGGTATTTCACTGGAGTCTGAGTGACAACAAGTTATCCTCAGGTCTCCAGGATTCTTCTGAGTAATCTGGCAGATTGCAACAGTACACTAGTCTGTATGGTCTCAATTCTTCCTCTGATTTCCAGATTTTCCAGTCTTTTGTCCAAGCTTTTTGGACCGTTCCAAGTGCACCAACGACAATTGGTATCACTTTCACTTCCTATTCCATAGCTTTTTAGTTCTCTGCAAGGTCCAGGTATTTGTCATCTTTTCGTTTTCCTTCAGCGTCATCTTGGTGATCTGCTGGGACCGCAAATCCACCAGTGGACACGTTCTTTCTTTTTTTTTTTTTCGTTAATCAATACTAGGTCTGGGTCTCCTGGCTGGGATAGGGTGATCCGTCTTTATCTCAAAGAGTCCCAGAGAATGTTATGCGTTTCATTCTCAAGAACAGTTTGGGTATATGCATATATCATTTTGTCGTATGGTCAAAGTTAATTTTTGCATAATTCCCAGTGGATCACCTTCCTAACCCAGCTTTGTATTCCCGTTGTGCTAGTTTGCTACATTCACTTAATACATGGTTTACAGTCTCATCTCTGGCACCGCACAGTCTACATGTACCGTTTTGTTGCGTCTTTTTCCCAAGAGCGTTAGCTGGTGGTATTTTAATGGAGTCTGGGTACCAGCAAGGTCTCCATAACTTTTCTGAGTATTTTAAGTGACGATGTTTTTGGATTCCACTTAACGCTAATACACTTGGGCAACGCATGAATCCAATTATTCTCTCTCCAGCTATGGGTAAGAGAGTAGAGAGACTGGTCTCTTTAACCTTGGTTAGGCTACAAGTTGTTGTGAAGGAAAAGGTTGAATTCAAGTCTATTAAACTCCGATTAAGAAACTGAATCTTAGTCATATCTTACAAAGGGGTTGATATATATATATATATATATATATATATATATATATAATATATATATATAGCCGATCGGATTTTCAATTCCGGCTGTAGTAGCTTACACAATATCTAGCGACACTGGAGAGACTTGATACGTCGAAACACGTGTCTATGGATGACCCTATACATGCTCCCCATCCCCTAGGGTTGAGCACTCTGGGGGGGGGATTTCGCTGACGGTCGCCAACTCAAGCGTAAACGCGACACTCTTCTATATAAGGTATGGATCACTCTGTGACGGCCTTTACAACAAAGCGCTGTGTATATTAAAACAGTTAAAATCCCTTTCCCATTCTGTAAGTGAAGACATCTATTGTTTAAGGTGCCGGACTGACACCCAACCGTTCGGATTTCAATTCCGGCTGTAGGTAATTTACAAAATGTCTAGCCACACTGAAGAGACTTGATAAGTCGAAACACGTGTCTTTGGATGACCCTCTCTCTATATATATATTGAAGAAAAAAAAACCCTTTCCTTTTTAATCTTGGTGTGGCAGCCAGTCTAGGGGAAGGCAAATTGATTTTAAACAGTTGTAGCTCAGGGGAGTTATAGGCTCTGTCATCCTATTTCTGACCAGAAAATGTAACATCAGGGACACACTGTTGTGGACTAGCCTAGCTTACCTTTCGTAGAGAGTATATGAGCTGGCCCAATACTATTTGTACACTTCTGTTTTAGAATATCTGGGTGATTGCTGATTCTACGTCAGAGTGCTTCGGTCTCTGGAGCGGCTACGTAAAATTAACAGCGTTGATCCCGGGGGGTTATCCCCCCAGGCAATACCTGCCCTCTTGATTTAAATTGGCAGGGTTGGGTTTAGTGCCCAGTGCCTGTAGCGCCCTCCTTGAGGGGGAATGTCGACCTGATCGACGCATTTATTCTGCCCACGATCCATGAGCTTCGGCTTGTGCGTGGACCGTCATAAAATGCCCTCATACCTTGCTGAGCCGGCTGCAGAGTTCTTCGGCCTCTGGAGCTGCTAAATAAAATTAAAAGCTTTGATCCCAGGCAGCTAGCCCTCAGGCAATACGTGTCCATTGATTTAAAGGGACAGGGCTGGGTTTATTCTACAGTGACTGAGTCGGCCCCTTGAGGGGGAATGCTGATGGGATCAACATATTTTTGTGCCTATCACTCATGAGCTTCGGCTTTTGGGTGGGCCGACATAAACATGTCCTTGTGTCACACCCTCATAAGTGGGATGAGAAGCAAATACCCCGAGACTGCGAAGACTACGGAACCATTACGCGAACCGTCTGCTGTAATGGTTGCGAGTTACTCTATATCAGGCACAAACTGTATTTGGATGTACTAATATACTGAATATTGCATGATCAAGTATACAACACTACCCCACGACCGAGCAAGGTTAAGGGACCAGTTAGACAGAGTTACATTACATGAGGCTAAAATGTGACACAAGGATATATATATATATATATATATATATATATATATATAACGTTTCTAAAATAAACAAACATCCAAAAATCTTATTCACTTCGCCGAAGGGCCATCGGTCTGTTTGTTGTTATTATTCTCTCAATAACGCCCCCTTACCTATTATGGTAGAGGCGTGTAGTATCGCTTGACAAGCTTAATTTCGCTAGGATGGTCAGCTGTGTACTGTGGCCGAGGCGATAAAAGTGTTTCACTAGTGTTTCACTGTGTTGCTGAAGTCCCGGTTTCGATTTCTGTCGGAGGGGAAATCGTTAGTTATATACCGCTGATGAGACTTAATAAAGTCGAACAGTCTGTACGGTATTCTACACATCAAGCCATCCTTTACTGGGATTACACTTGTCAAGTTCATTTTCTATAAGAAAATTTATCGAATTTTATGCGATACATGCGTTGTAAGTGCCTTCAAGTAAAATTTATATATTATATATTATATATATATATATTGAAAGATTAATGGAAAAAATATTGTACGGATAATTATCTACTGAGATCCGACATTTGTTTTGACCAAGAGTTTCTCTTGTATACACTGTATTACAGAGTAATTAGGTATGAACAAAAATTATTTGATCAAAATCGAAGACTTAGAAAACATATATAGAAAAATCTTATTGGGTAAATCGTCGTGGCATTAGTAAAACGAACCACTAGAAAATAAATTTCGAATAGAAAATCTGAGTAAAATATATCGAATCAGAAATATATTGAAGAAAAAATAATAACGTCAAGATAATGTTGAAAAGAAAATCGTTTATTTGATTCAGAGAATTTTAAAAGAAAAAATGTTTGTACAAAACTTCCATCAATAAGACTTTAGTAGAATTTAATAAAATATTCTATACGTATTGAATAACAGGTGAATTATTTAACAGGTAATTTCAATTGCAAATTTAAGCAAAAATGTTCCGTGTTTACATTAACTTTAATAGTTTTACTGATTATTTTCTTTTTTCTTATTTCATAGTGCCTCCAGCGAATCTATAATCATTTTAAAGATAATTCATTGGATAAATAAATATGACTGATCTTCACGAAAAAAAAAGATCTGGGGGCAAAGCACGGTGGTTCTATTTTGAAGTAAAAATTATACAAGAAAATAAATAATCGCACATGGTGTGTTCAAAAAGTGTGAAGTGTGAACATTTAGATATCATTACGTTCAACATTTCATATATATATATATATATATATATATATATATATATATATATATATATATATATATAAATTAAAAGAAAGGAAATTAATCCGACAATATGAGTAAGAAAAGGTGGAATGAAAACATCACACAATGCTGTTAAAGAAGAAAACAATTTATAATATAATCATAGCTGATATTGATCAATATTTCGATTTTACAAAATCATCATCAGAGCTCATTCACTCCCGTAGTTGTTGGGTCTCAAAAATTCGCTACATTTATTGACAAAAAATATACATGGAACATAACCGACATTATTATGGCGCGAAATGCCCACGTTGGTGAATATTGTAACGTCTTTCGTTTTTGCAGTATTAAGGTTTTTGTTTGTAAACTTATTTTGACTTTCCTCTCCGACCCAAACAACTACGGAGTGAATAGCTCTGATGATGATTTTGTAAAATCGAAATATTGATCAATATCAGCTATGATTATATTATAAATTGTTTTCTTCTTTAACAGCATTGTGTGATGTTTTCATTCCACTTTCTTACTCATATATATATATATATATATATAATATATATAAAAACCAGCTATGGTTAAATAGTAGGGCAGACTGGCCCTTCAGCCTTGGGTAGGTAACCAGTCTAGGAGAGGGATAATTCAAAATTCCTGAGGTCGGTCATTGATTGGGTTTGTGGCAACCCTTGATGCACCAATTCTTTCCTATCGACTGTGCCAAAAAGTGTGGATGGTCCAACACAAGCCTTCACCACTATAAACAAATCACTGTGTGGGTGTTCATTGTGTGTGTGAACCCTCATGCGTCGAAAATCGACGAAAGAGTCCATACACACACACACACACACACACACACACAGATATATATATATATATATATATATATATATATATATATTATATATATATATATATATATATATATATACCAACCCCTCCGCTCGAGCAGGATGCGACACAAGGCCAATCTCTTAAGCGGGGTTTAGCAGGTTTGAATTCAGAGTTTTCATTCTAGACTGGTTACCTAGCCATAGTTAAAGAGTCCAATCTGCCCTACTATTTACCCATAGCTGGAGAGAGAATTGGATTCGTACCTTTCCCAAGGGTATTAGCGCCGTGTGAAATGCAAACGAGTTCATTTCATACGACTCTAACCATTTAATTACGTGCCTCAAATATATATATAAAGTATAAATGAATATATGTACACAGTTGATACACTTAAATGATAAAGTACCGATGTCTGGATTTCGTTTAGATCTCGTCGAGACAAGACTATTCTTTATGCCTATAATAGTATCAAGTGTCAATCAAAGACAGACGAAAACTATTCTCATATGCCTGCATTGCCATTATGTTAATGCCCACTCGGATCCGGAGTGGTATTATTGGTTAGAGTCCCATTCATGTGTTGAATAGATCAGAAAATGAGTTTTAATAATGACTTTAAAAAATTGAATACCCAATAAAAATGAATAAAACAAAAACGTCATCAACGCCATTATTCTTTGGTCCAATCTGACACGGATATGGCCCCATCTAAGTGTTAAAGATATAAGAAAATGGGTTTTGAAAAATGAATTTGAAAAATTGAATCCCCAACAAAAATGAATAAAAAACCCCGTCTTCATAGCCATTATTTTCTGGTCCAAACTTACACGGATATGGCCCCTTTTAAGTCTTAAAAATATAAGAAAATGGGTTTTGAAAAATGAATTTAAAAAATTGAATCCCCAACAAAAATGAATAAAAAAACCCGTCTTCATAGCCATTATTTTCTGGTCCAAACTTACACGGATATGGCCCCTTCTAAGTGTTAAAGATATAAGAAAAAGGGTTTTGAAAAATTTTAGAAATTGAATCACCAACAAAAATGAATAAAAAAAATTCATAGCCATTATTTTCTGGTCCAAACTTACACGGATATGGCCCCATCTAAGTCTTAAAGATATAAGAAAATGGGTTTTCAAAAATGAATTTAAAAAATGAATACCCAACAAAAATGAATATAACGAAAATGTCTTAACTTCCATTACTTCCAAGTCCACTCTGACCAAAAGTTGCTGTATCTGTTAGAGGTCTATATATGTGTTGATTAAATCAGAATTCCAGTTTTAAAGATGACTGAAAAATTATAAAAATTCCCAACAAAAATGAATTTACAAAAATGAATAAAACAATTTTTTTTAATTCGGCATAAAATACCCCATGGGTTGACGTGCCGTACAATCTAACCATCAAACCAACCACAAAGATTGATATGCCATTAAACAAAGAATCTAAATCAAACCAAAAACACTATTAGCATTATAGGTACTAGCAACAGAAAACACCCTCCGGGTGTCGTAAAGATTATTTTTTGAAAGACATTGCCTGAAAGGGTGGAAGTTAAAAATTCAATGTCAGAGGGTTTGTATCATAAGTAAAACAAATGCTCATATTTATTAAAGGAGTAAACCCCCCCAAAAAAATAAAAACAAAAACAAATTGAAATAAAAATTGAGTCCCGTCCCTCTCAAATAAAATGTTGCGTGCATGTAATAAACAAACAATTATTTTGAATATTTTCCACATCAATTTTACACAAAATCGTAGGTATTCATTTATTTGTAAATTTTTTACTTAACTTCTTGTTACAGTAAAAAAAAAAAGGACGAGAGTAAAAAACAATTTTTAAAATTGCTTACTCAAATTTTGGGAGTATATAGCATACGAATATTGTGACGTAAGCTGTGACGTACTGCTATGACGTAGTTTTTGTTACAGATAGAAAAACAGCACCACACACATAATTGCCATCTCATTAGAGTCTTTTCCATAACTGGTTTGAAATGAGATAGGTTAATGCATTTCCCCAGATGATTAATATAATGTATATACAACATTCCCAAGATAAATTTGATATACTAAATGATATGGTAATAGGTATTGCTGTTACATTTGAGCTATTAGTGTATCTTTCTTACTTTCGTAATGTTATCACAGATTGCTAAAAGATCAGATTACATCATTTAGAATTATTGATGGAGATTCTCGTGAATTTTAATATAATTATTCATCTTTCTTTGTATTTCCTCAACAGTGATTAAACTATTAGAATGTGAGTATAAGTAAATGGTACTCGACTAATCGAATATTTCATATAACCTTTATAACCTTATCATATGAACAAAAATTAATTGCAATGCCATAAATTACGGAGGGCTTTTTATCCTAATCAAATCTCAGTGCTGATAGTTGCCTAACACTTTGCTTGCCTGAAGATTTCTTCTGCTTAACAAAGAAAGATTTTAAGATTAAAGAATAAATTGGTAATTTCAGTAATTTCAATCCGTAGGAATTAGTGTCAAGAGATGTCACTGTTGTACACACATACACACACACACACACACACACACACACGTATATATATATTTGTAAATAGATATATGTGTGTATGCGTGCGTGAGCGTATGTGTGTGTGTGTGTGTGTGTGTGTGTGTGTGTGTGTGTGTAATTGAAGTTGGGAAAAATTACATATGCAACAAACTCAGATGGTCACATGTTCAGTGTGCAAACATCAAATATAGTCTCCCCATTCACAGTATCACACACCGACATCAAGATCCAACCCCCAAACACACTTGTAACAGATATAGGTAAAAGGAATTCAACTAATCGAATATTTTATATGACTTTATAAAGCGTTTCTTTAAAATATGAACTAAAATTGATTTCGTACACTCTAAACACCACAAAGGCTTAAGAAAAGTCTTGGGAACCTTCAAAACTTCTCAGGACGACAGCCTATATGTAGAGGCTTATAAAGCAGCCTAGAACTAATATACTAGCGTTACGATACTACACAAAACTCAAATCCTGCCCATCCAACCCAGCTTATGACTGCACCTTCAAGCAAAGATACAAGGAGTGTTTTGAAAAAAAAATCAATAAAACCTTTTGGTTTCTTTAAAAGCAAACAATATCAACAAATCTGTTTGAAAATGTCAACATGGAGGATATTCTCTCTTTTTTGAGGGAAATAAAATTCTACCATAGAATATAGACATGAAACAAATCAATACCATACAACATAATCCACAATAATGCTAACATATTTTTAAAGCCAATTACTAAAAAGTATACATGTAAATACACAATATGTATCACTTCCTAAACGTTAGGCATGACATAACCCCAGACGGGTTGATATGCAGATAAAATCAATACACAAACAAACAAACTTTTGGTCTCTGGTACCCATCTTCAAAGAATCTAACATTCCTCGCACAAATATTCACAAAACCATCATACCTAAAGCACCACCTTGGATCATTAAAAAACCTAAAGTGATCTTCGAACTAACTGAGCTCCCCAAAACAAAACCCCATCTTATCACTTATCAAAATAAACTTCACAACATTCTAGAACACTACCCCAATCAGCTCCACATATTTACAGATGGCTCTAAGGACAATGAGCCAGTAGCATTTTAAATTTAAAAATTGTAAGTAAAGCTCTCCCAAAAGAAAGCTCCATTTTTTTCAGTTGAAGCCCGTGCAATAAATCTAGCACTTGATCTCATCTCTAAAAACAACCACAACATATTTATCCTCTTCTCAGACTCGCCCTCTGTCCTATTATCATTGGGAATTTTTAAAAAAATAACCAGAAGACCCTCTCATCATTAAACTCCTGAATAGATTAGACTCAATGTCTAACTCTAAGGAGATTCCGATATGCTGGATCCCAAGCCATATTGGAATGCGGGGGTCAAAGAGCTGACTCTGCAGCTAAATCAGCTCTAGATTTGATCCCCGACGAGTTCAAGATTCCATATACTAAGTTGAAACCCAAAATTAATAGATTCCTTCATACAAAATGGCAACAATACTGGGTTAACAACATCAACAATAAACACTCCCTAATCAAACCCACTCTAGGAGACTGGAGACCGGCCTTAAGGAATTTCAAAAATGAACAAATCATTGTGTCCCGATAATGCATTTGTCACACAAGACTAAGGAACTCTCATATACTCAAACAATAACAACAACCACAGTGTGAAACATGTCAAACACCTTTGACTGTTAATCACTTACTCATAGAAAACAAGGTTTTTTCTAATATCAGAAACCGTTATTTTAATGGAAACAATATGAAAGATCTACATGAAATTGTCAACATAGAAGACATTTTGTTCTTTTTGAATGAGAAAATATGCTATAGAATATAGACATGAACCTAATCAATACCATATAACATGATCTCCAATGGTGCTAACAGATTGTTAAAATCAATTACTACAAAAATGTAAATATAGATACAAAATATATTACTTCCTTACCGCTAGGCATAACAAAACCCCAGACAGGTTGATATGCCATTAAAATCAATCAACCAACCAACCATCTAAGCCGTAGTCTTAGCAATGCGGCTACACCAACTGGACCCTAACTAAACGCTTAGAGAAAAGCTTAGATGGAAACCACGGACGGATGTTGTGCATTGTCTTGAACAAATTATGGAAGCAGCATCCCAAAACAAAATAAGTGTAGGGTCATCGACATCTTATTACACAAACCATTCATGTGAGACCAATGGGACCTGCTCAGCAATCATCATCATCATCATCATCATCATCATCATCAAGTCGTACTGGCAAACACATATTGAATAGTCATTTTATTCTTGTTCTTCATATTGTTACTTACCTTCTCTCTTCTTAAAACTTACTAATTGTCATGACCCAAAAGAACCAAAGAATTGCCAAAAAAGATGAGCCATGTGTCAAGTACTGTCTATCATATTACTGCTTCTTTTCCATTACCGTTCTTGAATTATCTATTAAGTTTTGAATCCTACTCTTATCTTTCATGATAATTCTCTTATGTTGGCTGAATTAGTCTGTTCTTTTTCACGGGTTGCTTTGCGTGTTTCTTCATCACTGTTTCCATCTTATTGGTTCTTATTTCTTATGAACACAATCACTTAGTTCTTTTTTGACGTGTTTATTCACCCAGTACCCGCTTCAACCATACGGGTGGAGAAAAAACAACAACATTTTACACGTTCGTTAGCTACGACGTCTGGAAATACTCTCATTAACCCTCCGTAATTTACTAATTGTCATGACCCAAAAGAACAAAAGAATTGCCAAAAAAGATGAGCCATGTGTGAAGTACTGTCTATATTATTACTGCTTCTTTTCCATTACCGTTCTTGAATTATCTATTAAGTTTTGAATCTTACACTTATCTTTCATAATAAATAGGCTACCTATTCATTATGTAATACACATATTACCTAGCTCATGCCATCAGCTATCGGTCTTGGTAGGTACTCTAGATGGCACCCATTGTCCGCATAGATAACATGGATGTGAGTTCATTGCTGGTCAGTCTTGAGTTGTGTACCCAAGTCTAGCAGTCCATAGAACGTTGTTTATGAATTCACCTTTACTTCCTCAACAGTTAGACAGACGAGACGGGGACTCTTATATGTACATATATATGAGCGTATGGTGTAATGGTTAAAGTCATAGAAAATGGACTCATCGCTCCGAGTTCAAATCCTCGATGTGGTAATTGCATTTCACTTAGCGCTAATTCCCTTGGAAAAAGTTGAACCTTGGTTAGGCAAGCGGTATAGGAGAAGGAAATCTGTGAATTCAAACCCGTTAAACTCCGCTTAAGAAATTGACCTCGTGTCACATCCTGCTCGTGCGGAGGGGTTGGTTAATATATATATATATATATATATATATATATATATATATATATATATATATGAGCGAATGAATATACTACTTCAAAGGTCTTGATTGGCATCTTACTTATTGCGAATTCTCGCAATAACTCGTAACTTGGGCTGCGGTGGTCGACCGACCACAGACAGGCAGCAGCAGAAAGACACAAATTTCACTGACGGCCTACACAATCGAGCAACCTCGGGTATCATAACTTCATACAAAAACTTGGCTCGTACAAATGCCGAACAAGACACAAATTAAACTACATAGTAGTTTAACAAAATAGGAATTGCCTCGTATAAACGCCGAATAAGACACAAATTAAACTACACAGCAGTTTAACAAAATATGAATTAACTCGTACAAGAACCGAACAAGACACAAATTAAACTACACAGCAGTTTAACAAAATATGAATTAACTCGTACAAGAACCGAACAAGACACAAATTAAACTACACAGTAGTTTAACAAAATATGAATTAACTCGTACAAGAACCGAACAAGACACAAATTAAACTACACAGTAGTTTAACAAAATATGAATTAACTCGTACAAGAGCCGAACAAGACAGAAATTAAACTACACCGAAGTTTAACAAAATAGAAACTTCTAAAACAACTAGTCTAACGAGTTACAAACTCATTAAACATCCTGTTCCGACAAAGGATCTGCCTTTTGTGCCTACTGGACAGGATTGAGAGTAGGCTTGAGACAAGAAGATCTAGACCACTATTGCTACAGGGTAGCTACGCCACTACGCCACCACGCCATTATCCGCTCACCCCTATCTTAAATTACTTATAACATTCTCACTTACATATCACTAACTTCATTTTGTGTATGAGGAAACTGACCGCCTCAATAATGACACAAAAAGCACGTGGCATCCTTGTATAGTTACCAACTAGCTCTTTTTTCTGATAGTGTTTCGTTAAAGTGGTACAGTTAATATACGGCTACATTTCGGAAGAAATCCCTGATCTCCCTGAAAAAAACACAAAAAAAAACGGAATTCTGATAAAATGAAACGAGGATTCATTCAAAGAGGATTTTTAAGCAATCGTGTTCAGTAATACAACAATCAGATTTATGACAATGTGAATCATAATTATCTTTAGGTTCGTGTCTTTGGTCATTGTTTTCACTATTCAATAAACAATTAAACTTCTTATGTTGTCAGTCTCGTAATATTCATCCTATATTTTATTTTCCTTGATATTATACAGCAACCTGTTTATACATGTTCGAAAAGTTTTTTTTCACTTTTTCCGTTTCTATCAAAATAACTATTATGGTTGATTTTTTTTCAATGTTTTGTTTGTAATTCTGTTTCAGACAACGTGTTGTTTAGTTGAAGATCACATATTTCTTGAATATTTCCTGATTTGGTTCTAAAAGAGAAAGCAAGAATAGTTTTATTTCGAAAGTTTTTTTTTTTATTATTCAAGGTGCTTATTGTATCTTTTTGATAACTATAGTGTGTTTTCAAATGTTGAATGAATATGACTACATTTTTAAAAGGGACGTGAGTGGGTTCAATTCGCATCAGACTATATATATATATATATATATATATATATATATATATATAGTCATCCACAGACACGTGTTTCGAATTATCAAGTCTCTTCAGTGTGGCTAAACATTTGTAAGCTACATAGAGACGGGATTGAAATCCGATCGGTTCAGTGTCAGTCTGTCACCTTAACCATCAGGCTATCCTCACCTACAGAATGCGAAAGGAATTTTAACTGTTTTAATACACACATCGCTTTGTATGTAAAGGCCGTCATAGAGTGCTCCATTCCTTATATAGGAGAGCGTTATAAATATAAAGTCATCCACATACCCGTGTCTCGGCGTTTCCCGCCTATTCAGTGTGTGTAAACACAACAACTACCTCTGACCAGAAGCGAAATCCAACTGACTTTTTGCCAGACCGATTTCTTAACTACTCGGCCATTTGACAGCTGCCGCAAAGCGGTGGTGTGTAAACTATTAAATAATACATTTATTTATATATTTTATAATCACCAGAGAGATCCAATATCTGAAAAAACCATCATTGCTTATATATATATATATATATATATATATATATATATATATATATATATATATATATATATATAATAAATCTAAAGAGTCAAAACCTGCTTCATATATACGCGTATTTATCTAAAAGAATATATGTATAATATTTTATATATATATATATATATATATATATATATATATATATATATATATATATTATATAAATCATCATATAGATATATTAGAGTGATTTTCGTAGTCTTCTTGGTGAGCTCATTGTATGACATTTTGAGAGCAGAATGTTATGAGTTTTTTGTTCGTTCTCTAAAATGAATTGACTGTCTGAAGGTGCTTCAAGTTTTTTATTTCAAGTTTACACACACACACACACACACACACACACGCACACACACACACAAACACATACACACACACACATATATGTGTGAGTGTTTGTGCGTGTGCGTCTGGAGGCACCTGGTCTAATTGTTAGAGTTGTGGGAAATGAACTCGTCGACCCGAGTTCAATTCCTGAACGAAGCTCTTTGCATTTCACATGGCGCTAATACACTTGGGAAAAGTAGGAATCCAATTTTCCATCCAGCTATGGTAAATAGCATGGTAGACTGGGCTCTTTCACCATGGTTAGGTAAACAGTCTAGGAGAAGGAGAATTCAAACCTGTTAAACTCCGCTCAAAAAATTGACCTTGTGTTGCATCCTGCTCGTGCAAAGGGGTTGGTATATATATATATATATTATATATATATATATATATATATATATATATATATATATATAATATACAAAATACAAAATATATAGTACAAAATCTTATTAGAGCTTTAAAATGACCAAATATTTTGGTCATTATCGATTAAAAGAAGAAGGAAAATTCAGGAAAACATTAGTGTGTGTGTGTGTGTGTGAGAGAGAGAGAGAGAGAGAGAGAGAGAGAGAGAGAGAGAGAGAGAGAGAGAGAGAGAGAGATGAGTTAGCTGATTAGTTTCGTTCCTCGTTAACGTGATATAAATATCGAGGAAAATAGACAACAATTAAAAACAGGAAAATGGGACGAATAAGACAAAAAACATTTAAAGACGAGGAATTATTACTTTTTGTCCATAATAAGGGAGAGAACATACGAGACTACACCGTTATAATACTCATGCCTAGTTTTCAAAGGGCTGGGTTAATGACCAATAAGCCAGTCCTTTGCAAACAATTTGAGGGCTTAATAACTCCGCGTATTATAACTGTGTAGCCTCGTACATTCATCGCCTTATTCCTCTTATTTAATTGTTATTTTTACCCACCTACCTACTTCCCCCTCCTATAAAACACTTGTATGATCCTAATGATCCTAAAGATTCAATAAAGGCTTTCGTTCCAGCGAAATATACTACACATTTTTGTCTGAGTTTTGTTCTTTCATTACTTATTTTACCTCATTCTGTCGGATTCATTCCAATCCCATTTTCTTCATATATATATATATATATATATATATATATATATATATATATATATATATATATATATATATATAATATATACTAGCAAATATATGCACCCTTCGGGCGCAAGTATTTAGATTTTGATGTTATAAAATATTGTATCAAATTATAAACTATTTAGAAAATGATAAACTGAGGGGGTATAATCGAAAAATAGAACAGCTTTAGATTTAACTCTTCTATCATTTTCTTTCACTCCCGTCTTTCATTTTTCCTAATTTATCTATTTAGTTAGATTATGAAGTTTTTAATAAAATTACAGTTCTTTCGTCTTGTTTATGGATTTCTTTTAAGATTTACCCCCGAGATTTTTGCTCAGATTGGTTAAGAGTAAACCAAACAATTAGAAATCAATAATACTAAGCATATATTTATTAAAATCAATTTTTAAGATCAATATGCAAATTAGCCTTTCCATTCATACTGTAAACCTATATTTTGTTGTATATATAAATACAATTGCATGTTATTAGTATGTTGATATGGTCAACAGTGGCTTCGGCCTCTGGACCATTGATATAATTAACGGCGTCGATCCCAGGGGGCCATCCCCCCAGGCAACACCTGCCCCCTCGATTTAAAGGGGCAGGGCTGGGTTTATTGCCCAGTGCCTGAGGCGCCCCCCTTGAGGGGGAATGCCGACGGGATCGACGCAATTTTTCACCTGCCACTCCATGAACTTCGGCTTGTGGGTGGTCCCACGTTAATAGGGACTTTGTGCCTGACCCGTACAAGTGGGGTACGCGGTAAATATCATGTAGATATGGTCAACAGTGTAAGTAATGTAAAACAATTTTATTAATAATTGAGGTTTAAATAAAAATGAAATCATGGAGAATATGATGTAACTAAAGGAATTGTGACTTGTATAGTAATATAGTTTCGGTTACAGACAGACAAACCAACAATATCCATTATAATAAGATATATATATATATATATATATATATATATATATTAGCTGATAGTTTGATTTTGAACGCTAACGTTTCCTGTGATTTGCGTCAACAAACCACCTTGGAACGGTTTACCCTAAATTGACCCCTCACGCAAGCGAGATACTGACAACCCCAAGCAAAATCCGGACATTGCTGATCCTTTTTCCCCCGCAACATGCATGTCAGACCGATTTATCAACCGACCGATAATGTTTGCACATGTAACCTTCAATCCTGTAAACGACAGATCGTCGGTTTGGCAGAAAATTGCAAACATCTTTCTGGTAATTACACGGAGCATGTGCACGTTTGCCGCCTTTGAATCCGGAAAGTTTGAAGGAGGAATCTACTGTGCGGGTTCATCGTCGAAATGTGGGGGGTTACCGAGTGAAAGATGACATGTGCCAATTCAGTCTGTTTTTGTCGACAATCTTCCTATCTTCAAATATCAATTTTGCATTTGACAGTGATAACTTGCTGAAGGTATACGTGTGGCGTAATGATTAAGCATCATATGAAATGTACCTCACGACTCAAGTTCAAGTCCTGGATTGAAGTCATACCTAATTTTGAAAATTAATTAGTTAATAATTATTGAATTTAACCGGGCATATATTTTCAAATGTAAGGCTAAACAAATCGAGAAAATGGCAATCCCTGTATGTACATTTCGACCTATTAGGTCTCATCAGCAAGGTTATAGACATGGGAGACTGCCCCGTGTGTGACTCGAAACCTCGACTGTCAATATATATATATATATATATATATATATATATATATATATATATATTTAGACTTAAAAAATTTTTTTTATTTACTTATGTGTATATGAGGTTAAGTAAACAAACAAATGTGTTTATCTTTATATGGCTTTAACCCGACAATTTTTGGAGGATATGTGCTTAATTGAAGTCGTACCTAATTTTGAAAATTAATTAGTTAATAATTAATGAATTTTAGGCGGGCATATATGTTCAAATGTAATTTTTTAAATAATGTATCGTTTCTCCTTGCGCCAATTATCGTTAGAAAGGCATGAATATATATATTCTACCGAAGCTTTTGTAAAACAAAGGTGCGGAATAGGTTATTTAGCCTAGGTACTACGCACAATGTACGAGAAGGGAAAATTTTAATTAAATACAGTCGTTCTCCCCCATAAAGATTACATTATATAGTATCCTGCTCGGGTCGAATAGTTGGATAAATAGATACCAAATAGTAATTGAAAATTAGTTTGGAAATTTTTTTACAGTAATAAATTAAAAGCAAATATATTCTCTTTACCAATCAAATATTCTGACTTCATAGGGCATCGGTCCCCAACCTTTTTTGCGCCAAGGACCGGTTTTATCTAAGACAATATTTTCACGGACTGGCCTTCATATGCTCCGGCCTACATTTGCTCGATAATCGTTAATGACGTAATCTAATAATAAATCATCCGCAGTGGTCTTATGTCAAATGCAAACATCAACATACAATAAACAACATTTTGCTCATAAATTAATAATCAACAATATTTCTGTAAACGAAAATATTTATTTTAGAACGAAAATCATTTCTAATAAGATATAATTATTATAAAAATCTCGATTCAAGTGAACATTCAGATTGGACATTGCAAATTTGTCAGAAAATATAATTGAAATATAAGTGAATCAACATTCAGACTGATAATCAATAAAAGAAAAAGAAAAATTCAAACGTTCGACCCTCCGGGGTCGGGTGTACGCGCCCGCCCCATGTCAAAATCACGAGCGTCGATCCCAGGGGGCCATCCCCCCAGGCAACAGCTGCCCCCTCGATTTAAAGGGGCAAGGCTGGGTTTATTGACCAGTGCCTGAGGCGCCACCCTTGAGGGGGAATGTCGAGGGGATAGACGCAATTTTTAACCCCGCCACCAACGAGTCTCGGCTTGTAGGTGGTCCCACGTTAATAGGACCTTGTGCCTAACCTAGTACAAGTGGCGTACGAGGATAATGCTCCGGTACCTAATGGCCCGCTGTCATAGGGCATATATGAAAAATATAGATAGATAGATAGATAGATAGAGGTGGGGAGACTGAATTAGTGAGTGAGTGAGTGAGAGTATGTAAGCAGATGAGAATGAAAAATCGTTTAATGTACCCCTAATGAATAGAAAAGGATGGAAGCAATCGGCCAGTTGATAAATCAGTATGAACTACAGACCAGTATAAAATTAAAAGTTATTAAGATCTCAATTTCTTAAGATAGTCTTAATACTATAGATTTCCTATATCTATTGAATAGCTATAATTTACACGGAAATAGAAACTACTATAAATATCGGGTTAGCTCAGTCGGTAGAGCGTTCGGATAGAAACCACGAGTTCGATACCTCACCAACTCAGCGTATGATTAGCACAGGGATCTGTGCGGTAAAGTAAGGAGCTGATGGTAGGTGTGGTGCTCCAGCACAGACGCAAAAACCATCTCATTGGTCTAGTGCTAGTAAAAAGGGGATGGACTCCCTCGTTGATTGGCTAGTACCGACTTTAGGCCACCACTACGTCTTACTTTATAGATCTGCTCTGTCAGCTGGGGCGTTAGAATGCACCGACTGCACCTCTGCAGAAGAGTAAGACTCCTCCAATACCTGTTGGCCGTGGGTGGCGACCCGTGATGCTTAAGGATGGTATCCTAGTGGTTGAGCAGTCAATGACATGCAATATTCCACTTTGGACCTTATTTGGACTTGACGGGCGGTTAGAGAGGCCCCCTCCGATCAATCGGCTGGTTAAATCAAGCCCTAGCACCTATACGATTGCCCCATCTCTATTGCCCTAATGGCAAGCCCCAACCCTTTTTATCATTTGGGTTCTAGAAGGCGGTGGCTGAAAGTCTTCGTATCCTGGGAAATACGTTAAAATATATCTGATGCTGAGGTTCCAGATTTGGAGGTTTGGGGAATGAGGAGCACTCCTTCATCACCATTGCTCCCTGGTTCATTCTGACCCGGAGTGGTAGTACATGTTTGTAATAAACATGAGTTTATAAACAAAATTGATTATTCATTAAGAATGAATTTATTTCAAAACTTTATCGGCATTAAATAACCCACTGAGATTGATATGCCGCAAAATAAACCAAACTAAATCGAACCAAATTTTATTGATATCAATTTACCAAATCATCTCATAAACTTTAATCTGATGTTTGATTTTAAATTCTGTAATTGATAAAAGGAAACAATAGTGAGGATATTATATTTAAACTTATATATATATATATATATATATATATATATTATATATATATATATATATATATTGTTTATATTATTGAAGGCAATTACAATGCGTATACTGTATAAAATTTGATAATTATTGAAAATAATCATGATAGGCAAACTCGGCGAACAATGAGTGCGACGTGTGGAACACCGTACAGCTGTTCCAACTTTATTAGGTCTCATCAGCAGTGTATACCTACGATTCACCATCCATATATATATATACAATATACGCATAGTAATTGCCTTCAAAAATATAAATAATAATATACTTTACTTAACAATGCTTCAAAGACAAATTATCAAATACTATATATACATATATTATATATTATATATATATATATATATATATATATATATATATATATATATATATATATATATATATAACATTTAATTGCCAATCCTCGAAGCAAACAAATATTTTTACTTCTGGATTAATTAAAATCGATTTAAAAAGTGCTCAGTAAAAGAGCTAAATATTAGTTTTAAAACCAAATGGGTTAAAATCCTCCGCCTACAGTTTCACGCAGTATAGCAAATATCCAGGGAGAATATTCGCTATACTGCGGGGAACTATAGTCGGAGGATTTTAACCCATTCGGTTTTAAAACACACACACACACATATATATATATATATATATATATATATATATATAATATATAATATATATGAGAGAGAGAGAGAGAGAGAGAGAGAGATAGAGAGAGAGAGAGAGAGATGAGGGCGATCATACATTAAGATGCAGAATGATTGATCATGCAAATTTATTGTACCTAGGGGAAGGGATTTGATGCAAGATTTTCCCGGCTTGGTAAAGAGTAGTAATCTTTTAAATGGACGCCTTATAAGGAACAGTTCGTTATACACCATATTGCTGCAAGGCATAATTAATCGCACCGATTTTAAATTCCCAAAACAATTAATGAATGATCCGTCTTACTAAATAATTCCTATGTAATTAGATGTTACTAATTATGTTTATACGTTGTTCTTGAAGCTGAAGTTGCAAAAATAATTACATAGAATTATTGTGTAGTTGCGACTAATTATCTGGACAAAAAACAAAAAAAACAAAAAAAACAAACAAACAGAACACAATAGCAATAAAAGATCGATTGAACGATTAGGCTTTAGTCACTTGAAATAAAATTTTAAAAAGGTGGAAAATAGTGTTAACTACATTTTTCTATGATGAATAGAAAAATACAAAGATTAAATAATTAGTCAGTTAATAATGGAGATTCGCTACCAGTTTTTGTCTGTAACGTCACATTACCCAAAATCGTCCTAACGTAGAATAAATACACTCAAAATTTGAACATGCAATATTAGACAGTCCTCATTGGTTTTTTTTTAAACAAGTTTTAATAAATACATGACTGGTATTATATATCTGTATATAGTTTGTTTTATTTTAATATATATTTAAAGTTTGCATTTCAAAATTGTTTTATTTTTTAATCCTTTAATGAATTTGATGATTTTACTTACTTAGGGTACAAACTCGCTGACATTGAATTTTTAACTTCCACCCCTCAGGTAATATGTTTCAAAAATTTATTTTTACATCGCCTGGAGGCCGTTTTTTTTATTTTGCTTGTATAATTAAAAAAAAAATAATCATAATTAAAAATGAATCTTATTAACGTCTTTATAAAATTCTTCATTAAAAAAAATTAAGGCGTAAATTAACATTCTGGGTACTATTTAACCCTTAGCTGGTTTGATTTCGGGTCCATACCTTTCCCAAGGTTATTAGTCTAAAAGGGAACGTAATAGCCTTCTGTAGTTAAGCCTCGCTTACTACGATGTTGCTGTCGGTTAACCACTCCACTACGGAGACGATCTCAAAGACAACGGAACTCCTCCTAATCCCCAATGGTGCTGTCTGTTAAGCCAGGGTGGTGATCCCCGATGCTTAAGGACGGAATCCTTATGGCTGAGCAGTCCATGACATGAACCACTCCACATTGTTCCTTACTTAGCCTACATGAAGTGCGTGATATAATGGTTAGACTCATAGAAAATGGACTCGTCGATCCGAGTTCATATCCTGGACGAGGGTGTTTGCATTTAACATAGCTCTAATATCCTGTCTTCATATATAATAGCTTCACTTATATTAGCTATCATCTTTTCTGATCACTTTTCCACCCGATATTAATACAGATGTGCATGTGAATATGTATCTATGCATATAGAATGGAAGGATTTTGTGTGTGCATGTGGTAGAGATTGAAATAATTATTATAACACATCTCTATTTTAATTAAATATGGATGAATATTATTCATTCTTTATTGTATCGATTTCAAACATTTATAGGTGAGAATATTCATATCATTGATACACTACATTATGATATATATATATATATATATATATATATATATATATATATATATATGTAAATATATATATATATATATACATATATATATATATATATATATATATATGTATAATATATATATAAATATATATATATATATATATATAGTAAAGAAATAACAAAAGACTTAGAGTTACTTCTATATTTGCTCTGTGACTCTAACATTAAGAGTACACACTGAGCTCTCAAACTGTGACAGGTTTTTTGAATAAAACTCTTGTGTCATAAGGACGATTTCTTCTCAAGACTTCTGGATTATATATATATATATATATATATATATATATATATATGAAGTGGTCAAACGATATATATATATATATATATATATATATATATATATATATATATATATGACCGGGTAAGCTCAGTCGGTAGAGCGTTCGGTTAGAAATCATGAGGTTCCTAGTTCGAATACCGGCCCTCGCAAACTCAGCGTATGAGTAGCACAGGGATCTGTGCGGTAAAGTAAGGAGCTGATGGTAGGTGTAGTGCTCCACCTCAGACCCCAAAACAATCTCCTTGGTCTAGCGCTAGTGAAGGGATAAACTCCCTCGCTGTATGGCTCATACCGACATTAGGCCGCTCTGACGACTTTATATATATATATATATATATATATATATATATATATATATATATATATATATATAATATATCAACCTGTCCTCATGAGTATGATCTGACACAATGTCAATTTCTTAAGCGGAGTTTAGCAGCTTTTAAATCAGAGTTTTCTTTCTCTTAGACTGGTTGCCTAACCAAGTTAAAAGAGGCCAGTATATTCATCACCAGCTATGGGTAAATAGTAGGGCAGAATGAACTCTTTAACCTCAGATAGGTATCAGTCAAGAAGGAAAACTGAATTCAAAACTTTTAAATTCCGCTTAAGAAATTGACTTTATGTCGCATCCAGCTCGTTCGGAGGGGTTAATAAATAAAGAAGACATTGACCATGTATCACATCCTACTCGTGGTAAATAAATAGAGCTCTGATATAGATAGTTATCGCCGTAGGAAATTGACACAGTGAAACAGGTTCAAGTCCTGGATGAGGCCGTTTGCATTTCACATAGCGTTGATACTTTTGAGATAGGTATACATCCATCTATTTTTTTTCTCCAATTGTGGGTAACATCGTAAGGCGGATAGAGGTCTTTAATTCTTGTATGGCAAACAACCTAGGAGAAGGAAAACTCTGAATTGAGACATGTTACCCTCCACTTGAAATGGGCCTTGTATCCCATCCTGCTGAAGTTGGGTTGGGTAAATACATGTATGTCTGACAATCAGCTATTGTCAACCTAAAATTTGGCCACAGTATAATAATTTAGTTATTACAAAATTTGATATGTATTATCTGCGTTATTCGGACTATTGTCCTCATCTTCATTGTTATCTGTACAACGTTTCAGCCGGTATGCCCTCCGGCCTTCTTCAGGTATTTCTAGTCTGAATAACGCAGATAATACTAATCATCAAGCCTCATCTCAAACATTCAGGGAAATAACATTTGATATGTTTACTTAGTAGATACTGCTGTATAGTTCAATATTTAAAAACTATAATAATCTTGATTTAATTCTCTCTCACTTTTTTTCTTTCTTTCATTATGTTCAATTGAAACAGATTAGTGTTAATGCCCCCTCTGTTTATTTCCCCCCCATTCTTTTTCTTTCTTATTTTTATCTGTGTAGCATGTCTTCTTTCTTTCTTTATAATAAAAACAGAATGGACCATTATTTAGCTGAGGTGATAGCACTTGTAAAAAATAATTAATCGGTGAGTAAGCAGCATAAGATAATCAGGATTTACATTTTTGCATCTGTTACATAATCATTAGATACCTAATGATTATTACAATAGTGTAGAAATCATATTAGTGCAGCTGAGGGCCTTGAGAGTGAGTGACAGCGTTTGACCTCACTCTGACCTTGCTTTCTGGGGATAGACCGTGAGAACCCCATAGAAAGCCCCCTTCCGGTTTAAGGGGTAAGTAACTCAGTTAGAGATTTAGAAGTTAGAATCCAAGCTAGCAAGATGTGAGTCTCACTGCGTGATTGTCTGGTCTGGGGGTTTATGAATAAAGTAACATCATCGTAAATCGAAGTCTTGTGTTTATTACCAAAAACTAACAATAGCACAGGGCTTCTGATAACGAGAAACCCCAACAGAGACCAGACCCGAAATCCCCATACAAGAAAGACCAGACGAGACCTTAGAAGATATACCAGACCAAGATAGATGATAGAAGAACCAAGCCGGCCAGAAGAATAGACGACAGAGTAAGAAGTAAGAAGGTATATAACATATAGATATTTAGTGCCGGTAAAGAAGACTATGCAACACATCTTCAGCTATTGTCAACCTAAAATTTGGCGGCAGTTTCGATTAATCTTTCGGCGCATAGAAATATACATTCAATACATTATTTGATAGCTCATCTTTTTTTATTTATAAGGAATATATCATTGAACATTCATTTGAATTGATTATGAGGAAAGCAAATAGTTGTCGATGTATAAATGATTGAATAAATGATGTTACACAGCAATTAAAAGAAGACATTCAAATATATTTGAACAAATAAATTAGTAAATATGTCATTACATATCTCAGATGAATTTTTCGTCGTTTACTTATTTTACGTAGGTGTTCCTTTGAATATTTCTGCCCACAGTTACATAATTCCGAGTAATTATTGATATTCAATAATAATCGTTTGTTGGCACATAGTTCTATGGTTTCACGTATTCTCATCAAATGCTTATGATTTTCTAACAAATTTATTTAATCCAAAGATGAGACATTAAGCGGGCACTACCACTCCGTATGAAAATAGACATGGAAGTAATGGCAATAAAATGATGACTTCACTTTTCCACACCTCCAGAAATGGATGTTCGAGATACGACTGACTAATCAGTGCAGGGGTAGCGTCGTCATGTTATTAACATGTTTCATCGGGGGGTTTCGGGTCTTCCAACATAATACCCCACTTCGCCAGTCAGACCCCGTTAGAGTTGATCAAACTCTAAATTTGTTCAAACAGAAGTGGAGACTTACCATCAAATCCAGTTTATTTTCCTACCTAGGACGACCCTTTTTGGGGGGAGGTTTTTACTCCGTTGACGTGTTTCAACGCGGGAAAACGCGTTTAGAAAAATTCAACGGATTTAAACCACAAAAATACTACCAAAATGTAACGAAATAGACATTTCCATAAACGACTTAATAAACTTAGATAACAACCTGGATTTCATAAACGATTTGGTAAATCTTTTAAAGAAAGAAAATAGCATTGCTGAAAAATAAAAGAAACTATTACTACTACTACTACTTGCTGTCCATCGTATCCGATGATGACACCACGCGAATCATTTTCCTCCAATTCAATCGGTCTCTGGTTACGTCTTGCCAACTGTCCAAGGGGATATTCAAGTCCAACAGGTTTCTTTTGATGGTGTCTTTGTACCTGAGCTTTGGTCAACCGATTCTACGTGACCCTTCTCTCACTTGAGAGTACATAATCTGCTTTAGTAGTCTCTCATCCCCAAGTCTGTTTAAGTGACCGGCCCATCGCAGGTTGCGTTGGACAAGTATTTCATGCATGCCAGGTAGTCCAGTTCTCTTCAGGTTGGTCCTGCTTGAAACACCTTGCCACCACCTGATATTTAATATGTTGCGCAAGTGACACATGTAGTAGACATGTAGTCTATGGGCATGTGCTTTGTATATCGTCCAGGCTTCTGCACCGAACAGGAGGGTTGAGAGAACTATGCATATTTAGTTTTCAAGGAGAAAAATAAAAGAAACACTAAATATTTCGTATTTTGTATCTGCTGAAAAAGAGTACAACTGTATAAAAGATATAACCGAAGAATAGTATACGTTATAAAGAAAGAACGAAAATCATTGCAAACATATAGAAATAAATACACAGAAATACTTAAGCAACGATATTAACATGAAATATAAACCCACTGCTAACCTAGCCTCACCAATGTCAGTCCTCACATTGTGCTTGATTTAGAAAAAAGATAATCAGTCGCTGATTTTTGGCCGAAACTGTATGGCTTAGATCCACAAAGAAAAACGAGAAATAAAGCGACCACTAGGGGACCACCCCCCCCCAGGTAACACATGCTCCCTCGATTTAAATGGGCAGGGACGGGTTTATTGCCTAGTGCCTGAGGCCCCCTCCTTGATGGGGAATGCCGACGGGATCAACAACTTTTTGTACCCGCCACCGATGAGCTTCGGTTCGTGGGTGGTCCCATATTAATAGGGCCTTGTGCCTAACCCGTACCCGTACACGTGTAATACGTGGTAAATATCAGGCGACCAATTGTATTCTATTTTCATTATTCATTCTTCTATCAATCTGGTCATTGACAACTTACACTTCAGGATAAGAGAGTAGAGAAAAAGCCATTGTGATATGGACGATGGGCAAAGATTTAAAGCACTGGTCAATTTTCTATTAGTATCTGTCTAACAGCAAACTTCTAACTGATGGTCTTTCGAATTGAAATCCACCTGGCAACGCACTAACGCTTACTAATATATTACATAGGAGAAATATCTTTAAAAAAAACAACATTTTAATTAGAAATATAATTAATTATTTAGAATATCTACCGAAACGTTGTTTGTTTGTTTTGTTTTGTTTTACGGCATATCAACCTCAGTGGGTCATTTAATGCCGATAAAGTTTTCAAATAAATAAATTCT
>CM042158.1:61090060-61092560 GCA_023376005.1 Doryteuthis pealeii | reverse complement strand
AATATAGAAAACAAATTGTGAAATAAAAGAGACTATTGTATTCGCTTATTTTTCTTTGTTTTATTTTTCTTTCTTTCTCTATTTATTATTATTTTTTTTCCTAATTTTTATTTTTAAAGACCACCCGGGCACAACGAACGGATTTCCATGCGGCCATCTTTTCATTGAAAAGCGTTACCGAATGAGAAAATATCAACTTCGTGCACGTCATTTCCTTAATCGGACATTATCATCGGATTGATTTTTCGCTATTCTGACTTCCATTTCCGCCACGATCTTGACGGATTCTTAAGCAATTATTTAGAAACAAATACGCATGCGCACACATGTATTAAATTTCCAACGCATACGAGTTCCCTAACACACGAACTGAAGAATGCACAGAAAAATCACGGTCACAATAATACGGAGGATTGCATTCGTTTCCGTCATGGTTAGACAGTATTTCTCACCCTCACATTTTTACTCCTCTTTACACGCTATTGTAAAACTTCCTGATGTGTTTTATACTCATTTGCTTAAAGGACTCCGTCAATTGACATTAGGCTCGGTAATGAGCCAAATGTTATTCTTCGAAAAGATATTATAATTAATTATAAGTAAATCTATTCATAAATATAAGACAATTGTGTGTATATGTATGCCCGGAGGAAATTTAGCAAATAAAACAATTAACGACAAAGTAAATATATACACACATTAAATAACACCAGGGCTTGGTTTTGGGGAAAAAATTATAGAAATTTGATTTATATTCGTGGAGATAATTAAAAAATAAAATTTAAACGACAACAGCATGGATTATATTTTTTATTTAATATTTTAGATAGTAGACATTAACATTTAATTTTAGAGTAGCTGGATTAATGCAAAGTCTAATGCAAAGTCTATTTTTTTTTACATAGGGATTTAAATGGGGCATCCCACGAGCATTCAACTCCTGATTCAGTAATAATGGATCGGCGGGACTAACTTAAAAAAAACCTCTACCCAGGCGACACCGGGTTGCCGCAGCTAGTACATAGATAAAGGTAATACGATAAGTTTAATTTGATGTTAAATAGTTCTTTATAGATTTAATAATTTTTCTTTGTTTTTCTTTTTCTGATACCGCATTCAAGCTGTGTCTGTTGAATTGGCTCCATCCAACAAATTCACCTGTGGTGAATTGACGGAAGGAGTAACAAGGGAATAGAAAATTCACAAGTGTTCCCCAAACCCCGGCTGGATATACCAGTCAGGGGAAGTAGATGCCCTTGTTTGTCTCAGATGTTTCACAGACGCAGTAACAAGTATGCCATAAGCCGTTGATTCCTGACGAAGATTGAGATGCCCTTTGCATTTTTGCCAGTCTCTTTGGCCGGGTTGTGGCCCTAATACCAATGGGTGCCAGACCTGTATGTCTTGATTGACCCTCGTTATGGCTCTGACACAAACAATTTTACACAACCCTGCCCCGATGAGGAGGGGTTGGAATATAGAAATAATTGCCGTTGAGAAAAGAGCTTCCTCCACCCTTTTACGGGTGTGGTTTTTCGTTCTGCAGGGTGTCTAGCCACCTTCCTCACCAGACAAATATGTGGAGTTACCGATGATCCCCTACGAAAGAGGTTGTACTGAGTTTACATAGTACCAGTAGTATACTGAGTGACCTGACACAGTGATTTAATAATTGTTTATAAATTATTTGAATTATATAGGAATACTTGAAAGCATACTGAAAGAGTTTACATAGTACCAGTAGTACACTGAGTGACCTGACCCAGTGATTTAATAATTGTTTATAAATTATTTGAATTATATAGGAATACTTGAAATCATACTGAAAGCATATATATATATATATATATATATATATATATATATATATATATATATATATATACCAAACTTATTGGTAAATCCTAGCGGTGAGAAAAAACCCCAGCAAATAGTTTGATTGTAAAAATATACTACCAAACATCAACCGGAAGAAAAAAAAATGGAAAAAGAAAAGACCAAGATAATCGTACTAAAAAAAATAATCTATTAGTACAATATCTTGACTAAAAAAAAAAACAATTATATATATATATATATATATATATTATATATATATATATATATAAGAGATTTATCCAAAACTTGGTAGTAAGGGATGATTCTATATGTGATTTTCTAAGATCCACTGTACTAATATTGATGATCCAGTATGTATAAAATACAGCGAATCTTTAAATCACTGAAGAGAGCTCAATGTATAATAACCTTTTAGATTATATACAAAGCAATATTTATCAATAAAGGAAGGAAGAACTCAACACCGTAACTCCATAATAAATTTATTTCGACCAAAATTGGGGCCCATATAAATCCAAGTTGATTTAAACCGGCACCCCAAATTTTCGTCTCATCAGATGGGTCTCAATTCACTTATCTATCTATCTATCTATATATATATATCTATATATATGTATATGTATATATATAAGATATATATATATTCATACAAAACCGCCAG
>CM042158.1:61075060-61087560 GCA_023376005.1 Doryteuthis pealeii | reverse complement strand
CCTCTTTATCAAAAGAATTGAACTGAAGCAGTACAGCTATGGCATTTCCTCCTAAATGAATTTTTTTTTTTTGAAAATGACGTTATTTTTTAAATTTCCAAACTGCATTGTGATAGCCTTCTAAATCAACCTCCTAACCAATACATACACAATGCTTCAAGCAAATTATGAAACTCTCTTATATATATAATATTATATATATAATATATATATATATATATAATATATATTATATTTATATATATAATATAATATTTATATATATATATATATAATAAAAATATAATATATATTTATATTTATATATATAATATTAAATAATTCATGTATAATATATATATATATATATATATATATATATATATATATATATATATATATATATTATCACAGCATTCATTGAAAAATATTTTGACTTTCATGCATAACATTATTTCTTCATAATATTGGCCTGCTCAACAAAACAAGTATTTCTTATCTTTGCTGCTCAAAACACCTCAATAACACAATTACATGAAAAAAGATATCTAAGAAAGAAATACAACCCATTAAATCAGTACGTGACAATCCTATATATCTTTACGCACCTAGGGGGCCCTATGCGCTATTCTTTTGTCTTTATCTGTGAGGATTCTCTAGCGGAAATAATAGAATAAAAACTACTAAGACGTAACTGCTACCAGGTAAATGGCAGACAACATTTTGCGCATAGCAGTGTCTAAAGAAATGTCTGCCATATTGGCAGTTGCATGTCGGGAAGAAATATCTAGCGGCATATGTGTGAGCGAATAAAAAAAAACGAACCTGTTTGACATTGATGTGAAGAAAGAGTATATTGAAAATCTCAAATGAACACAAAAATCTTTGCTCTTTAGGAATAAATATTGCTGAGAGCAAAACGGAAGGTGTCGTTTTTTTAAAAGTAACAAGTTTTTTTTTTTCAGTCTCGTCATCTTGGATCAAAGTCACAGTGCGTGTCTAACAACGACTCAGATAAAAGCGTCTTGAAAATAACTGCTTTAAACCGTGTGTGACTCAATAATCTCTTCTTTGCACACGACCCGAGTTCAAATCCTAGACGAGGCAGTTTACATTTCACATAGCGCTTAGAATGTGTAGAAGACTTTGCTCCATAGTTTCTTTGTGTATTGAGTCAAATGTATCTCTACTTTCAAACAGAAGAATCCCTTTTACAAAGTTCAAATATAGACCAATGCTACTTGCTACCATCTCCAGGACATGCAAAAACATATTTCCTTTCAATATAACAGTAGAAATCACACACATACACACACATACTGCAAACGGAATATTTTATAACATTCGCATTTAAAAACATATATTTAGCTATTTTTATTGAGCACTTGTTAAATCGATTTTTATTAATCAAGAACTAAATTTGTTTGTTTCGTGGATCAGCAAAGATCCGTGATATATATATATATATAATTTTTTCATCAGTCCGGTACCTTAATCTCTCGGCCGTCGACAGCTGTCATTAAGGTGCGGTGTGTTAACTGATAAATACATACATCGGTGTATATAGAGAGAGCAAATCTGTAAGCAACAGACGATCATTACCTTATTATGCTGGCGGTGAAAGTCAATTAAAATCGATTCTAGAGAGCTTTATCGGGTTTTGGGAGCATATATATATAAATATATAAATATATATATATATATATTATTGAACCAGAAATTTTCCAACCCCTCCGCACGGTTCGTAATTTCTCTTATTTTCTTGTTCCTATTGAAAAAAGGGGAAGAAAAAAAATTATCTTTTTTTCTGAACTATTCAAACTTCGTATAACCTGCTTTAATGTATTTCTCTGATGAGAATTGACCTAAAATAGAACATTTATTTCAGATTATACATCTAATTATAAGGGTACCTAACTTTTCTTTTTAGAAATTTTTCCATCGCTTTTTAAGATGAATTCGCTTTTACGTGTCCTAATAAAATTTGGTACTGACAAAAAACTTTTCATATTATATATATATATATATATATATATTATATATATATAAGGAGAAGAGAGAGAGAGAGAGAGAGAGAGAGAGAGAGAGAGAGAGAGAGAGAGAGAGAGAGATAATGTTTTTAATTAATGTATTATTGAGACCAAAACAGAGGAAAATTTTAACATTGACAGTGATGTGATTAGGATTTGTTTTGGGACCACGTGTATGTTTTTTCATTTCATCTTATTCTAATCACTTCACCTCCTCAAGTTTTATTCAACCAAACAACACCGCTAACGAAATGAGGAATATTTGTCCGAATTTTTAGTCAACTCAAAGGATTTTTCTTTTTCATAAATTTTCGACAATGTAATTTAGTACAACGACACTATTAAACAATCTTCTGCCATTTTCGGGCAAACTCATCATTGGATCCACCCAAAACTTCTTATCTTACCCCCCCCCAAAAAAAAAACCCTCTTCAGTCTCTTATTATAGTGATTTCTGAAAAAAAAGAAACGAAAACAATAAACTACAATGAATATATCTGGTTAAGATGTCGTCTGAGCCAATATTCCGAAGCAAATACGAACAATTATTGAAAAGATAAAAGTAACTTAGAACATGATATAGCTATTAAATTATCAATGGGTGCACATATTCAGCTACGATATTGCATATTCATGTTTGTACAACTATTTTTCTATGAGTAGGCATATATATATATATATATTAAGAAAATTTGAAAAAAAACAACAAGTGTTCCGAAAATATGATAGTGGGAATGATAACTAAATAAATAATTAAATGAAGCCTGGTATTTAGTAATTATTTAACACTATTTAACTAGAAACGTTTTCCTATGTTCTCTTAAAAATAATCAGTCCATTATACTTTTTCTCTCGTCTTTTGCATTTCTTCGAGTTGCGTCACGCGTCATGACACCTTCGCGTGAGTAGATCGCGACTTGCCTTTTCAAAAATAAAACGCTGATCAAATAGCAGTTACATAACTAAAAAAAGATTTTCATCTCTGTCACATATAAAAACATCCATCATTTTCTTCACCCCAAGAGACATCCTGATGAAGGTTCAATGTAACCGAAATGTTTTAAACATCGATAATTAAATTCATCACATTTTTGGAACACTTGTTTTTTTTTTCAAATTTTTTTATATTGTCGGATTTAATTTCCATATTTACTCCCATATATATATATATATATATATATATATATATATATATATATATGTGTGTGTGTGTGTGTGTGTATATATATATATAATATATATATATATATACGTACCCATACCCGTTCGACATGTATTATGTGACACAAAGTCGCAAGTATAGGACAAGGATCGAATACGCTATTCAGCTATAATGGATCTGCGAGTCTATCTTGCTAACATCTCCAGGAGACAATCTGGTATTTAAGATGCACTTTAGGGCAAATATCATATATTTGCACTGAAGAGCACTAAGCGAAACTTTTAGTTAGGTATATCTGACTCATTGGGTTAACTTTATATATATTATATATATTATATATTATATATATATATATATATATAATTATAAAGTCGGTCCTACCATTGTTTTCTGAATAACACTTTTTCGGTGTTATTCGTCGTCAGAGCCGTTTGACTTTTCAAATATAATATATATATATATATATATATATATATATATATATATATATATATATATACTCGCACACATATATACATCATCAGTTTACTCAGTTGGCAAGGACTCCTCTGAGTATTCTATCCATATCGATTAAAGCCATACTGTAAGAAATAGTTCCTGCTAGACCACTGAAATTAAGTAGTGATGAGCTTGTTCAATACCTAATTGGGTGACCATTTAAGCAACAGCAGGTACTGTAAGCAGACAAAATCCTGTGTATATAAAAAGATGACTTGATTCAGCATTAAATGACCCGAAAGAGTTGATATACCGAAAATGAAAAATAAAACTACCAACCAATAAACCAACAATGCTGTTGTCTGGATGGTCTCGATTCTTCCTCTAATTTCCAATTCCTCCAGTTTCCCTGCCAAACGCTTGGGGACCGTTCCATGAGCAGTAACTACAATTGGTATCACCTTATATTCCACAGATTTGAAGCGCGTGGTGTAATTGTTAAAGTCATGGAAAATGGACTCGTTGCCCCGAGTTCAAATCCTGGATGTGGTCACTTAGCACTAATACCCTTGGGAAAGGTATGAATCCTACTCTCCCTCCAGCTATGGGTAAATAGTAAAGCAGACTGGGATCTTTAACCTTGGTTAGGCAACCGGTCTAGGAGAAGGAAAACTCTGAATTCAAACCTGTTGCAGTCTGCTTAAGAAATTGACTCTGTGTCACATCTTGCCCGTGCGGAGGGGTTGGTAAATATATTTGTTTTCATTTTACGCATGCCAGACACATTTAAATGTGTTAATCATATTGCCTATATGTGGAAGCGCATGGTGTTATGGTTAATGTCATGGAAAATGGACTCGTCATTCCGAGTTCAAATCTTGGATGTGGTAATTACATTTCACTTAGCGCTAATACACTTGGGAAAAGTATGAATCCTACTCTCCCTCCAGCTATGGATACATAGTAGAGCAGACTGGGCTCTTTAACCTTGGTTAGGCAACCGGTCTAGGAGAAGGAAAACTCTGAATTCAAACCTGTTGAACTCCGCTTAAGAAATTGACCTTGTGTCACATCCTGCTCGTGCGGAGGGGTTGGTATGTATATATATTCCACAGATTGTTCATTCTCTTGCAAGGTCCTGCTGCTGCTGCTGCTGCGGCTGCTGCTGCTGCTGCTGATGATGATGATGATGATGATGATTGCTGTTATAAGGAGTCTACTCAACTACATTCAACGACGGCTTGAAAAGTTAATGGGCTGGAAAGTTCATGTAATGACGTTTACATCTTATATCAGTGAGGTACATACACTGCAACATCGCTAGGAGGGTTATGTTGAAAAATAACCCTTAATTGGTGAAATTCCATGCGAGTAACTTGGTCAGTCAGTGAACTTTTCATCTGCCATTCATATATGAGGAATTGTACTCATGGATATCATCATGAGGTATTTTGGATGATGACGTTTCAAAACTTTATATGAGATAAAAGATAAGATTTTATATATATATATATATATATATATTATATATATATATATATATATATATATATGAAGGAAGGTGGATGGGTTTAGGATCCGACGATATGCTGTAGATAGAAGGAAAGTGGTCAAAGACATGATCAACTCGAAACAAGTCACAGGTGACTTGTTTTGAGTTGATCATTTTCTTGACCACTTTCCTTCTATCTACAGCATATATATTATATATATTATATATTATATATATTATATATATATATATATATATATATATATATATGTATATATGTGTATATAGATACAAATATATATATATATATATATATATATATATATATATAATATTTTCTATGCACCGAGTATTTCCAGTGAAATGTTTTCCTATCGTTTCTATTCATTAACCTATACAGGTCATACTTGGTCAGTCTCTGAACTTTTCATCTGCCTCTCATATATGAGGAATTGTACTCATAGATATTATCATGTGGAAATCATTATATTTTGGATGATGACGTTTCAAAACTTTATATAAGATAAATGATAACATTTATATATATATATATATATATATATATATATATATATATATTATATATATATAATATATATATATTATATATGTATATATATGTATATATATCAAATATATGTATATATATATATATATATATTATTATATATATATTATATATATATATATATAATATTTCTTATGCACCGAGTATTTCCCAGTGAAATGTTTTCCTATCGTTTCTATTCATTAGCCTATACAGGTCCCCGGAGCAATTTTATAGCTAGCTTCAAATTCGGAAGTTTAAATTAATTTTTTGGCAATTTCCTTTTGTGAATTTGCCTGCTCCTTAAGAGTTATTATTGACTTTTATTAGCTAACTTTTTTCTTCTTATTTTAATTCATACTCTTCATAATTCCATCTTGAAAACACAAGCAGTTCTTTTAATCAAATTCCTCGTTTTAATTCGTTTATTTCTATTCGACTTTCTTAGAATTATTCTCTGCTTTTGATTAGACCTTCATAAGTCGGCAGTTTTAATATTAAATAAATTTGTTATGCATTCACTGAGCTTCGTCTAACATTGAGAGACTGAATATAAAGTGATCTAAAGAAAAGACAAAGTTGAATTGGCTTTTATAATTTTATTTCCTCAAGTTTTTTTTTCTTTTTTTAATTTTTTAACTGTTTGCTTAAAATTGTTTCATTTAATTGCGCCAGAAAGTTGGATGAAATTAAAATTCTGCAAAAGTTAGCTTTTGTTTTCTGAAAGAATGGCCCATGTCTAAGGTGTTCAAAGATATTCATGCTGACATTAAGTGTCCATTTCTTTGTTGCCTAAGATCGAGTGACAATAAGTCTCATCAAACAATACGCTTCTTTTTTTTAATCATCGTACTCATCAAGACACACTCACAGAACAGGTTGCCTTGAGTCACTCTTGCCTTACGTCCGTATCGGTCATAGCTCTTGTCAATGCTTCTACTCGGGATCCAGTGTCCGTACGCAGTTGATTTAAGTAAGTGCTGTTCAGTCAACATTAGAATGATCATGTGTGTTAGTCAGACATATTTCCTCATGAGTTCGTCCTTACTTCTCTAACCATTTGTTAAACTCGCTACAAGGGGACAGTTGACAACAAACGCTAATAACACAAACGCGAATAAATGTATTACGGTTGTTCATTACACACGTCCGTTCGCTGAACTTCGCAACGTTCAAAGTCGTCAAGCTGTAGTTGTTCAAAAAGTGTCTCTCTTATTTTTGTTTCATCATCTTCAGATAAACTGAGAGCGATTACTATCGCTCGTTTATGTTCGTCCAAATCAGTTATTTCCGACCACGCTAACAATTCTTGTTTGTAAAGCTCGTCTGATTTGGATTTGTTGAAGGCATTATTTTTGTAGCCATATCCACTTATAAATATTTTCAGTTATTTTTATTTATTTATTTATTTATTTATTTTTACCAAGCCAACTAAAAACAAAATCGGTAGGATTTTTTTTCTTCATCTTCTTTTTCAAATCCGTAGATACTTTCAACAAGAAATGTTAATTTTCACTGACAAATACAAAAACAAATAAAAAATCCGCACTCACTTTGCTACCTTACTTTTCTCTTGCCCGTCTTACATTAAAGCTTTGTGTAATATGAGGTAAGTGACTCTACAGTTGCTGTTTTTTTAGGGTGTCGCAACTAGGATTTGTTCAAAACAGTAAACAGCATCCTCATGTACTAGCTATTCTCCAGGAGTTTCGATGAATTCCAAGTGGTGCCATCATACAATAGTACGGATGCGGCTACACCTTGGAAGATTTCCCGTTTTATTTGATCACAGCTATCCTGTTTCCCCGAAAATAATACTGGACTTATATTAATTTTGGACCATATTACCTTTAGGCACTACTTTTTGATCTCGATTAAGAAAGGGCATATTTTTTCATTTACACTGTCAATATCTGGTTGTTTGTTAGGGGTTAGGGTTAGGGTTATGTGTTAGTTTTATAATTTTAAAAAAATCTAAAAGTCGTCTGTTAAAACAACCGGATATTGACGGTGTAAATGAAAAACATGTCCTTTTTTAACCGAGATCAAAAAGGGGTGCCTAAAGGTCATATGGTCCTTAATTTTCGCTCTAAATATAACACTGGAGATCATTTTCTGGGGACGTCTTATACATCATAAAACTCAATGCGATAACTGAAAAATGTAAATAACCCCGTGTATACACAGCATTAAATAGAACATTTAGAACCAAATCAAAAAATGAATTAGTAATTTTGAATTTTGATTTTTAAGTGGAGCGTGTTGTAATGGGTAGAGCCGTACCAGATGAACTCGTCAACCTTAGTTCAAATATTAGACGAGGCTGTTTACATTTCATATAACGCTAATAGGCTTGGGAAAGGTATGTATCCCACCTGATCTCCAACTAGGGGTAAATAGCAGGGAAGATTGGGCTCTTTAACCTTGGTTAGGCAACCAGGCTAGGAGAAGGAAAAATCTGAATGCAAACCTGTTAAACTCTCTTCAAAAATGATATTGTGTCACATCCGGCTCGTGCGTAGAGGTTAGTAAATAGGCACACTTAAAGAGAGAAAACAGATGAAAGAGAGAGAAAAAAGGAAGAAAGCCAAAAAGCTCTAAATTTAAAGATACGAAAATAATAGAGTCGAAAAAGGTGCCAAGATTGGAAAGGAAAAAAAGAAACATAGAGGAAAAGAAAGAAAGAAAGAAAAAAGAAAGAAAGAAACATAGAGGAAAAGAAAGAAAGAAAGAAAAAGAAAGAAAGAAACATAGAGGAAAGAAAGAAAGAAAGAAAGAAAGAAACATAGAGGAAAAGAAAGAAAGAAAAGAAAGAAACATAGAGAAAGAAAGAAAGAAAGAAAGAAAGAAAGAAAGAAAGAAAGAAATAGAGGAAAAGAAAGAAAGAAAGAAAGAAAGAAAGAAAGAAACATAGAGGAAAAGAAAGAAAGAAAGAAAGAAACATACAGAAAAGAAAGAAAGAAAGAAAGAAACATAGAGTAGAAGAAAGAAAGAAAGAAAGAAATATAAGAAAAGAAAGAAAAAAGAAAGAAAGAAAGAACATAGAGGAAAAGAAAGAAAGAAAGAAAGAAAGAAAGAAAGAAAGAAAGAAAGAAAGAAAGAAAGACATAGAGAAAAGAAAGAAGAAAGAGAGAAAGAAAGAAAGGAAAGAAAGAAAGAAACATAGAGGAAAAGAAAGAAAAAGAAAGAAGAAGAGGAAAAGAAAGAAAAAAGAAAGAAGAAGAACATAGAGGAAAGAAAGAAAGAAAGAAAGAAAGAAAGAAAGAAAGAAAGAAGAAGAGGAAAAGAAAGAAAGAAACATAGAGGAAAAAGGAAGAAAAGAAGAAAGAAACATAGAGGAAAAGAAAGAAAAAAGAAAGAAAGATAGAGGAAAAGAAAGAAAAAAGAGAAAGAGAAAGAAAGAAAGAAAGAAAGAAAAGAAACATAGAGGAAAAGAAAGAAAGAAGAAAGAAAGAAAGAAAGAGAAAACATAGAGGAAAGAAAAAGAAAGAAAGAAAAAGCATAGAGGAAAAGAAGAAAGAAAGAAAGAAACATAGAGGAAAAGAAAGAAAGAAAGAAAGAAAGAAAGAAACATAGAGGAAAAGAAAGAAAGAGAAAGAGAAAGAAAGAAAGAAAGAACATAGAGAAAAGAAAGAGAAAAAGAAAAAGAAAGAAAGAAAGAAAGAAAGAGGAAAAGAAAAAGAAAGAAAGAAACATAGAGGAAAAGAAGAAAGAAAGAAAGAAAGAAAGAAAGAACATATGAAAATAATGAATAGTGAGAAGCAAAAACAAAAGTCAGAAAATAAAACCCATACCGATTAAAAATAAACCCAGATTTTTCTCTCATTGGAAATAAAATCAACCTATAGGCATTCTGTGTTTATCTTCTTTTTTTTTTTTTGTTCATGGAATATCTTTTCTAAAAATTAATACTTTTAAAATAACTCACATTTTTCATTTGTCTTATTTTTTTTTTTGTATTTTTCCCCTCCATGAATGTAAAGGCCAGATGAGGTGAATAAGCCATTTTAAGAAACTGTTATATTTAGAATTATAAATACTTTAACTCTTCTCTCACGCAATATGCCAAATATATTCTCGTAAAATTATTCATAACTCGGCACTTATTCAGCTGCCATGTTTTTTTTTTGTTTTTTTTTTAGTACACTGTTTTACTTTCATATGGGAGAGCTTTGTAAACGCACTAAATTTGACTAAGTATGGTTACGTTGAACATTGTCTGTTTTGCGTATGTGTCAAAAACTAATGGGGTCTGTTTATCGATCACTAAAAATTTCAGTCTCTATTCATATAAACTATGTTTTAAACATGAAAATGTAGATAATTCAATAATCCTTCATATATATTTGCTGTTGGTTTATGATTTTTATTAAAATTCCGGCTAAAAGAAATTAAAACAACAATATTGTTACTAACTTTCACGCTTTCAAAAGCATCCGGTAATACTCTGTTTCTAAGTATTACAATAGAGTGATATATAGAAAACATGGAATATAAAATCGAATCGGATTTACATCATAGAAGATCTGAGAAGATTCTGGAATGAGATACTTTTTTAAAAAAAGATATCTTTGGTAAGCTTCTCTCTTCGATCGAAGTACGAGTTTACCCAAACTTGTATATTTGTCAAAATTGTCATACTTCTAACAATAAATTCATGCAGAAAATTAAAATTATTATTAATACATTTTATTTAGCAAAATATTTGGTCATAAGTTAGAATTTTTTTAGATATTTTAATTCTTATTTAAAAAGAATCTTCAGTGAATTTAATTATTAATTTGACTAGTTTATCTTTCATCTTAAGGATAGTTTATAAGTGTTAAAATGGGTTTGGTCATAAGAGACAATAAAAAGCTTATGATTTGAATTTTTAAAAAATGTCAACTTCTGTAACGATGATAATAAGTGTTCGGCCTCGAAAGAAAGAAAACTCTGAGGTCATTCATAGGTTTTAGCGACCGGTACCGGCTTGATTAGTATCGGTATTAGTATAAATTCTTAAAAGACAGAACACTTGGATGTGTTACTGGGTTCCAGGTTCGAATCTAGATAACGTGCTCGTAAAAATAGTTAAAAAAAAAAAAAAGCTGATGTACCGGTTATGATAACCATTTTTTTTTTTTTAAATTTGGGCCACATTTTATAAATTTATCGATTTTTAAACATTTTTGTGTTTATTTCTCTAATTCCCTACAGAGGAAGAAAACCTCTGATCACAAAAATCAGAAACACATTTTATTCTTCTATTTGTTAAGTTCCAATTGTTTCTTGGTATAAATGCTTTTTATTGTAATGTTCAGGCTCATTTTTATGAATGAATTTCTGAAATGACACAATTTCATTATTAATCTTTTTTGCCTAGTTTTTATTTCATATTATTTTGCATTTGAACGCGATAGAATGTAGCTATTAAAATTACATAATTTATTTTTGATTAGCAGAATAGTCCTTCTAAATCAATGTTGTGAGGTTTTAAGGGGTTAAATAAGAACAAAACGACGGGTAATAAATGTAGGAAAATGTATTAACAAAACAGTAGACAAATACAATACAGAGAAGTGGGAATTACGTCCGACAAATAGAATTGTGAGCTGACTCGCATTGGCTTACTCTCAAGCCACAATTATCCCTGTTACTTATAGTAACCCGTCGACGCATTCCATTAGTCTTATAGGGTGTATCACCTATAACAATCAATAATGTGTCGATTGTGTTAAATTGCCCCCCCCCCCCCAGGATGTACAGAATGCGAGTTTCAAATATTGTTGGAGGCAATGTCTTTATATCTGGTAGCTGATGTTTACTTAACAACCATAGGATGCAAAAGATCTGAATAAAGTGTTGCTTAAAAAAATAAAAATAAAAAAATAATCATCTAGTATTGTGTAAAGTTTTTAAGTGCCATCCTTGGCCAGTTGAAATAGGGCTTAAAGAAAGTCCTATGTTATGGAATCCTTTGGTAATCGTAGAAGTCCTATCCTGCGTATTTGTAAAGGTCCAGTGATTTAATCCTATGTCCGTAGTCAATGAACGCTTCAGTAATTATGACCAGTAGGGTCGTTTAAGTATTGTATCAGCCTCAGAGTACTGCCACTGATTGGCCAAGGAATAGATCACATGGTCTCGCCTAGTCGATAAGTAGGAGCAGGGATCTAGCACACACCTTATATGTAAAAAAAAATGCAACATGTATTTCGGGGGTCAGAAATGTTGAACATGATTAATAACATTTTTTGTATTATTTGTATTATTCGGACTATTGTCCTCATCTTTATTGTTATCTGCATAACTTTTCTCCAGATGTGTCCCCCGGCCTTCTTCAGGTATTTCTTGTCCGACTCGGGAACCTTCTTCTCGAACTTGGGAACCTTCTCTTTGAACTCAGGAACCTTCTTGCTGTAATCGGGAGCTTTCATGGAACTTTCATCTTCACCCTGTGATCTGCCGGACTGCAAAATCTACAAGTTTCTTGTTAATTAATACTTTGTATGGTTTTCTGGCTGGGATAAGTTGATCTGTGTTTATCTCAAAGTCCCAGAGAATTATAAGTGTTTAATTGTCAAGAACAGATTCTGGTTTATGCGTATACAATGGTGATGTATGGTTAAAGTTTGGTTTCTTGCACAATTCCTACTGGATCATCTTTCCAACCCAGTCGTGCCTACCCTTGTATTATCGTCGTGCTAATTTGCTGCATTCGCTTAATATATGGTTGATCATTTCATCGTTGATTCAGCTCACGCTACATTTGCAATTATTTTGTGTCTTATTTATCTTTGGTTTGATATTATTTGTTTTATGGCATTTTTGTTCAGCAATTATGACTCAGTTTCGCTCTTGAGGTTTTCT
>CM042158.1:61045060-61070060 GCA_023376005.1 Doryteuthis pealeii | reverse complement strand
ACATATATGAGGTGAGGTAAAAGGAAAAGTTAACAAAAATAATGACTCAAACAAGTCCAAGTCGAAGAGAAATATTTCGTCCTTCTTACGCGAAGAACATCCTCAGAAGAACAAAATATTTCTCTCCTACTTGGACTTGTTTGAATTATTATTTTTGTTAACTTTTCCTTTTACCTCACCACATACTGTCGGATTTTACACAACCCTCCTATCTTCACACATATATAAATCTATACGCATATATGGATAAATAGATATATATGGTCAGTGTGAATATATTGTATTTTTCAACTGACACACACACATACACACACACACACACACACACACACATATATATATATAATATATATATATATATGTGTGTGTGTGTGTGTGTGTATGTGTGTGTGTGTGTGTGTGTGTGTGTAACCTGAGTAGTTAACTCTACGAGTACGTATTGAGCACTTTCTAATATTTGATATAACGACTCAATCGATTTTTTTCTTGAAACAGTCAAAATTGTGACTCGCTTGTTTGTTTGTTTGTTTGTTTATTGATTTTAATGGCATATCAACCCGTCTGGGGTTGTATCATGCCTAACGGTTAGGAAGTTATACATATCGTCTATTTATATTCATACATTTAGTAATTGGTTTTAAAATCTGTTACCAATATTTTGAATTATGGTGTATGGTATTGATTTGTTTCATGTCTATATTCTATGGTATAATTTTATTTCCCTCAGAAAAGAGAGAATATCCTCCATGTTGACATTTTCAAACAGATCTTTCATATTGTTTGCTTTAAAATAACGGTTTCTGATGTGAGCAAAAAACCTGCATTCCATGAATAAATGTTTAACTGTCAAAGGTGTTTGACATGTTCCACATTGTGGTTCTTGTTTTTGTTTGAGTATATAGGGGCGCGTTAGTCTTGTATGACCAATGCGTAATCGAGACACAATGACTTTTAATAACGGTTTTTGATGTGTCGGTTTTTTTTCCGTGTTTTGTTTGATCTTTTGAGTTTCCCTTACACTTCTAAACACACCCACACACACACATATATCTATATATACGTATATATATATATGATAGAGTGAGAATATATATATATATATATATATATATATAATATATATATATATATATATATGCGTGTGTGTGTGTGTAGAAGGTTTGTAGAAAAAAAACCAACAAGATGTTAAAAGTTTCGCTGACAGAAATCTGTTTCGACCATATGAAATGGCTTTATCAAAGCAACATTGTAAACGGAAAGACGAAATAAATATATCATTAATCACGAGGCACAGAACACTCTCGGTCAGTACCGGAATTTTCGAAAAAATTCTAAAAATGCGTATTCTATGTTAAAAATGAAATAAATTTTATTCCTAAAAATTATAAGCATTTTTATCATTAAAAAAGCTGAAAAGAGTTTGCAGTAAAAGTTTATATAAATATCAAAAAGTTCAGGAAAATGTTCCGGCTACAAAAGAAAGTTTTAAAAATATATATATAATAAGTCCAGCCGTACAATAGATGATGATAGAAAATTTCAGGAATCTGTAATGATGACAAACTCGTAGTGTCGGGATCCATATATATATATATATAATATATATATATATATATATATATATATATATATCGTTTTTTTTATTTCGGCCAAGTATTGTAGTATCAACCAAAAATAATCGACTTATATTCGTCTTTTCTTTTTTGCAATTTTTCTCCCCGGGTAATGTTTGGTAGTATATATATGTGTGTGTGTGTGTATGGTAGGGGGTCTGTGTATGACAATACATTTCACTCGATTGTTCTGTTCAAATTTTTGTTATAATTCCACTCTATCGAATAAAAATTTCGCTTTGAAAAATTTGCGAACTAAAACAGACGTCTAAAGAAGATCATTGGATAATACGGCTTAACCTCTGTGACCATAATAACAAACACATTGCAGACGATAAACTCAGTAATATATGGAATAATAATGATCTTCTTAAATATTTCAGACGGAAAAAAACAAATACAAAAAAAACAAAAAAAAAACAAATTACAGATTTCACCATCGAAGGCGCATAACCTGTTAAGTTTTTATGGGCCATCCTTTGCCCTTAAAGCTCTAGCGCTTTTCCAGTGGAATTGGATCCCTGGTAAAGAGTCCCTCGATAATGAATCCTTTAGTGACTCTGGTAAAGTGTTCTCAGTTCCTGGTAAAGAGTCCGTCGATAATGAATCCTTTAGTGACTCTGGTAAAGTGTTCACAGTTCCTGGTAAAGAGTCCCTCGATAATGAATCCTTTAGTGACTCTGGTAAAGAGTTCTCAGTTCTTGGTAAAGAGTCCCTCGATAATGAATCCTTTGCTTCCTCTGGTAAAGAGTTCTCAGTTCCTGGTAAAGAGTCCTTCGATAATGAATCCTTTGGTCACTCTGGTAAAGAGTTCTCAGTCCCTGGTAAAGAGTCCCTCGATAATGAATCTTTTGGTTCCTCTGGTAAAGAGTTCTCAGTTCTTGGTAAAGAGTCCCCCGATAATGAATCCTTTGGTTCCTTTGGTAATTGTATAAGTCCTTCCTGAGTATTGGTAAAGATCTGGTAATCCTATGTCCGTCCTCAGTGAGCGCAATTGTAATTATGACCAGTGGGGTAAATAGTGTGACTTCCATGCAGTCTATAAATCTTGATGGGGAATTAGAGCAAATCTTATATGAAAATTGATTTGATTTTACGCATGCCAGACACATTTAAATGTGTTAATCGTATTGCCTATATGTGGAAGCGCATGGTGTAATGGTTAAAGTCATGGAAAATGGACTCGTTGCCCCGAGTTCAAATCCTGGATGTGATAATTGCATTTCACTTAGTGCTAATACCCTTGGGAAATGTATGAATCCTATTCTCTCTCCAGCTATGGATAAATAGATGTGCAGACTTGGCCATTTAACCTTGGTTAGGCAACCGGTCTAGGAGAAAGAAAACTCTGAATTCAAACCTGTTGAACTCCGCTTAAGAAATTGACCTTGTGTCACATCCTGCTTGTGTGGAGGGGTTGGTATATATATATATATATATATATATATATATATTATATATATATATATATATATATGGCAAGCTCTATCCGTTTTTACCATAAATTTGCGAGAAGGCGGTAGCTGAGAGTATTAATTTCCTGGGTATGACGTTAGATTTTATCTGATGCTGAAGTCCCAATTATGGAGCTCTGGTCAATGAGAATAACCCTTGATCACTATTGCGTCAAGGCCCACCCTGGTCCGGAGTGGTAATACCTGTTGTGGTCCCATCTATGGGGGAAATAGAAACAATGGGCTTAAAGCATGTTAGCGGGTGGTGATTGCTATGATTAACGGCGTTGATCCCAGGGGGCATCCCCACAGGCAACACTTGCCCCCTCAATTTAAAGCGGAAAGGTTGGGTTTGTGGCCCAGTGCCCGAGGCGACCCCTTGAGGGATCAACGCAATTTTTCCACATGCCACCCATGAGATGCGGCTTCTGGGTGGTCCCTTGTGCCTGACCTGTACACGTGGGGGTACGAGGAAAATATTATGTTTAGAAAAATGAGTTAAAAACGGTGTACCCATGAAGAAGAAATAAAACGTAATGTCTTCATCATAAAATAAATAAACAAGGGTTGAAATGACGTAAAATCCAACAAACTGTAATTAAAGATGATCATCCTATAATTGATTAGCTACCATCATCAACTGACATATGAAACGTTATTTTATTCTTAGTCAATAACAGATTGTTGGGGGTGCATTGACGCAGCCCTTCTCTGGTTAATTATACCTTTTCCTTGAAATCAATATTTCAAAGCAAGCCCTCTTTATAACGTCATTTAGCTATAAAGAAACGAACCAACATTAAAAACAATGTAACGAATTGTTTGATGTAATCCTTTTTTGCATTAATATAATTACAGATAACGATCAGACTGACACATTCATTATCGACAAAAGAAGAAATGGCTAGAGAGTCAGCCCCAAACCAATTTTTCACTTTCCTCATTTTTTTAGTTATTGTGGGGCTCTGAAATATCACTTTCGCTAGTTGACCTTGGGTTAAAGTACTATAGTTTGGTTTATTCATTTAACACCATGCCAAATCCTTTTGGGTTATTTACTGCCAGCATTTGATTAATTTCTATTTTTTTAAATTACAATTACCGAACCGTATGACCTTTAGGCAACCCTTTTTGATCTTGATTAAGAAAGGACTAGTTTTTCATTTACACCGTCAATATCCGGTTGTTTTAACAGACGATTTTTAGATTTTTTAAAATTAAAAAATTAACCCTTAACCCTAACCCCTAACCCTAGCCCTAACCCCTAAATCTAACCCTAACCCTAACCCTTAGCCCTTAACCCTAGCCCCTAACCTCTAACCTTAACCCTAAATAAACATTTTTTTCATTTTAAACCGTCAATATTCAGACGATTTTTAGATTTTTTTAAATTATAAAAGTAACCCCTAATCCTAATCCTACCCCCTAAGCCCTAACCCTAACCCCTAAGCCTTACAAATGCCGAATATGATTTGTTCAATTTGCTCGATGGATATTCAATTTTTTTACACATTTTTTAAACTCATTTTTTCTATTTAACCCATATATGGGGCTTTAACAGGTACTACTACCCCGGGTCAGAGTGGACCTGGGAATACTGGAGATAAAAGTATAACCCGAACCCGTATAGTTTGCAGGACCCTCAAAAAAGTGACTGTTTTGTTTGGCTTGTTGTAGTTGCTTTGTCTATTATTCGTGTGGAAAGAAAGCGATGGTAATTGCGCTTCCTTTCCGAACTACCCCATCCAATACTCAACACCCAGTAGTTTATCCCTCAAATAGTCTCGTCGAGGATTTGAAATCGTCACGCCGGGTCCATTTTCAACTACGGTAACCATTACACCAGACACTACTCTATTACACATATGGGGAATAATATTTTGCTAAAAAAAACAACACAGTATCACATCAAATTATTGAGACAAATATCAAAAGTGACTTTGGTTTATTGTTGTTGCTTGTTCTATTATTTGTGTGGAAAAAAGAGACGAAAAGATGCGAATTACGCCTGCTTTCTGAACTACCCCACCCAATACTCAACACCCTGTAGTTTATCTCTCAAATTAGACTTTAATCTTTCCCCAGAGACTCCATTATTGTTAGATTTGTGTTTCGCGTTTTTTTTTTGTTTTTTTTGTTTCTGCTTGGCTTGGCAATAAACGATCTTAACTTAAATTAGTGTGGGGTACGTTGTGATTGGGTGATTATTTTAGATTTGTTTACTCATTCAAAATGGTTTTGTAAGATCTCCGTTTAACCCTTTGAAAACGAGCGGGCGAGATTCGTGCCGTTAGAAATATATATATATATATATATATATATATATATATATATATATAGTGTGGGATGGTCACTATTCAGCTTTTGCTGGAACGGTGTACCAAAGGCAGTATTATTAATAGAATGCTCAATATAAAATAGAGCTGTTATATAATATAATAAAATAAATATATAAAAGTTTTACATATCTATTTATTTGGTGACAACGGAACATTCACGACCATATTGGTTTCATGCGAGGCAATCGTCATGTGAATGTTACAAATACTATTGCCTTGTATGAAACCAATATGGTCGTGAATGATCCTTTATAACCAAATAGATAGATATGTAAAATCTTTATATATTTATTTTATTATAGTATATATATATATACATATATATATATATATATATATATATATATATATATATATATATATATATATATATATATATATATGGTAAAATATAAGGAATGAAAGAACAAAACTCAGATCATACAAGTGTTTTATAGAAGGGGGAAGTAGGTAGGTGGGAAAACTTACCCACCTATCTACTTTCACCTTCTATAAAAAAACTTATAGGATCTGACTAATTCAATAAAAGCTGATGAAGCCGGGTTCAAACCTCAGCGAAATATACTACACATTTTTGTCTGAGTTTTGTTCTTTCATTCCTTATATTTTACCTCATTCTGTCGGGTTCATTCCAACCCCCTTTTCCATATATATATATATATATATATATAATATATATATATATATATATATGTGTGTGTGTGTGTGTGTGTGTGTGTGTGTGTGTGTGTGAGAGAGAGAGAGAGAGACACAGAGACAGACACACAGTCGTAGGAAATGGACTCATCGACCCGAGTTCAAATTCTGAATAAAGATACAGTTCACATAGCGCTAATACCCTTAAGAAAGGTATGAATCAAACTACTCTCCCTCCAGCTATGGGGAAATAGTAGTACAGACTGAGCTCTTTATCCTTGGTCAGGCAACCAGTCTAGGAGAAGGAAAACCTTGAATTCAAATCTGTTTAAATCCGCTTTGGGTAGTCACTACTAGAATAGGCTCAGCCCTAATTAATGATCTATTTCACTAACTATATATAAATCCATGGTAGCTTTACTTCCAGTCGGGAAATCCCAATATCTAAATCTCTATTTACAGGCTGTTACAGTAGCTGCATCAGTACTATTGTATGATTGTACTATTTGGATTCTTAGGTAACGAAAAGGTAGAGAAAACTCCCAATTGGACAAAACAAGGATGTTAGCAAATACATATTTTTAAAATCTAGTTTAACAGAAATACTGGGGTGAAATAGTATCTCTGTCGTAAAGAAAGGAGACAAGGCAAATTATAGAGTTTATAATTTGGGTTAACAGTTTATTGGGTTAGGTATTATTGTGTGTGTGTGTATACAATTGTGTACATGTCTTTAAGAGTTTGCCAGAGGATTTCTCCTGGCGGGATACATAAAAGTAATGTATAGAGGTTCAAGTACACTTATCTTAGTTGTACTAGCAAATATATGCACCCTACGGGTGCACGTATTTAAGTTTAAATGTAAGGAAATATTAAATTAAATCAGAAAGGCAAATGAAACTAATTAAGAATTCAAATAAAAAGATTTGAAACGGAGGGGGTATAATCGGAAAATAGAACAACTGAAACTTACTCTTTCATCACTTCCGTTTTTCAATGCTAAATTTTCCTCATTTAACTATTTAGTTAAAATAGGAAGTAAATAATAAAATCACAGTTATTTCTTCTTGTTAATGAATTACTTTTGGGATTTATTGAAGAGATTTTTACTCATATTCATTAAGATAAAACCAAACAATTAGAAATCAATAATACCAAGCACATTTTTATTAAAATCAGTTTTTTTAATATCAATATGCAAATTAGCTTTACGTTTACACTGAAAACTGGTATTTTGTTGTATATATAAATACAATTGCATGTTATTAGTATTTAGGTAAGGCCAACAGTATTAATAATGTCAAACAGTTTTATTATTAATTGCGTTTTAAATAGAAATAGAATCATGGAGAATGTGACGTAAATAACTAAGGGGATTGTGTCTTGGGTAGTAATATAGTTTCGGTTACAGACAGAAAAACACACAATCTCCATTATAATAAGATTTGTCTTAGCAATGTCTCGAAGTTGTCCGCTGAGGTCGCTGTGGTTCTGTTGTCCGGTAAGGTCGCTGTGGTTCTGTTGTTGGGTAAGGTCGCTGTGGTTCAGTTATGTCTGCATGTCGGAGTTGACGTGTCTCGTCTGCTAGTGTCAGCTAGTTCTGTGTCCTTTTGCTTGTCGGGCTTGTTCTGTGGAATTTTAGGGGTCTGCCCCTGGCGTCTGATTCCAGGAACTAATAGGGGCAGATAAACCACATTTCTGATAAGTTCAATCTGGAACCTTCTTGAAAAATATCTATTTTTAAAAAATTCATTCAAAAGTATACTTCCACTCAACTCAATATCTTAACTAAGCTTGCGTTTATCTTATACACAGACACTGTATATAACGTAGAATATACACATACACTGTATATAACGTAGAATATACACAGACACTGTATACAACGTAGAATATACACTGAGTTTTAAACTAATTCATTCTGTGACTTTGAGAAAAAAATTGTTTCGCCCCATGTTCACTAACAAATAAAGGAGGCGCGTGGTATACTGGTTAGACTCTTAGGTAATGGACTCGTTGACCCGAGTTCAAATCCTGGACGAAGCCACAGTTAACATAGCGCTAATAACCTTGGGAAAGGTATGAATTCATCTATTCTCCCTCCAGCTATGGGTAAATAGTAGGACAGATTGGGATCTTTTACCTTAGTCAGGCAACCGGTCCAGGAGAAGGAAAACTCGGAATTCAAACCTGTTTAATCTCCACTTGGGGTGGTAACTACTAGAATACGCTCAGTCCTACTCAGTGATCTATTTCAATCTTTTTTTAATTAATACCTTAAATAATATTGGTATTAGCTGGACCTGTGGATATACAACAGTATGATGAATTAATTATCACAATGTTTACTATGTTTTCTTAAGAGCTATTGCAATATAGTCCAATATGTAAAAGGTATAATAATCTGGATTTAACTCTCACTTTCTTTTCAGTCTTTCTTTCTTTTTATCATTAAGTTCGATTGAAATATCAGTGTATGGGCATACGTTCACATATTCTGAATATAGTATAAATATATACATATATATATTTAGATATATAAAATATAGATATTAGATATATAAAAATGAATTTATCTTTAATATCTTAAGGTTTCCATTTATATATATATATATATATATATATATATATTTACCAACCCCTCCGCACGAGCAGTATGCGACGCAAGGTCAATTTCTTAAGCGGAGTACAACAGGTTTGAATTCAGAGTTTTTCTTCTCCTAGACCGGTTGCCTAACCAAGGTTAAACAGCCCAGTCTGCCCTACTATTTATCCATAGCTGGTGGGGGAGTAGGATTCATACCTTTCCCAAGAGTATTAGCGCTAAGTGAAATGCAATTACCACGTCCATGACTTTAACCATTACACCACGCGTTTCCATTTATATATACAAACACAGATGCATATCTATATGAGTGCGTACGTTTGCGCGCGGGGGTGTGGGTGTTAAAACATCAGTCTCCATCCATAACAATGCGTTCTCATAGCGTATCTTACAATATACTAACTGTATCCCCAACAAATCTGGGGTCCTGTGTATAATACTAAATTGCATCTGACGGTAAAGCTCCCGTTCGGGAGATTTGGGGAGTGTGGAAAACCATTTAATTGTTATTACTCCCAGGTCAACTGACCATGTGTGTTACTATCTATTAGGATCCCATTTATAGGTCAAATAGATATTTAAACATTGTTTATTTTCGAGAGGTTCGTGTACCATAATGAACTGCTAATGAGAAAAAAAAATCACACACATATGAATGTAGAATGGACGCGATTCCTTAACCTCTAGGCATAAAATTATTTTAGGTTGCCATATCGTTAAAATCAAAGCACGCTGATAAGTCCACCCTGTCTGTTGGGGTTGCTGATTTTGCAATTTGCAATTGCACCTTGACAGAGGTGTAAGTCGTTTCTCCCAATACGGCTACCCGTTGGTTATGGTTAGCCACCCGTGGTGATATATCTGAGGTAGTGTTATCTTCCTTGTTCTACGAGCCTCGCTTTCAATCAACAAATCACGGCATTCTTTAGCGGCAAAACCAAAGAGACAAATTATTCCTTTTCCTGATACATCAGCCCCGGAGTCGGACGACAAAAAGGGCGTCCCTTAAATCCATCAGTGTGAACAGATAGCCGTAGCAAGGGATAATTGACCCAACCTCAGGAACTCAGTTAAGTGGACTGAGTTATTTATATAATCATTCCTGCAGACAAAACATTAGTTTGCTAGAAATTAATTGTTATTTCTTTATGTATGATAATACAAGTCATTTTTAAAATTCTACGTCGTGTTCGTGTTTTTCTCCTTTTAACTCCTGTCTGTCTACACTCGTGGCCTGAATCACCACAGTGATTAAGGATGGATTCCTGGTGGCTGAACAGTCCCATATATGGATAAGATATCAAAAATGAATTTAAAAATGTGTTTAACAGATTGCTCATCCAAGACGATTTTTAAAATATGTTTATCAACGATTTTTTTAAAAAACTGAATACCTAACGAAAAAGATAAAACAAAAGGTATCTTCGGCAGAGAACAACCATGCTGGAAAACCCAACCAACCAACCAACCAACCAACCATCCATCTATCTAAGCTTTGCTGCAAACTAAGTATCCACTATTTTAATCTACACACATTTCTTCATATTTTATTATTGTGAAATCTTATAAGCCTTTATCAGCAAGCACACGATCGGCACCATTCAGATTACGTGGGTTTTATTCACTCAAAGTAATTTATATGAACACTGCTTTTGGGAGTCATCTTGTTTGTTTTCCTTGCCAAGAACAGAATGCGCATGTCAACATGTTCTAATTCGGATAATGAAGGTAGGATTTCTTTTTAATTTGGGAAGACAATAGCATTTATGCTGAAGACGAAAATAGAAATGACAGGAAATTCTTAACTGGAAACGTGTACAATGGCGGAAAAGCATCCAGCAGATGGTGTTAAATGCTGCACAAATTGAATCTAATCTGACAGTCAGGTTATGACATTCACAGCATCATGCTTTTTGTCTGTAGGGTTGCATGGGAATTTGGAAACTTAGCATTTGGAAACAATTACCATATACAATACACACATAATATATATATATATATATATATATATATATATATATATATATATATATAATATGAGGAAAAATGAGTAAAGAAAAGAAAAGTAAATGGATAAAATGAATTTAATCGATATCACATTAATCGATATCACTTACACATGTGTTTCGGTCAGTTTATGTGTATGAAAATATTTCGCACACATACATATATATATATATATAATATATATATATATATATATATATATATATATATATATATACATACACACACACACAATATATATATATTATATATATATATATGTATATATAATGTGTGTGGGCGGTGATGGGCAATACATTATTTAATGTATATATAATTATATATATATATATTATTATATAATATATATATATAATAGGGCCGGTTGACTCAGTCGGTAGAGCGTTCGGTTAGAAACCACAAGGTTCCTAGTTCGATACCGGTCCTCGTCAACTCAACGTATTGAATAGCACAGGGATCTGTGCGGTAAAGTAAAGAGATGATGGTAGGTGTAGCGCTCCACCTCAGACGCCAAAACAATGTCCTTGGTCTATCGCAACTGAAAAGGGTATAGAGTCCCTGGCTGACTGGCTTATACCGACTTTAGGCCGCCCCGGCGACTTTATATATATATATATATATATATATATATATGAATATATAATGATATAATGAAAAAGCAAAAGATGTTTACAACTGAAATAGGCTCATCAGGAGAGAAAGGGTGCAAACCGTTTCTCCTGATGAGCCTATTTCAGTTGTAAACATATTTTGTTTTTTCATTATATCTTATTCATACCGTCGGATTAATTTCCATTTTATTTTCACACACACACACACACACACACACACATATATATATATATATATATATGAGGTAAGGAAAAGGAAAAGTGGACAAAAAATAATAACTCAAACAAGTAGATGTAGGAGAGAAATATGTAGTTCCGCTTTAAGCGAGGTATTTCATCAGTTGGAGATGAAACTCAGGGGAAGGAAAAGTTAGATGAAGTTCCTCGCTTAAAGCGGAATGAAATATTTCTCTCCTACATCTACTTGTCTGGGTTATTATTTTTGTCCACTTTTCCTTTTCCTTACCTCATACTTCAACCCTCCTATCTTTTACTAACACACTCGTCTATCCGGATTTTAATAGCATGTCAAACCCTCAAAAACACTTTAATTTTTATAGTTCTTCTATAATGCTCCCTTTCAAAAAATCTATAAACAATTTCTTCAAATAAGAAATTTTCTCCTGACGATGACCTAAGGTCGAAACTAGTTGAGAATAAACAACATACAAGAAATATTCCTGATTGTCTTATTACTTTTTGTTCATTCTATATATATATATATATATATATATATATATATATATATATATATATATATATATATTATGGAGGCTGTGGGAGTTGTGCGTGTTTATGAAAAGGAAGCGAATTAAAGGATAATACCAAAAATTGAGTGTGTCACAATTTTGGCTATCGATAAAAAATAATTAACCGGATAAGTGGTAGTTATGAATGAATATAAAAGTGTTCAATATGTTTGGTTTCTAAAACTGGTTTATTCAGAGTAAAGCTTAAGGCAACACTCTTCTATAAAACGGATGGAACACTCTCTGTTAGCCTTCACATATATCCATATGTATATTTATCAGTAAAAATCCTCGCCCCAGGTGGTGATGGCCGAGTGTTTAAGAAACCTGACTGATGATAAATCGATCGGTTTTCCATCCCTGCACATGCTAATATCTAGCCAAACTGAAGAGACCTGATACGTTGAAACACGGTGCCTGTGGATGAATATATATATATATATATATATATATATATATATATATATATATATATATATAATATGAATGATTTGAAGGCAATTACAATGCGTATAAAAAATAAAAACAAATTGCCTTCAAATCATTAATATATTATAACATACTTAACAATGCTTCAAGCAAATTACCAATTACTTTTATATATATATATGTATATATAATATACCAAGCGTGTTGGTAGATCCTTGCGGAGAGGAAAAACCCAGCAGAAAGTTTGATTGTAAAAATATACTACCAAACATCAACCAGGAAGAAAACAATTTTTGAAAAAAAGAAAGGACCAAGATATTCGTACCAACAAAAAATAATCTATTGGTACAGTATTTGGCTAAAAGAAAAAAACAATTTATATGTATATATATGTATATAAGATATATATATATTCATATAACCGCTAGGAGAAGCTAATATGTAAAAAGTGCTAGATACCTAAGTAGAGCCAAGAGTCGGATTTTAGCCCTGAAGAGCTTTATGCGAAACTAATAGTAGGTTCGTCTGACTCATTAGATTATCTTTATATATATATATATATATATATATATATGCTCCCATAAATTTGGTATGAGCTCTCTAATTGGTAATTTAAATTAACTCTCACTACTAGTATATAAGCAATGATCGTTTCCCCGGAAACTTGACTGTAAAATACATAAACAAACCTATATATTCAATAGTTTAAAAACACGTCCCGCTAAGGTTGTCAGGAAATAAGATATCAGGCAGGTAAACAGCCAGTCTGAGTTCGACCCTAGCCAAGGATAGCTGTTATGTCTAGCCACACGGAAGGGGTGTGAAACGCCGAAACACGTGTATGTGGATGACTTATATATATATATATATATATATATATATATATATATATATATATATATATATATATATATATATATACTGTTTTTTCTCAGTCCTTATGTAATAAGATATCTGATGAGACTAGGCTTATATTCATTACTGTTCGGAATAATTTTATAATAGCCAAATGATGGTTTGTTAAGTTTCGGTTAGAGTATAAAGCTTGCTCTGTTTATAAATATGTTATTAGTTATGATCATTGAACTCTCCTGTGGATGTGTAAAAATCCTTCTATAAAGCTATAAGTCTGTATCAAGATGAGCATGCATTCTGAGTGTACAGGAGATATTGATGATCCCTTACATACAATCAGTTGGATATTTTACCTATATATATATATATATATATATATATATATATATATATATATATACGTGTGTGGTGTGTGTGTGTGTGTGTGTGTGTGTGTGAGTTAAGAGTAAGGAAATGAATCCGACGGTAAATGTATAGATACGAGTGTATGAAAACACACAATGTTGTTAAAATGAATATATTTTTATATCATTTTCATTGCTAATATTGACAATATTTCGAGTCCAGATTAAAAACATTTACATCTAAAAACGGACCTAATTATCATTATGCTCTGATGATGATTTTTTTATAAATCGAAATATTGTCACTATTAGCAATGAAAATGATATAAATATATATTAATTTTAACAACATTGTGTATTTTCATACCTTTTATCTCTGTCTGTCTGTCTGTCTGTCTGTCTGTCTGTCTCTCTCTCTCTCTCTCTCTCTCTATATATATATATATATATATATATATATATATATATATATATATTTATATATATGAGGTTAAGTAAACAAACAAATGTGTTTATTTTTATATGGCTTCAAGCCGACAATTTTTGGAGGATATGTGCTTAATTGAAGTCATACCTAATTTTGAAAATTAATTAGTAAATAATTAATGAATTTAGGCGGGCATGTATGTTCAAATGTAAGGCTAAACGATTTGTTTAGCCTTACATTTGAACATATATGCCCGCCTAAATTCAATAATTATTAACTAATTAATTTTCAAAATTAGGTATGACTTCAATTAAGCACATATCCTCCAATATATATATATATATATATATATATATATATATATATATATATGCGTTATTCGGACTATTGTTCCCATCTTCATTGTTATTTGCACAACGTTTCGGCCGATATGCCCTCCGGCCTTCTTCAGGTATTTCTTGTCGGACTCAGGAACCTTCTTTTCGAACTCGGGAACTTTCTTGTCGTATTCGGGAGCCATCACGGAACTTTGAACCTAACCCTTTATTTATTCCACGGGGGTATCCTGTTCTCATTTCGCTAACCATAGCTGGGGTAGGAGTTGTGTTAATTAATTATTTTTCTAACTGCTTTCACTCAGGATTGAACTCGGGTTCCAGAGAAAACTGTCACTTAGAACTGTCTTAACCTAACTGCCTTATCTACTCGGCCATGTGTCCAATTGGTTAGCAGAATGAGAACAGGATACCCCCGTGGAATAAATAAATGGTTAAGTTCAAATTTCCTTGATGGCTCCCGAATACGACAAGAAAGTTCCCGAGTTCGAAAAGAAGGTTCCCGAGTCCGAGAAGGTTCCCGAGTCCGACAAGAAATACATGAAGAAGGCCGGGGGGCATATCGGCCGAAACGTTGTACAAATAACAATGAAGATGAGGACAATAGTCAGAATAACGCAGATAATGCTAATCTTCAAGCCTCATCTCAAACATTCAGAGAAATAATATATATATATATATATATATATATATGAGTAAGAAAAGGTGGAATGAAAACATCACACAATGCTGTTAAAGAAGAAAACAATTTATAATATAATCATAGCTGATACTGATCAATATTTCGATTTTACAAAAATCATCATCAGAGCCCATTATGATTTTTGTAAAATCGAAATATTGATCAGTATCAGCTATGATTATATTATAAATTGTTTTCTTCTTTAACAGCATTGTGTGATGTTTTCATTCCACCTTTTCTTACTCATATTGTCGGATTCATTTCCTTTCTTTTAACTTTATATATATATATATATATATATATATATATATATATATATATATATATTGATTTCATCTGGGCTGACTGTAGTATTATGTGATCTGCTGTAAGTACTGATAATGTAAAGGGTTCGTTGTAGGTTTCTGAGTTTTTCAGCATCAGGTAACTAGTAACATTTTAAAAATCAACTTAGTCTTAAAGGGGTTAATGTCATATGAGGTGAACTGCAAATAACACATTAAGTATATAATATAAAGTTTGCTATTACTTTAACTCGTGAACTTCTTCGCTTTTATTTTTTATTTTTATTTATTAATAAACTTTCCGAAAGTGAAATATCATTTGGAGAAAAGTCTTGATTTCCTTAGAGGTTTTCAATGTAATCAAAGCAGAAGTAAAAGAGAAGTTTATGATTTGACATATTTGAAATTTTCTATCGAGAAAACTCGTCTTCTATACGTAAGTAGGAATTGCTTCATTATATACATCTCTTGGGACACACGGAAAGATCATTTTAGATTGCTTATTTTGTTTTGATCACTTTCATTACATATAAATGTGAACATTTAGTTTAAGTAAAGCAATATGTGTATCATATCAATACACACAAGACACAGCCATAAACACAAACAGTGTTATGTATAAGAGGCCATACTCCGAATGTTTGCCTAATAAAATGAATAAAAATTGATATAATATAATACACACAGAGTCCCTTACACACATAGATACAGAAACACATAGTGGTAAATATATATATATATATATATATATATATATATATATATATATATACCAAACTTGTTGGTAAACCCTCGTGGTGAGAAAAAAAAACCCGGCAAATAGTTTGATTGTAAAAATATACTACCAAACATCACCTGGGGAGAAACAGTTTTTTGGAAAAACGAAAAGACCTATATAATCGTACCAACCAAATATATATATATATATATATATATATATATATATATATATATATATATTCATACAAACACCGCTAGCATATACTAAAGCTAATAAGTAAAGAGTGGTCAATACATAAGTAGAGCAAATAATAAAAATAAACCTAATGAGTCAGATAAACCTACTTAAGTTTCGCTTAGTGCTCTTCAGGGCTAAGATCCGGATCTTAGCCCTGAAGAGCACTAAGTGAAACTTTAAGTAGGTTTATCTGACTCATTAGGTTTATCTCTCTCTCTCTTTCTATATATGTATATATATATATATATATATATATATATATATATATATATATATATATATATATATATGTGTGTGTGTGTGTGTGTGTGTGTGAAGAGAAATGGAAGTGAATCCGACGGTATTTAGTATAGTGAGAAATTTGAAAAAAAAACCCACAGGATTTTTAATAAAATGAGTGGTAAGTTTATTAGCGACGCTGCAGTGTTTAGATCTGTTGTGTAGATCTTCTTCAGGGCTTATTTTTAATTTTCCTTATACCAACAAAAGCCCTGAAGAAGATCTACTCAACAGATCGAAACACTGCAGCGTCGGCTGATAAACTTACCACTCATTTTATTAAACCTGTGTTTTTTTTTCAAATTTCTCACTATAATATATATATATATATATATATATATATATATATATATATATATATATATATATATATATATATTGCGACCGGGTTAGCTCAGTAGGTAGAGCGTTTGGGTAGTAAAACAACAAGGTTCCTAATTCAACACCAGCCCTCGCCAAATCAGCGTATGAGTAGAACAGGGTTCTGTGCGGTAAAGTAAGGAGCTGATGGTAGGTGTGGTGATCCACCTCATACGCTGAAATAATCTCCTTGTCTATATATATATATATATATATATATATATATATATATATGTAAAGTAATCCAATTGACTGGCAAATAAAGGATAATTATATTTGGGATCATCAAAATCTCACTGTGGATCCATACCCTATGCTCTTGAAGGTGCAAACTGTAAGATTCATACGAGAGCTTAATGTATAATAACTAATAAATTAATTATATAACTTTCAAAAAAACAAACCATCATTTGACTATAATAAATTTATTTCAACCAGAGACTCAAAGCCTAGCCTCTTATATGTCGTCCCTACTTATCGTAGTAAGACGAATAAGACATGCCGGAAACTGCTAGAGAAGTAAGGATGAATTCATAAGAGACATCCTCCTGTGCGAGTTGTCCAGTAAGGACCTACATAGACCAGCTCTGTACGGAAACTTCAGGTTGCGCGGCGGACCTCCCGGGGACAATAAATGATAGGGACAGTTGACGAGAGATTGTCATGGATATCCTTGCTGCTGGCATGACAAGAAGATATATATACATACATATATATATATATATATATATATATATATATATATATATATATATGGGAAAGGTATGAATCCTACTCCCCCCACCAGCTATGAATAAATAGTAGGGCAGACTGGGCTCTTTAACCTTGGTTAGACAACCGTCTAGCAGAAGGAAAACTCTGAATTCAAACCTGTTGAACACACTGCTTAAGAAATTTACCTTGTGTCACATCTTGCTCGTGCAGAGAAGTTGATATATATATATATATATATAATATATATATATATATATATATATATAGGAGAGAGAGAGAGAGAGAGAGAGAGAGAGAGAGAGAGAGAGAGAGAGAGAGAGATATGGCGATAATGAAAGAAAGACAAAGACTATTAGGAGACGAGTTGAAAATTTATTATCAGAGAGTTTGTATCATAAGTAAAGTAAAATCATCAAATTTATTAAAGTAGTAAAAAAAAAAAAATTTTTAAAGGAGTTAAAAATTGAAATGGAAACTTAGTTCTGATAACTTTAAATATATATTAAAATAAAACAAATTATATGTAGATAGATAATACCAGGTATGTACTTATTAAAACTTGTATAAAAAAAACAATGAGGACTGTCTAACATTACATGCTCAAATTTTGAATATATATTATTCTACTTTATGTTGTTTTAAGTAGTGTGACGTAATCAATGACGTCGTTTTTGTTACAGACAAAAACTGGAAGCAAATCTCCATTATTAATAGAAGATAGATGTTTAAAATGAAATGATTTGTTTCTAAACGAAAGATAACAGGATTATATTCTTACTAATTGAAATTTATTGAATCTAATTGAATATTAATGAGTATTATGCGTTGCCTTAATATTTGAAATTATGTGACTAAAAATCAAATTCAGCTGTAAACAAAATAAAGATGCACAGCACTTGTAAAATGACTATCGGGAATTATTGTAAGCAGTAAAAACTTAATAATGGCTATGCGACAAAGTATTAAATATAATCGGACCATATGACCTTTAGGCACCCCTTATTTATCTCGATTAAGAAAGGACATTTTTTCATTTATACCGACAATATCCGGTTGTTTTAACTGACGGTTTATAGATTTTTAAAAGAATTATAAAACTAACCCCTAACCCTAACCCTAAACATGACTCCTAACCCTAATTCCTAACAAACACCCGGATAATGACAGTGTAAATGAAAAATATATCCTTTATTAATCGAGATCAAAAAGGGGTGCCTAAAGGTCATATGGTCCATATAATCTATAATTTTTAACGAATACCTATTCCATTCATGTTCTTTTTTCTTCTTTTTTTCTTTTTTGTTATTCCAATTAAATTGAAATAGAATAGAATTTAATTAACTTTTTGTCTCTCTTTGTTAGCCGTTCTTATCTATCGATCTATCTATTTCCGTCTGTTCTTCTCTCTTTTTTCTCTCTCTCTCTCTCTCTCTCTCTTCTCTCTCTCTCTCTCTCTCTCTCTCAGTCTACTCATATCTATCTATCTCAGTCTATTCATATATTTATCTCACTCACTCTCTCGCTCGCTCGCTCGCTCGCTCTCTCTCTCAGTCTGTTCATCTCTCTCTCTCTCGCTCTCTCTTTCTCTCTCCCTCCTCTCCTCTCCTCTCAGTCTGCTCATATATCTAACTATATCTATTCGTATATTTCTCTCTCTCTCTCTCTCTCTCTCTCTCTCTCACTGACTCTCAGTATGCTAATATCCATCTACCTACATATCTCAGTTTATCCACACACACACACACACACACATATATGTATATATATATATATATATATATATATGTTAGCTGTTCATATCTATTTTACCTATTTATCTCAGTCTATTCATCTCTCTCCCTCTCTCTCTCTCTCTCTCTCTCCTCTCTCTCTCTCTCTCTGGTTTATTTTTCTCTATCTACCTATCTATATCATCTCTCTGTCTCCCACTCCCATCTCTCTCTCAATCTAATAGTTAAGAATAGCAGGAACTGTGGATGCACCACAATGTCATAACTTAATTATTACAACGTTTGATGTGATTACTTAAAAGGTTTGCCGAAATAATTCAATGTGTAAAAAGTATAATAATCTTGATTTAACACTCAATATTTTTTCCATTCTTGCCTTCTTTTCAACTTTTCCTTATATTCGATTGAAACAGAATGGCGTTATCGATTCCGTGCCCTATCTCGATATTATACTTACTCTCTTTCTTTCTTTATTTCTTATTATGTTGCCTAGCGCCTTCTTCACTGGCACTAAATCTTATTATAATGAAGATTGTGGGTTTTTCTGTCTGTAACCTAAACTATATTACTATAAAAGTCACAACTCCCTTTGTTATTTACATAACATTCTCCATGATTTTATTTTTATTTAAACCTCAATTATTAACAAAATTGTTTTACATCATTAAGACTATTGACCATATCTACATACTAATGATATGCAATTGTATTTATATATACAACAAAATAGCAGTTTACAGTATGAATGGGAAGGCTAATTTACATATTGATCTTAAAAATTTGATTTTAATAATAAATGCTTAGTATTATTGATTTCTAATTGTTTGGTTTTATCTTATTGAATATGAGCAAAAATCTCTTCAATAAATCTTAAAAGAAATTCCTAACAAGAAGAAATAACTAATATTATTCTTTACTTCCTATTTTAACTAAACAGTTAAATTAGGCAAAATTACCAATGACGGGAGTAACGGAAAATGATGGAAGAGTTAGTTTCAAAGTTGTTCTATTTTTGAATCATACCCCCTCTGTTCCAAATCTTTTTATCTACATTCTTATTCAGTTTCATTAGCCTTTCTAATTTAATATGATATTTTATTATATTAAAACTTAAATACTTGCACCGAGGGTGCATATATTTGCTAGTAATTATAATGTTGCATACCTCTTTCTTTAATTCTATTTCTTGGCCGTCTTTAGTATTCTGATCGTCTTTGGTATTTCTTCTATCATCTTGTCTTGGTCTGGACTTTCTTTTGCTATGTTCTTGCTGGCTGGTCGTCCTGGATTCATTTCTTAACTTGTTAACAAGACATTCATCAACCACAAGAACATATTATTTATACAAACTTTTATTTCCTTAACTATATATTTCATGTAACTAAATATCTGACTAACATAGCGCGTGTGAGTTCCAGTTTTAGGCAGAGCATAAAATGGCCGACTGCTCTGCCTGACGTCTAACTGCAAACTGGGGACCGAACAGGTCCCATGTGACTTCACGTATTTTGGCGGTCTTCTGTAATTTTCCATGGAAGGGCCCGGCCATGGTATGAGAAGGGTCATCCCCTCAGAATTACAGGGGATTGACAATAATCTCATGCAACCGCATAGATTATGTAACAATTATACTTTTCTGTGTAACATGTCCTTTTTATTCCCTTTCTTTCTTTCTAATAAAAATGGGATGGTTTACTATTCTGCTGAGGAGACGACACTTATAAGAAATAAGAATTCAGCGGATAAGTAACGCCAGATAATCAGGATTTAAATTTTTGCATTTCATCTTGGACGATTTTAACGTTCTCATTTTTAACCAGAGGTTCTTGCAAGATGATAACGTTCATACAAATAAGGAACACGAGTATTAATATATAGATTAAGTTACACATATATTGTGAAAATATCACAGTGCCTACCTATGTTTAGTCAGGAAATACGCACTTTTTTTAATGAGAATGAATATTTTCCCCTCACTGTATATAGAAATTATGACTGTTTTTGAATGCCAATTTTGATTTTACTAGTTTATATATATATATATATATATATATATATATATATAGTATAATAAAAAAAATTGAAAAAACACAGGTTTAAATGAGTTAAGTGTTGAGTTTATTGGCCTACGCTGCAGTGTTTTAATTAGGGGTTTAGGGTTTTGGTCAGGTTTAGGGTTGGGGTTTAGGGTTAGGGTTGGGGTTTAGCGTTAGTTGAATGGGAAAATAAATAAATAAATAATTTGGATTCTGTTTTTTTTCTGGGTCCCGTGAACAGGGTGACCCAGAAAAATCAGAACCCTAGCCCTAACCCCAACCCTAACCCTAACCCCAACCCTAACCCTAACCCTAACCCTAAACCCCACTAGTTAAAATTAACAGTTTTATTACAAAATTTGTGGGTTCCGTTTTTTTCTGGGACACCGTAATTTACTAAACAAAAGTTCATAATTACCCTCATAACTTCCTATAGCAAAAGTATATGCCCTCTGGGCGTAAATACTTAAGGTTTAGAAAAATTAACAAAATTACATAACTGTGCATATAATAAAGGTTTACACTTATGTTGATTATATTTTAATTGGTTTCTATATAAAAATATTCATAGGATTGATTTTAATATGTTGGAGAGTAAAACACATGTTGCATAATGGGTGCGTCTTACCTGGGAACACCATATTTGTGGCCTTGTGCCAGACACGGAGAAACCTTAATAGGATGTAGCATGATTCTCAGACCTTACGGGAGTGGGCGAGCAAGAACAATATGAAATTCTAATTATCACCTTTGAGTCTATTCGTAGCCAGTAAGTCTGGGATTTTGCTATTAAACTTTAGTTTACTCGATTTGTCAGAAGAAAGGATGACCTCTTAAATGACACGTGTAATTTGGTAAAACAGTGAGTATGTTCGAAAGGTTCCAGAAGATTCTAGAAAGCTCGACATCGATTTCTATATAATGAGGGAACCTTAGATTTTGGCAGCGGAGACCTAGAGACCGAGGGAGTAAGGTCAGTTGAGTTTAGTTTGGCCGAGGCGAGCGACTGAGGCTGGTGTCGCTGATGTGTGAAGCCTGATAATTGGAACGAGGTTAAGAGCATCATTAAAAACATATTTAAAGAAGCCGACTATCTATCTCTTCCTCAATAACTTGCATTAAGAAAATAAATTGATGAAAAGACAGAAGTACTGTCCTCATCTTTATTTTTACTACGCCAAAGAAATCGTACGGGAAATCATGAATGAAAGCCATTAAACAAACAAAAGTGAAGAGATACTTGACTGATGCTAAGGAGATATATACTTGTCAACAAGTCAAATTAGCCGTAACGAAGAGCACGCGGCCAGTGTAAGTTGATACTCGGTTGATACTCATCCGCTGACTGACCAAAGAACTACTAGATTCTGCGTGTGTGTAAACATCCCAAGAAGTTTCCATACCTTATGAGAAAGACGACGGCCAAATAACATATACGAATTAGTGCCGTGAAAGAAAAAGGCGCAACGTTACACACACACACACACACACACACACACACACATATATATATATAATATATATATATATATATATATATTATATATAATATTAGAGATCAATGACACCTAGTAATGGTCAATCCAGCCTTTATCTTTATTGTAGTATGCCAAAATACATCGTTTTGATCTCTGTATCCTTCAATCATCTGAAAATGTTCACTGTCTATGCGGGCATACCAATGAAATCATTTGGGATATTTTAACTGTAGATTAAACCAAACGTCGAATAACTCTTTAAGAACTCATTCAAATAATTACTTCATTGTTTTGTATGCCTATTCGGGAAGTGACCCAGTCTTAAAAAATGATAATGTTTCATTCGGACAAATAATGTTTAAATTATGGTTGATTATTTTTCCATGACTAAATTATGAAATGAAATGGATAATGAAAAATAGTGGAATGAATTTCTTAAACAATAAAACAATGAATAACAATATAGACTTTTTGCAATCTAGAGAGTCTGAGAGGCCTACCAGGTTGATGGAGAGGTACATTGACTATAGCTGGTATCTTCTATTTGAGTCAATCTTCTCTGCGATAATTTCTGGTCGACTGGTCATGGAACTTAAACAATAAAACAATGAATAACAATATAGACTTTTTTTTCAATCTAGAGAGTCTGAGAGGCCTACCAGGCTATTGGAGAGGTACATTGACTATAGCTGGTATCTTCTATTTGAGTCAATCGTCTCTGCGATAATTTCTGGTCGACTGGTCATGGAACTTAAACAATAAAACAATGAATAACAATATAGACTTTTTTGCAATCTAGAGAGTCTGAGAGGCCTACCAGGCTGATGGAGAGGTATATTGACTATAGCTGGTATCTTCTATTTGAGTCAATCTTCTCAGCGATAATTTCTGGTCGACTGGTCCTGGAACTTGTCTAAAGGTGTCTATTGAATATGGACGCGAAAACCTCGGATCATTTGATTGCTATGTCCATTCACAAAACGGTTCCTTCTCCTTTAAGTTCATACACAGACATGTACTAGTCCGCCAACGGCAATAAAATCGTTCTATTACACCAAGGCATAGCCTACTCTCTTTTTACCCTTTTGTCTTTTTCTTTCGCCATTGACAATCCACCACGTCGCCATCTTTTCATTGTTCTTAACTATGTTCGAAATACCCGCTATAAAACTTCTGAAACTAAATATTTAATGCTTGAATGTTTTATAAATTTTGGATCTCGAATGTAAAGTAGCCCACATTCAAGATTCAAAGTTTAAAAATTGGTAAAGTGTTTTGTTGGTTGCCTCTAAGAATATAGGAATTACGCTTATATTTCCATGGCTATTTTCCCATATTAGACGCCACCTTTATAGAGCAGTAGAATTAGTTGTTGTTTTTTTCCTGATCGAACTTGTATATATTGCATTCATCCTTGCTTAAACCCACGATGATGCATCCCATGGTTTCCAGTGCTACATACCTGCACGACTCGTATAACGTATTTTCCTTCCACATAATCTGATATCAAGTAACAAGACTGGATGCCGACTGGAGGAATTCCAGAGTGCTATAACCAATAGGGACGGATGACGAGATACATTGATAAATAGATAGATAAATAAAGAGAGAGAGAGAGAGAGAGACAGACAGACAGACAGACAAACAGACAGAAAGAGAAAGAGAGAGGGGGCAAAGAAAGAAAGAACAATACTGAGAAAATATCAACGGAATGCGCAGTCAGCACGTCAAGATGATGATGATGATGGATAGATAATACTTGTAACGAAGCTAAACTGTAATACATAAAATTGACTATTTGGAGGCACGTGGTGTAATGGTTACCTTCGTAGGAAATGGGCACGATAAAGGAGTTCAAAGTGTAGACCAAACTCTTTGCATTTTACATACCACTTATACCCTTGTATAAAGTATGAATCTAACAATTCTCCCTCCAGCTATGGGTAATATCTATGGCAGGCTGAGCAATTTGAGCTTATTTAGGCAACCAGAATAGGAGAAGGTAAACCCTAAATTCAAACCTGTCAAACTCCACTTAAGAAATTGACCTGGGGTCACACCCTGCACGTACGGAG
>CM042158.1:61025060-61040060 GCA_023376005.1 Doryteuthis pealeii | reverse complement strand
TAGTCCACATTCTCAACAATTCCAGAATCAAAACTTAACCATTGAATGCATGTTAACGCTTAGCTGCTGCTGCCTTCTGGCACAAATATAATAAAAACGGTTGCGCGTTGACATAAGGGCAATAGTGTTGGACTTGACGTGACGCCGATTGATCGGAGGGGACCCTCTCCGACCGCCCGTCTAGCCTAAGTTACGACTAAAGTGGACTGTTGCACGTCATAAAATGCTCCATCCTTAAGAATCTCGGGTCACAATCCATGACCACCACGTAACCACATTGGTGGGATTTCCCCACCACCACCTTGCAGAGGTGCAATCGGTGTTTTCTACAGCCTCAACCGACAGGGCGGCTAGTCTCTTGGACTGATGATCGCATACGTATCTGACTGACATTTAACGAGCACTGTTTACTCTATTCTACTTTAAAATAACTTTTTTTTATCAAGTTTGAAAAAATCTGTTTAGTAAGATTTAAATAACATGTATACTTTGTAATGAATGCAGTTTAACACGAAAGCAAGTCGTTATTTGATTTGCTGTTTCGAAATGAATTAAATGTCTTAAGTTTATTTGTATCGCAGTGTGATGGGTCTAGACAAAACACGAGTCATAAAACAGCCGCATCAATTTCACACGTTTTATGTCAGTTTACAACGGACATGTTTTTGTTTTCTCTTAACGAACGTAAATTTTATTTGCTTTAAATGAATGCACACATTATACCCTCACATAATCAAACAACCGTCATGTCACAGTGTATGTAGAATATGATGACTGTACCTCTGTCGAGGGGCCAAAAACCAATGGGGCCACATTTTGGTCGTGGGTGGGTGACTAGTGATGATTAATCTCTGACGGCCGTATTGTCCAAGGTATAACGTTAAAGTGCTTCTAACGGGGAAGTTAAAATTCTGGAGATTGGGGAGTGTAGGGTACCCCACCATTGCTATAACTTCCAGGTCCACTCTAACTCGGAGTGGTAAAACCAGTCATGGTCTCATGTGAAATGGATAAAAAATGAGTTAAGAACACGAAAGCAAGGCGTTATTTGATTTGCTGTTTCGAAATGAATTAAATATCTTATATTTATTCGTATCGCAGTGTGGTGGGTCTAGACAAAACACGAGCATCAATTTCACACGTTTTATGTTATAAACTGACATGTTTTTTTTATTTTTTATTTTTTAAACTAGCGTAAATTTTATTTGCTTTGTGTAAATACAAACACATATACTCTCATACTCAAACACACACAAATAACCACTCTGTCGGCCGGGCTGTGGCATACGCAGACTGCATCTCTGCAGAGGGGTAAAAAGCAAAAACAAATACAAAAATCAAACAAACAATGGAGCTATGGGTGATGACAAGTGATGCTATTTGTGTTGGAATTATTTTCATGTATTTATTTATTTAGTAAGCTTAGCTTAGATGTGGCACAAGGCCAGAAATATGGGGCAGCAAGTGAGAATCGAACTTACTAACAATAGTCTGCTAAGCTAGCTTGCTAACAATTATGCAACAGGAGGTGCCCAAAATTATTTTTATATAAGGTGTGCTCTAATTCCCCACCTGGATTTATAGACTAGGCGAGGTCATGGGTCTATTCTTTAGCCAATCACTGACCATACTGCGTGGCTGATACATTACATAAACACTGATTCTTTACAGTATACTTGCAACCATTGACGAAGGAACTTAGGATTCTTTACCCGAAAGGATTACCAAAGGATTCAATTCCACTGGATAAGCGCTCTTGCTTGAAGGCCAAGGGATGGCCAATAAAAACTTAACAATTTTTCCTTGGTATGACGCTAAAATGCATCTAGTGGTGAGGTACCAATTCTGGATCTTTCAAGAGTTTTGAGAAACCCTTCATTGACATTACTCCCAAGTCCACTCTAACACGTAGTGGTAAAACATGTTAAGGTCACATCTGTGGGTTAAATAGACAAAAATGAGTTAAAAACTGAATACCCATTAAGAATTAATAAAGGAAAGAGAGACGTTATTTTACTCGCTGTTCCAAAATGAATTAAATATCTTAAACTTGTTTGTATCGCAGTTACTTGGGTTTAGTCAAAACACGAATAATAAACCACACCCATCAATTTCACACGTTTTATGCTGTAATACTGACATGTCTTTTTTTATTAAACGAGCGTAAATTTTATTTGCTTGAAATTGAGTACACACACACACACACACACACACACACACACACACACACACACACAAACAAACAAACAATCCCTTGTCTGATCGGGCTATAGAATACAGCAACCTCATCTCTACAGAGGGGTAACAAGAGCCAATGGGGCGACCTTTTGGCCATGGGTTGGGAACCATAGATAATTAATAGCTGAGGGTATTATTGTCCTGGGTATGACGTTAAAGGCTCATCTAATGGTGTGGTTCCAATTCTGAAGGTTCGCGGAGTTTTAAGTACTCCTTAATTGCCATTACTCCAATGTCCACACTAACCCGGAAAGGTAGTACCTTTTCAAGGTCCCATCTATGGGTTGAATAGATAAAATTTATGAGTTAAAAAATGAATAATGGAATGCAATGGAGCTATGGGTGATGACCAGTGATGGCAATTGTGTTGGAATTATTTTCATATAGTTATTTATTTACTAAGCTTAGCTTAGATGTGACACAAGGCCAGAAGGATGGGGCACCCAGTGAGAATAGAAGATTAATGTCTACTTTAAAGTAACTTTTTTTTATCAAGTTTGAAACAATCAGTTTAATAAGATTTAAAAAGCATGTATACTTTGTAATGAATGCAGTTTAACACGAAAGCAAGTCGTTATTTGATTTGCTTTTTCGAAATGAATTAAATGTCTTAAGTTTATTAGTATCGCAGTGTGATGGGTCTAGACAAAACACGAGTCATAAACCAGCCGCATCAATTTCACACGTTTTATGTCAGTTTACAACTGACATGTTTTTGTTTTTTCTTAACGAACGTAAATTTTATTTGCTTTAAATAAATGCACACATTATACACTCTCATAATCAAATAATCGCCACGTTGCTGGGTATGTAGAATACGATGGCTGTACCTATACCGAGGGTAAAAAAAGCCAATAGGGCAACACTTTGGCCGTGGGTGGGTGACCAGTGATGATTAATGTCTGACGGCCGTATTGTCCTAGGTACAACGTTAAAGTGCTTCTAACGGGGAAGTTCAAATTCTGGAGATTGGGGAGTGTAGAGTACCCCTCCATTGCTATAACTTCCAGGTCCACTGTAACTCGGAGTGGTAAAACCAGTCATGGTCTCATCTAAAATAGATAAATAATGAGTTAAAAATGGAATTCTCATCAAGAATTAATTATTGAAAGCGAGACGTTATTTGATTTGCTTTTTTTAAATGAATTGAATGTCTTAAGTTTATTTGCATCGCATTGAGTTGGGTCTAGAAAAAACACGATTCATAAATAAACCGCATCAATTTCACACATTTTATATTGTAAACTGACATACTGTTTTTTAACGTACTTAAATTGTATTTGCTTTAAAATAAATATACATATATAGACTCACAAACTCAAACACACTCAAACAACCGCCCAGTCAGTTGGGGTCCTAAAATACGCCGATTGCATCCATGCAAGGAGGTAAAATAACAATGGGATCGCATTTTGACTGTGAGGGTCAACCCATGATTCTTAATTACTGAGTCCTGGTGGCTGAACTGTATATGATATGCAACACTTTGGCTTTACTTGGGCGAGACGGGTGGTTGGAGAAGCCATCTCTCATCAATCGATATGGTCACGTCAAGCCCGATCACCTATATAATTTTCCCAACCGTATTTCTCTTTTGGCAAACCCCCAACCTTTTTTTCTCATATATGTGCTAGAAGGCGAGGACTGAGGGTCTAATTGTCCTGGGTTTGATGTTGAAGTGCATCTAGCGGTGAGGTCAAAATTCTGGAGCTTTGAGGGGATGGAATACCCTTTCATTACCATTACTCCTATGTCCACGCTAACTCGTATTGGTAGTACCTATTAAGTTCCTGTCAATCGGTTGAATCGATAATAAATGAGTTCAAAAATAGAATACCCATCAAGAATATATAAATAAAACAATCTTTTCGGCATAAAATAACCAACAAGGGTTGATATGCCGTAAAATACAACCTATCAATCAATCACACACTTCATCTGTGTATACTAAGCCACGGTAACCATGTGATTAAAAAAATCTAAGACAGTTTAATGCCATACATTTGAGACATAATAAAATGATTCTTATTGACGGAGTGAATCAAAAGTTTTGAAATATTTTGGTAACCTGAAAAACGATTCTGCCTAATTTTTTAGCCGAGGCCGGATCACACTGAACTGTAATATATTGAGCTTGCATGATACTCTCCGTTTGACATGTCGTACAATCCAAGCGTCCATCCATCCACGCATCCATCCATCCAGACTTAAAAAAATAAATTAAAAAAAGGAAACATAGATTATATTAAAAAAGTATTTATTTTTTCAAAAAGCCAAACGATATTTGGCATTTTTGATTGTTTTAATCATTAATTAGTCTTATGATCATATCGTCCAAATTATTGCCCTCAATATCAGATGAAACACATTTTATAAAACTAATTTTTAAACTATTTAACCAATAGCTTGGACCATAACGGGTACTATCACTGACTATCACATAGGATTAATGGTGATGAAGGGGTACTCCATATTCCCAACTGCTCTTCCAAAACAAGGTATGGAATTCTAAGAAAATAATTTAAAACCCTAAGGAATGAAGAGAAATGAAAAATAATTATTAGTGGTAGAAGAGAAAAGCTGGACAAATGGTCTGGAAGGCAAATCTACGACAACCAAGATGCTACTAAAGGCATTTAATTGCAAACTTTTGACCTTATGTTACTTCCTGCTGGTTCGGAGCGATTAGTCTAGGTATAGCACAGTCGGTAGATCATCTGCCTAGGAACCGCAAGGTTCCAGGTTTGATATTGGCACTCTAACTCACTGACATGAGTGGTAAAGTTTAGAGCTGATGGTAGGTATTGCGTTCTACCCCACTGCAAGAACAATCTACTTGGTCTGGCGCTAGCTAAACTGAGATAAACTCCCTCACTGTCTTGCCCATTACTGACAACAGGCCACTGTATATATATATATATATATATATATATATATATATATATATATATATATATATATATATATATATATATATATATATAGATAGATAGATAGATAGATAGATTGATAGATAAAGTAAATTAGACGAAGTGGCCTGTTATCGGTAAGGGCAAGACAGAGAGGGGTTTATCTCATTTTCGCTATATATATATATATATATATATATATATATATATATATATATATATATATATAAATGAATCCGACAATATATAATTGTTATTTAATAAAACAATAACATTATTATTATCGTATCGATAATAGAACGAACATTAGTTTTTATTTTAAATTTCATATTCATTTTTAGAGTAATATTTGTCTTCGGGATATCTATAAGTTTTCATCACCCAATTTATATACAGATGAATTCATTCTTACATACGTTCATGACAATTCAATAGAATTTAAACATTTTGGAAATTGTCCATGTTTCCTTATCTTCTAAATAAGATCGAATTGTCTTTTTTATCTGAAGTTAAAACGTTTTGGGTCTGATACTGTCATTCTTGCCAATATTTTTCTCGTTTCTACACAATACTCTGATTTATATCCAGAACCGAAAATAGCCGGGAAATTGTATCTATTGTCAAAGTCGAAATGTAGAAATTTGGGACCTTGTTCAAAAATGTTTTTACCGTACATATATTCTCCAAGAATAGTTTTAATGATATACAAGGTATGTCAAAGATTTTTTGTAATTTTTAACTCATCTTGTATTCTAAAATAAATAATGTTCCATTCATTGATCATTTCTATTTTGGTTAATACAGCTTTTAACTTGGCACTTTTATGACACACCTTGTATTCTGAAAAGAATTTACTTTTTATTCATGTCATTTCTATCTTGGTAAATACTTAAATCTCGATATTTTTATGGCACACCTTGTATGTAAAGAACAGTTTCAGTTATTAAAATAAAGAAGATAATTAAATGAAAATGTTCATGCTACGTTGTCACCCTCCTCCAAAAAAAAACAAAAACAGGTGTATTATTTACGATATCAATAATATTTGTTGTGACCACTTTAGCAACAGCAGTTACTATAAGGAAATTGATACCCAAATGACTTGATTAGGCATTAAATGTTTTGGAAGACAAGTTGGGAATATGGAGTACCCCTTCATCGCCATTAATTCTAGGTGATATTCAGTGATAGTACCCGTTATGGTCCAAGCTATTGGTTAAATAGTTTAAAAATTAGTTTTTATAAAATGTGTTTAAAATGACCTTAACAAATTGAATATCCAAAAGAATGAAAACAAAATCAACCGACCAATCAAGCAACCCATCTGAGTCAAAATTAAAATTTAAATTATTCATATTTGAGAGTTACATGTGAACAAGATGTACAAAAAATGTAAATGTGGACATATAATGAACGCGATTCCTTAACATCTAGACACAAAATAACCCTTGACGGAATGACATGCCCGTAAATTCCATCAATCAATCAACCAAATGTATTTTTCAGAGGAATGAAAATTAGTATTCCTGCAAAAAAATGTTTTAAATATGGTACGAATAAAGTACTAGTTTTATTCAGTCAGATTACGTAAACGGTAAGTGATTTTTATCTATTTTTAAAGCAAAATCTATACGTTTCAATATTTGTCCTGAAAATAAAATTTGTAATGATTTAGGAAAGTAATAACAACTTATTTACACATTTAGTATTGATTTCAAATACATTCATCTACACTGAGGTGCAAAACTTTTATCTATAATCAATAAAATGTTAACATTCCGTAAAACAAAACAAGCAACCAACCAACTACTTCGAAAGAGTGTAATGGTTAAAATTCTACAAGATAAAACATACCGTATTTGACGGCATATAGGACGCAGTTTTTTCCAAAATGTTGGTTAAAAAAATTGCCCTGCGTCTTATACATCGTAGGTTAAGTTTTATTATTATCATTTTTAGTATTATCTGCGTTATGCGTACAATTGTCCTCATCTTCATTGTTATCTGTAAAACGTTTCAGCCGATATGTCCTCCGGCCTTCTTCAGGTATTTCTTGTTGGACTCGGGAACCTTCTCGGACTCAGGAACCTTCTTTTCGGACACAGGAACCTTCATTTCGGACTCTGGAACATTCCCGAGTCCGACAAGGTACCCGAGTCCGACGAGAAATACCTGAAGAAGTCCGAATAACGCAGATAATATTAATCATCAAGCCTCATCTCAAACATTCAGAGAAATTATTATTTTTATTATTATTATTATCATTTCCTGCTATTGAGATGTCTTGTGTATGCTTATTGCTTGCCTGTACTGCCAAATTGCTTTTATACAGCTAGGTTTATGTTTGCGAAATGCACAGCTAGACTGTTTTCAACAATATATGCTTAAATACACTAAAAACCTTTTCCCTGAATCTGATCTGCTGAAATAGGGGTTGCGTCTTATATGCTGTCAAATACGGTAAATACAAATTAAAAATAACAATAAAAGACGAATGGTTAAATACTAATTGTTGAAATAATCACGAAGACTTTCTTGTAGATTTTATTAAGGGTCAAACACTCAACTTACTAATAATGATCCAAGATACAGCTTTTAAACTAATTGGGACTTTAAACTCCTCTGGGGGTGGATAATTCTGCACCATTGCTGTGGGGTAAGTGTTAAGTTTTTAAATGCCATCCTTGGCCAGTTTAAAAGGGCTTAATGTAAGTAAGTCCTGCGTTATGGAATCCTCTGGTAAATGAATAAGTCCTATCCTGCGTAGTGTTAAAGTTCCAGTGATTCAATCCTATGTCCGTCGTCCACTAAAGTTCAAAGCAGTTATAGCCAGTATGCTTAGTATGCTCAGTTTAAGTATTGTCTCAGCAGCAGAGTACTGTCAGTGATTGGCCAAGAGTATGAGCATGGTTATCGCCGAGTCTATAAATAGGAGCGGGCGTCTAGCACACACAATCATATTACAAATTTCTCAACACTAAGATACCCCAATTAGGCCAGCAGTTGCCCGTGGGTGGGATGATTAAGGAATGCTGGTGGCATATAATTCACTGACTTGCAACACTCCAATTAGGACCTTATTTGGGCTAGACAGGAGATCAGAGGGGTCCCCTCTGATCAATTGTCTGGGGACCTCAGTTCCTTGCCCATGTCTAATAGCGCCAACAGCATTGCTTTTATGACAATCCCAACACTTTTTATTATATATGCGCTTGAAGGCAGTGGTTGAGGTCAGTGTTCTGTGGTTATGACGATAAACTGCGTGTAGTGCGAGGTTCCAATACTGGAGGTTTGAGTAATATGGAGTACCCCTTCATTATTTTTACTCCCATCTGATTCATAATGGTAGTACCTGTTAGGATACCGTCACAAATGAGTTTAAAAGATATTTTTAAAATAAGTTATGTCTTATCACTTTTGTTCATCATATATATATATTTATATATTTCAACAACAATCCTAGTCGTAGGCCCAAACATCTATCAATGAATTTCTCTGATGAAATTGGTCGAAAAAAGAATACATATCAACTTAGATTAAATATCTAATTATAGGGTTCCCTAATTTTCTTTTTAGAAATTTTCCTCTTTCATCATTTATATATATATATATATATATATATATATATATATATTTCAACAACAATCCTGATCTTAAGTCCAAACTTCTATAAATGAATTTTTCTGATGTGATTGGTCGAAAAAAGAATAAATATCACTTAGATTAAATATCTAACTATAAGGGTTCCCTAATTTTCTTTTTAAGAAATTTTACGCTTTTACACAGTATTATTAAATTTTGTACCCATAAAAACTCTTTATATATATATATTTATATATATATATATATATATTGTTTATGTTTTTGAAGGCAATTACAATGCGCATATTGTTTGAAATTCGATAATTATTGAAAATAATTATGACAAGTAAACTCGGCAAATAACGTGCGCGACTTGGAACACTGTACAGCTGTTTGAACTTTATTACGTCTCATAAGCAATGATGAGACTTAATAAAGTTGAAACAGCTGCACGGTGTTCCAAGTCGCGCGAATTATTTGCCGAGTTTAATTGTCATGATCATTTTCAATAATTATCGAATTTTATACGATATACGCATTGTAAATGCCTTCAAAAAAATTAAACAATAATATAATTTACTTAACAATGCTCCAAACAAAGCAAATTTTCAAAATTATATATATATATATATATATATATATATATATATATATATATATATATATATATGATTAGACAGTTACGATTATTTCTTTGTCATTGTTTATTATATGTTTGTTCTCAATTAGTTTAGGTCTTACGTAAAAATCTGTTGAAAGGTTCTTTTATGATAAAAAAGGCGTTTTAGAAATTATTCTTTTTAAATAGTTCTCTAAAATGTTGCTTTCCCATATTAGAAACGCCGAAAAATTAACTAGTGACTGAATAAAAATCCTTATATATATATATATATATATATATATATATATATATATATATATATAGTTGAATGAAGTGACAAATAAAAGTTTTAGCTTTTATTCATTTATTTGGGAACGATATTACTACCAATGGTTTCCTGCTAAAAGCATTCATCAGGTAAACGAAATGTTGTTTTTTTTATATGTAAAATGGTAGTATTATCGTTCCCAAATAAATGAATAGAAGCTAAAACGTTTATTTGTCACTTCATTGAACTATCAACGCTCTATCACAGATATTGAGCACTCTTCTAATAACACTGTACGTTGGATTACTATTACTTTTTTCTAGTATACTAGTACCAACGTTACACATTAATATATATATATATATATATATATATATATATATATATATATATAGATGCCAAAACAATCTCCTTGGTCTAGCGCTAGTGAAAATGGGATAGACTCCCTCGCTGCATGGCTGATACCGACATTAGGCCGCCCCGATGACTTTACTTATATATATATATATATATATATATATATATATATATCTTATTATAATGGAGATTGTGTTTTTTTCTGTCTGTAACCGAAACTAAATAACTACTCAAGTCACAATTCCCTTAGTTATTTAAGTCACATTCACCATGAATTTGTCCTTATTTTAACCTCAATTATTAATAAAATTGTTCTACATTATTTATAGTTAACCATATCTACATTCTAACAACATGCAATTGTATTTATATATACAACAAAATAGTGGTTTGCAGTGTGAACGGGAAGGCTAATTTGCATATTGATATTAAAAATGTGATTTTATTAAATATGTGCTTAGTATTATTGATTTCTAACTGTTTGGTTTTATTTTAATTAATATAAGCAAAAATCTCTCCAATGAATCTTAAATGAAATCCATTAACAATCCAATTTTATTCTTTATTTCCTAATATAACTAAATAGTTAGATAAGTAAAATTCAGCAATGAAACACGGCAGTGATGGAAGAGTAAGTTTCATTTCTATTTTTCTATTATACCCCCACTCTGTTTCAAATCTTTTTATCTGCATTCTTATTAGACTTTCTAATTTAATACGATATTTCATTACATTAAAACTTAAATACTTGCACCCGGAGGGTGCATATACTTGCTAGTATATATATAAAGGTGGAATGAAAACATCACACAATGCTGTTAAAGAGAAAAAAACAAACAACCACGCAGTGAATGAGCTCTGATGATGATTTTTGTAAAATCGAAATATTGATCAGTATCAGCTATGATTATATTATGAATTGTGTTCTCTTTAACAGCATTGTGTGATGTTTTCATTACACCTTTTCATACTCATATTGTCGGATTCATTTCCTTTCTTTTAACTTGTGTGTGTGTGTGTGTGTGTGTGTGTGTGTGTGTGTGTGTGTGTGTGTGTGTGTGTGTGTCTAGATTTAACTTTTCGAGTTTTAAGTTGAATCAAACACTTGCAGAATTTTCCTTTTTTTTCCTTTAGATAAAATCTACCGATAAACCTTATATTCTTTATAATTTCATTGTTTTTTTTTGTTTTTCTTTTTGTACATTTATATGAATGTGATTCATTCATTCTTTTCTAATCTATTTTATGTTTTCTTATCTCCGTTGTATCTTCGCTTTTTCATTCACTCCCTTTTAGTACATTTACATGTTTCCTCATAGAAAAATCATTTACACGGAAAGCCATGATTCTATTTTACATAAATTTCAAATAAATGTTTTAATATCTCGAAAAAAGCTGTCAATAAAATCATAATACTTTGTCCCCAAAGATTTCCATTAATCAACGATACAACAATTTATTTCTTTTGTCAACTTTTCCTCTTCGTTTTAAATAGACCCGATAAAAAACACGTTTATATATTTAAATTTTATCATCGCTTTTAAATCGAATTTGAAAAATCTTATTTATCATTATTATTCTATCTCGTGATATTTTTTTACTGCATTTGATTATAACTGAGTAAATTGCAAGTAAAGATATTTTCCTATGGTTATCATTTTTTTTTTTTTTAAATCTAGAATTTTTTAAATTTTTGGCTATTTAGCAAACTTTACAAACTAAGAGGCCCGTATTTGTGTCCAACATAAAAGTATATATGCAGTTATTTAAATATTTTTTGAGATGCACGATTTTATGATTGCTATAAAAGGCCCAATTTATTATTCATTTTCAAAAGCAGTTCGGGAATGACTAAAGATGACGAAAAAGGCAAACACGTTATCTAGCTGGCCGGTTTCGCTCCTCACCGATCAGAGCCCAAATGAATAAGAAAGTTACAATATTCGGACCATACGAACTGTAGGCACCCCTTTTTGATCTCCATTAAAAAAGGACATGTTTTTTCATTTACACCGTCAATATCAAGTTGTTTTAACAGACGATTTTTAGATTTTGTAAATCATAAAACTAACTCTAAACCTAATCCTAACCCTTAACCTTAACCCCTAGCAAATAACCGGATATTGATGGTGTAAATAAAAAACATGTCCTTTCTTAGTCGAGATCAAAATGGGGTGCCTAAAGGTCATATAGTCCCATTATTCCATAAAAATGGGACAGGTGTATCGAAAATATATAGGTATTTACTAAGATTAGATCAGTTGAGGCACAAGACCATATGTATGTGGCACGTTGTAAGAATCGAACTCACTAACAATTTAATGACGTATGTAAATAAAAATATTGGAGGCACCTGGTGCAATGGTTATTGGCCTAGGAAATGAACTGGTCGAGACGAGTTTAAATTATAGATGAGGTAGTTTTCGTTTTATATATCACTAATAACGCTGGAAAAGTTGGACCATATTACCTTTAAGCACCCCTTTTTGATCTCGATCAATATCCGGTGTTTTGTTAAGGTTGGGTTAGGGGTTAGTTTTAGGGTTAGGGATAGGGTTAGGGTTAGGGGCTAGTTTTATAATTTTTTTAAATGTAAAAATCTTCTGTTAAAACAACCGGATATTGACAGTGTAAATGAAAAACATGTCCTTTCTTAATCGAGATCAAAAAGAGGTGCCTAAAGGTCACATGGTCCGAAAAGTACCACTATTTTATATCACAAAAATCTTTCTGGCCTTGTGCCTCATATATAACTATATCATAAAGTTTTTACTGCATTTGATTAAAACTAAGGAAATCGTAAGTAAGGATACTCTCACTAATTTTCCCCTATTTTTTTGTGCTGTAGAAATTCTGATTTCTGCGACGAGTCCACATCCTACGACTCTAACCATTAGACCATGCGCCTCCACAAACTGTATATAACATTTTATCAACTGGGATTAGGAACCAGACGCTCTGGGATCGGGATCTTGAGCCATGACAAAAGAAACTTGACTGACGCACAACAGCTGGGTCTGAAGAGCTTCACAGGAAGTGCGACGGGGAATATAGTTGGCTTTTTTATTCATTCTCCAAATGCGAAGAATGATTTTTCTGGACCCTATGTATTGTCGATTAAATAAAGGCAGGTGAATAGAACTGAATTAAAATGAGAATTTCTTGACATTTTCGATTTAAAGCAACATTTTTTTATCTTGTTATTTAAATTGAAGATTCATGTTAAGTGAAAAATCGTCTTTCGAGTTATTTACAAGAATTTCTGACTTTATTCAGCTCCTAATCTTGTAGTATCAAGAAATAATGCTATTTTGCATTAATCATAAAAAAAAACCTTTAAATGATATCATGCATCATGAATGCAATTTTAAAGGCATATATGTTATTCCAATAGCTAGGCAGCGATTTTGATTAATTATTAGATTGTTTGATTTTCGTGGCAGGTCAACCAATCCAGGGTCATTTTATGCCAGTAAATAGGATTTTTATGGGGACGTTTAGAACGGATTAATGGCATTTCAGTTCATTTCGATGGTGAAACTATATTTGATATACGAGGAAACTGAGTTACGAGTGGAAAGAATTAAAGTTGTAATCCAGGTTAGCACTGTTTATGTCTTTATAATACAAAAATTTGAATAGAATCAACGTTGTCTGATTTTAAACGGCGATCACAAAAATATAATTGTATGATCGTTATCATCTTGCACCAACCCCTGCTTAAAAATGAGACCGTCCAAATCGCCCAAGATTAAAATCAAACATGTAAATCGTGATTATCTGGTGTTGCTTAACCCCGAATTCTTCTTTCTTGTGAGTGTCGTCCCCTCAGATAAATAATGGACTATTCCGATTTCATCATAAAGAATGAAAGGGAAGAAAAGTGATATGATACCAAGCAAAAATATAATGAGAAAGAACGAAAGAAAGAGAGTAGGATAAAGATAAAGATAGAAGGTGAGAGCGCGGAAGTGATTACGCTAATATATTCCAATCCCGAGGGATAATCCTTCCAGAACATACGCTTGAAATCGTGGTGCACATTGTCGATGAAATAAATTCAGCTAAATAGTTTTAAATTAAAATGTTCACTCCTTGACACCTTCGGTAACAACCTTTGGGAATGTGCAATATTTGTCATTAGCCCAAGGCACGTGAGCGCAGCTTGAAAGCGCTGCCTTAGAGGTGGATATATACAGAAATCGGGCTTATACTTTGGAACTGATTTTAGCGACCAGATATTGGGCATATTGCCAGGTGTGTATTTATTTGCAAGCTTACGAAGGTAAATGTACACCAGCTTAAGTTTAATGCGGGGTCCGTCCCCCACATTAAACCTGCCTAGAGTCACTTTCACTCTCATGTGGGTAGACAAATAAACGCACACCGGGCGATTTGCCAAAATCTCTACTAATCAAAATCAGTTTTACGTATTAACCTAGTTCCTGTATATCCATCTCTAAGGAAGAATTTCCAAGTTCACTCACGTACATTTGCGTAATAACAAACATTGCACCGCGTCAAAATTGCCATAATTGCAATGGTTGTATTGGCTATTATAACATTTGAAATCAAAAGTACGGTTAAATGGTATATATATATATATATATATATATATATATATATATATATATATATGTGTGTGTGTGTGTGTGTGTGTTTACTTTGTGTGTGTGTTTGTGCTTGTGTGTGTGTGTTTGTGTGCTTGTGTGAGTGTTTATGTATATGGTTGTATCTAGAGTGTATACGAATATATACATAAAAAATGAAATTTAAAATAAAATTAGTGTGTATCTTTTACATTACATAAAATTGGTGTGCATCTTTTACATTACATAGTTTGTTCACACACACACACACACACAAAACTGTAATTTAACTAATATCATTGAGAAACTAAATGATGTGGAGCCCTACATTAAATTTACTCACGAACATAAACAAAACCACACCCTACCATTTTTAGACCCACTTATTATAAACAATAACAACATTTTAGAATGTAAAGTTTACCATAAGAATACAAACAAAAATGACTACTTCCA
>CM042158.1:61007560-61015060 GCA_023376005.1 Doryteuthis pealeii | reverse complement strand
AGACTGTAATATCGGAGTGGTATATATTTGATTGATACTATTTTCTGCATAAATAAAAAGACTAAAGACAGAGTTTATTTTTTTAAAGCCATACGTAATTAAAAACAACCTTAATCCCCTAATACCGTAACCAAATTCGCAAAATGTTAATTCATAGACTGTAGTTAAACTGTCATTGGGTACCAGCAAAAAATTTTCCGTTTTAATTTTCCAACCTAAGTCAGAAGTCAGTCCTACATTCTATGAATTAACATTAACATTAGCTTTAAAAAATAAACAACAAAAAACCCAACTTACTATACATTTAATTAACCATTGAAATTAGTTATTGAATCTATTATTGAGACAGTTGTTTGTGTTAATATAGCAATGTATAATTTCAATTAAACTTAGTTTAAAAAATATTTTTCAACATAAAATTTATAGTAATTTGTGTTTTTTGTTGTTTATTTTTTTAAGCAATACGTAATTAAAAACAACCTTAATCCCCTAATACCGTAACCAAATTCGCAAAATGTTAATTCATAGACTGCAGTTAAACTGTCATTTGGTACCAGCAAAAAACTTTCCGTTTTAATTTTACCGACCTAAATAAGAAGTCAGTCTAGTTTGTTTTAGTTTTAACTAAAACAAATTTTTAAGCCCGAAGAAAACTTTCACTTAAATGTTTGCTCATTTGAATTCCATAATATTTAGATATATAACTATTTTTTTTACCCAACATGAAAATTTTTTTAAAAGTAAGTTTAATACTCTATGAATTAATAATTAAAGTAATTTTAAAAAAATCTATTTTAAAGCATGATTTCAATTTCGTAAAATTTACGCTCAACTAAAATTGAAATCATGCCGTAAAAAGATACTTTTGATTTATATTAAAACAAACCAAAACGTTTGCTCATTTGAATAAGATTCGCCTGGAGAAAGGGAAGTGGGCGAATCTACGGTGGGTTAGGGGGGTGATCCCTGGCTGCTGGATTTTTTACTCTTTTTTTTTCACTCTGCTTAACTGACAAATAGAAAGTGGGAGGAGAGTTAACTTAACTGACGAAGGGAGACGGGAAGAGAGACAGGAGTCTCTAAGACTGGGATTGGTCGGTCGTTGACTTAATTGCTAATTACGCCTAATTAAAGCCAATTAAACTGAATTTTTTTTCATACACTTTGTAGTGCTAACATCAAGGAATATCTAAGTATAAATATTGTGTCCATAACATAAATAGAAAAAAATCCTTTAGCTAGAGAAGGTTGATAAACTCAGCTTTAGTATAAATATATATATATATATATATATATATATATATATATATATATATATATATATATATATATATATATATATAAAACAACAAGAAAATTATCATAGTACCAGCAGACAAAGGTGGAAATAAGTAATTAGTATAACTACATCATGGACACCAATAAATACATATCAGAAGCAGAAGCACAACTACAAGACACTAACAACTACAAACGGCTTGCGCAAGATCCTATCAGTACCTACAAAGAGGAACCTATAAAACTAACACAAAACCTCATCCCACATACCAAAAATACTATAAAATCCCTTATCTCCACAAACCCCAAAACAGCGACATTCTACACACAAACTTCCAAAACTCGTAGCAGAAAAAAACAACTAACTCCAGCACGACCGACACCAACCCCAACCCTTCAACATCCCCCAACAGCACAAATGAGATTTACCAACTATCCAAATCCCTTAATATTTCACCCCCGGGCCGACCAATAGTAGCAGGAAATGGTAGCCTCACAGAATGCATATCAGGATATATTGACAACATCCTCAACCCCCTACTTCCCAATATTCCTGGATACATTAAAGTCACTATACATTTCCTTAATATAATACAAAAAATAGGAACACTCCCCAAAGAATCTATCCTTGTCGCAATGGATGTAACAGCCTTATACACCAATATACCACACAATGAGGGCATCTTAGCCTGCAACGAGTTCATGCTTAACAACAATCTCCCACTAACTTAATTAACGACGTATGCAATTTAATTAATGTTATCTTAACGCATAATAATTTTATATTTGACAACAAAAACTATCTTCAACTCCACGGTACTGCTACGGGCACTAAGATGGTCCCCAGCTATGCAATAATTTTCATGCATATTCTTAAAATAATTACTAGTAAAATACCCCCTAACACCTTCTCACTACTGTAGATATATTGACGATTTATTTCTCATATGGCCTCACAGTCTAAACGCCCTATTGGGCTTTCACCAACATTGCAACAACCACCACCAAACAATTAAATTCACCTTAGAATATTCAGACTACTCTATCCCATTCTTAGATGTAATTTTCCGCTCTAAAATTAACACACTTTCTACATCCCTATACACCTACTGAAAATCACTCTTTCCTTGATTTCCACAGCAACCACCCTCTCAACCTCAAAAAATCTATAATTTATATACGCATAAAACACATATGCTCAGACTCCCAAGATTACGCAGACCACACTAACAAAATAGCAAAACAATTCCTAAAATGTCACTACCCCATAAAACTCATTAAAACAGTCATAAAAAAGCATCATCCTTAAACAGACAAAAACTCCTCGAATATAAACACAAAACTCCTAATGACCGCATCCCAATGATCTTTCACTATCGACAACATATGCATAAACTCACCCGCAACCTAATAAAAGAATTCCAAAACTTACAATTGGACGCTAATATACAATCCACATTCCATAAACCACCCATCAACGCTAAGTGACAACAACCTAACTTACACACTATCCTCACCTCTTCCAAGAAACACTTACACAAAACCCAACACAAGGGAAACTACAAATGCAACAAACCAATGTGCTTAGTATGTAAGCATATAATAACAGACTGCCCCTTTACAATACCTGATACAGACTGTAGGGACCCGGTTTGTTTGGGGAGTGTATGGTTGAGGAGTTGAAGATCCGAGTTATGGGTCCCTACAATTTATATGTATAATGACTACGGAAAATGTAGTTTCCATAGGTAACAAAAGAAGAAGACAAAATTGATAAAGGAAACAAACTTTATATACATAAATACAATTAATATAGTTTCATTGTTCTTTCAGTGGTGTTGCATTCTGATTGTGTCTGTGCATAGTTGTGTGTGACAACTGTGACATGGTGTTTATATTAGTGTGATTGCTTGTATCAACATATTAGTAGTTTGTCTGTGATTGGAACTTGTGATTGAAAGATGAAATTTGTTGTTGTTGAGCGAGAGAGAGAGAGAGAGAGAGAGAGAGAGAGAGAGAGAGAGAGAGAGAGAGAGAGAATAGGAGACGAAAAAATAGACGGACCTGTTGAGTCGTATTTGATGTTTTCGGACGTTCCCACTGTCGAGTTAGGAGCATCCTCTCCAACTCTGTTGAGTCAGGAAGAGCGAAAGCTCCTCACTGTCTCTGTGTCTCCCTCTTTCAGCTAAATGGGCCTTTTTATAATTTTCTTATTGTCATTGTCTATTGTGATCATTAAGCTAAAATATTCCTCAAATATCAGGTGATTTGCAATGATGCAATATCGAATGATTTTGGTATCTGTGGAATTCTGGTGACATAAATTATCGGATGAATTTAAACCATTGTTTCTATTGTTTCTAAAATATTTCCAAACTAATTTTATTTCGATTCTCTTTTGTTTACCTAATTCTAAACTCATGACATACCATTGTAAAACAAGTTGTTTAAGATAACTTAATTATTTTAATTCGGTCAATTCCACATGCCGTAAAAATATAGGGGCCAAATCCCTATAAGACATAAAAATTCCCCCCCCAACCTCACCTGTGACAGCTCCAACATCATATATTTGATTTTCTGCAACAGATGCAACAACAGTAAATACATAGGAGAAACCCAAACACATTTCAGGTTCGGATTTAATAACCATAAACTAACCATTCGACAAAAATCTCCTTACTCACCTATAGCAAAACACTTTAACCAACCAGAACACACACTTGATAATATGAAATGTATTTTAATAGACAGTAACTTTGCAACAACACAAATACGCAAACAAAAAGAAATTAAATGGATAATCAAAGTCAATACACTGAAAAATGGTTTGAATACTGACCTCAATATTTTAAATAGATACAAATACTTTCACACATCGCATACTTAATATCCCACAACAATATTTTTTTTAAAAAATGCAGAAATGCCATGCAAACTCGTATTTCGGCCAAAAACACGACGAGGAGCCGAAGACTAATGCTGTGACGTAATATCATTATTTATTTATTCATTTATTTATTCATTTATTTATTTATTATTTATTTATTCTTTACTTTTCTTTAAGTTGCACATGTCTTTCACGATCAAAGTCATGCAACATTTCGAACGATTACCATGATCGTATTTCGGATGAGTTACATCACACAATTCCGAAAGAAAATTAACGGCTAAAAAGCGCCAAATCCGTTCACTTCATTTAATTACTTTTTTTTGCCCTCATATACAAATTTCATTTTTTTTTCTTCAGACAGTCTGATATACCTTGAAAAAGGGTGAATGTTCACCCGAAATATCGGAATAGATTAAACCAGTAACAGAGTAACGTTTGAATATATAAACATTCTTATTTTTATTATGTTTTTCTTGTTTTTGTTCTTATTTCCAATGCTTTAAAAAAGACCAAACAAACAGAGTTCACAAGAACATAACACACACACACACACACACACATATATATATATATATATATATATATATATATATATATGGTATTTGTGGAAAAAGTGACTTTTTATTTATATATTTCGTATGTGGCGTTCCGGTGGCCCAAGTGTAGAGTCTTTGTTTGTAGAGTCCGACTTTGCTTGTCATGATTATTTTCAATAATTATCGAATTTAATACAATATACGCATTGTAATTGCCTTCAAAAATATAAATAATAATACACTTTACTTAACAAGGCTTAAAAAAAAAATTATCAAATACTATTATCCTTACGCCTGTGCAGGCCTTAATTTGCGATTGTATGAACGCTCGCTGTACTAAGTTCTGTAGAGTAGTGGCGTGTTTATTATTGACAGGTTAATTTGGCATATTTCGTGTGCGGCGTGCCGGTGGCCCAGGGGTAGAGTCTCTGACTCTGCGTGCTGGGTTCTCCGGTTCGATCTCTGTCGGAAGGAGAGCTTAGTTATACACTGCTGATGATACCTAATAAGCTTGAAACAGCTGTACGGTGTTCCACAGGTCGCATGCGTTATTCGCTGAGTTTGCTTGAGATGATTTTTTTCAAAAATTATCGAATTTTATACGATATACGCATTGTAATTGCTTTCAAAAATATAATTATATATATATGCAAAGTGGTTATAACACTGGACAGATGAAAAATCAACCACACTGAGAAGACGTAATACGTCGAAACACTTTGTCTGTGGATAACAATATAAACATACATACATTGTTATCCACAGACACATTGTTTCGACGTATCACATCTCAGTGCAGCTGATTTTTCATTTGTCCGGTGTCTTAACCACTTTGCATTATAATATATATATATATATATATATATATATATACATATATATAGTTCAATGAAGTAAAAAATAAAAGTTTTAGCTTTTATTTATTTATTTCGGAACGATATTACAACCAATATATATATATATATATATATATAATATATAATATATATATATATATATATCTATTATTTTGTTTATCTGGGGTTGTGAGTACATCAGCACCAGATGGGACTGATCGCACTCTACGAGAATATAGTTTTTATAAACACCGACAAGATCAACAATTTAAAAAAAAAATTATTTTCATTCTGTAAGTAAGATAAGAAATATATATTATTTTTAAAGCATTCATTCAAGTGTATTGTTCGGAAGTGCGTGGGTGCTGCGTGCACCTAGAATGTTGCGAATGATTTCCACTTTCATATATTCAACGTCAGTGTACAATTCCGGATGCATTCAAATGCTGCATACACTAATCTCCTATAGGTCGACAGGTATGAAAAAAAATAAATATAGAAATATTTGTTGTCAAAGATATCTGTTTTCCAACTGTGATTCCAACTTGATAATTCAAAATTATCGATCTATCTATCTATCTATGCCTCAATCACTGTATATGTATATATCAGCATCATCATGTAGCGCAAGTAGCACGAATATTCATGACAATCTCACGCTATCATTCATTGCCCCCGGAAGTTCCTCTGCGCAGCATCCAGTATCCTTAGATAGTTGGTCAATATAGGTCCTGGTTTGGCGGCCCAGCCTAGCACGCCCATGTGTTGGCTTCCATAGGAGTATGTCGCTTATGAGCTCGTCTTTGCTTCTCCAGCAGTGTCTCGCATGCCTAGCACGTCTCACTCGTATGGTTTGGGAGATGGTGGGCAAGTAGCCATATAGCTGCTTCCTTGTTGGGTGCTGTTTGCACGACTTGTTTGACTGCACGCAGCATTCTTGTGCAGGTCCCATCTAGCTTATTTTCAAGGCGTTTCGTTAGGGTCCAGGTGGTGCATCCATACAGCAATAATAATATAACCACAGCCTGGAAGAATTGTCGCTTTAGCTTGTCAGCGAGATCGGATTTCTATGGAGGTAAATATGGAAATAAATTCGACAATATTAAGAAATTTGAAAAACGAAAAAATAAGATGAATTTATTCATCGACGCTTAAAAGTTTCGGTTTATTTAAATCTTCATTAGGATAGATTATGGGGTGAAGAAATTGATGGATGTTTTGTAAATGACAGGAGTTAGACAAATAATGTCTAACTCCTGTTAGAAACGTTTAAGCGTCAAGAAATAAATTCATCTTATTTTTGGAACACTTCGTTTTTCAAATTTCTTAATATATATATATATATATAATATATATATATATATAGGGTCATCCACAGACACGTGTTTCGACTTATCAAGTCTCCTCAGTGTGGCTAGACATTTTGTAAGCTACCTACAGCCGGAATTGAAATCCGATCGGTTGGGTGTCAGTCCGGCACCGTAACCATTAGGCTGTCTTCACTTACAGAATGGGAAGGGGATTTTAACTGTTTTAATACACACATCGCTTTGCGTGTAAAGGCCGTCACAAAGTGCTCCATTCCTTAGAAGAGCGTTGCGTATTCTGGACATGTGGGTATTTGCTTTTGTTTTTTTCACTTTGCCGCCTCATTTGTGGCCGCTTATGTTTCTTTTTTATATTTGAGATTTAATTTCCGATTTATTATTCAGAAAAATGTGTTCCGAGCTTATGCCTTGGTGCACAATGAGCATTTCTCTGACCCGTTTACGTATCACTTCTTTTGGTCCAGTATTTTCCATTCTATAGAAACTTTTAGGGCGTGCCTACACCGAAACAAATTTATGATATAGGCTTGGACTAACCAAAAACTCAGGCCGCCATAATTAGGAATTCACATATAAATAGACACGCACTCAAATATATATATATATATATAATATATATATATATATAT
>CM042158.1:60952560-60995060 GCA_023376005.1 Doryteuthis pealeii | reverse complement strand
TTTCCATTTTTTTCCATTTTATTCATCCGAATTCTTACGGTTATCTCACAAATATTTATTAATTCCTACTTAACGGACATAAATTCCACCATGGTACGTCACCGCCGAAATAAAAAAAATACTAAAAATCTAGGATTAACTAAATTTAATGAAATTTTCAGTGGTGATCAATTAATAAATAAAAGATATAATGCACCAGTTATTTAATTTAAAAACCTTTACATTTTTTCAGGTTAAGTTAACTGTGAACTACGTATGTTTGTGAATCTCTGTCATGCCTCAATGATACGTGGTACAAAGTTAACTGACCTGAAAAAATGTAAGAGTTTTAATATCTTAATTACATTAAAACTTAAATACTTAAATACTGTTACTCTTTCTTTCTTTCTTTTTTTTCTTTCTTTCTTCCCCGTTACTCTATCTTTCTATGCATTTCTTCTACCCTCTTCACTCTATATTTATTTCTGTCTGCTTCTTTTTCTTCTCTCGTAATCTCTTTTTCTTTCTTTCTTTCTTTCTTTCTTTTTTTCTTTCAACCTCCATCTCCCACAACCCCATTACTGGAGTACATAGGGTATTTTAAAAAAAGATTTAAAACCTGTAAAAATGTTTTGTAGGGGCCAGGGTAGTAGTAGTCGTCAGTGGTAGTAGCTGTCGTTAGTTCAGAGTAACAACATACGATGGTAGAATGTATGTACGTTAAGTAAGATTTAACCCAACATTGTATCTTGCTTTGGCCCATTTACTTTTCAATTATTTTGTACCACATTTCCTATTTTGATATCTGACTACAAGTTTCGCTAAATATGGAGATATATATAGAAAGCCTTGCCTTTGGTGGGTGGTTTGATATGTGAGAATAACGCAAAATTCCATAATTCTACGTAGTGTTCTATTGTGTATGTGAGTTAATATTTTGGCACCTTTAAAATCAAAGGTATGGTTAGTGTCTATAATATGTTTAGCTAGGGCGTTGTTTAGAAAACCTCGTTTAATATGATATCTTTTTTCAGAGACCCGTTTAGTCAAAGATCTAGACGTCTCTCCTACATATTTTTGTTGCAATTTAAGCAATCTATTGTGTAGACCTCTGCTTCGGAGTGTGTGTGTTTATAATTATTTTTATTCTGTAATATATTTTTGATTGTTTTCTTGGAGTGAGTAACTGTCTTAATACCTATCTTTTTTAGGTTACTATTTATTTTATCAGTGATATGATTATCGGTAAGTATGAAAAAATCGATTATTATCAATCATAATCGTTATTGTTGTTAAGTTCTGTCTTATTAAGAGATGTAGTCTTATTTTTTCTATTATGGAATATTGCGTTATTCCCACACATCAAACCATCCCCCAAAGACAAGGTTTTTTAATATATATTCATATTTAGCGACACTTGTACTCAGAAATCATAAAACCCCTTCCATTTTACATTTCCTATTTTATATCCTGACGCTTTGAAATCATTTGTGCTATAGGAGTAGGTTATTGTCATAGAAAATGGATTCGGTGATACGAGTTCACATTCTGGATGAGGATGTTTGCATTTCACATAGCGCTAATAACCTTAGGAAATCTATGAAGCCAACTATTCCTGTTCAGCTATGAGTGAATAGTAGAAATAATTGGACTCTTGAAAGAGAGAGAAAGTCTGAATTCAAACCTGTTAAACTCTGCTTAACAAATTGAAATTGTGGCCTATCTACTCATGTGGGTTTGGTAAATATGTACAAAAGACAAAATAGTTTTGATTATTAATATTGGAGATAATAATTTTTTCGTGATCGAAACTTTTTCCTGTATTTATGTGTGATAGATAGTTAAAAAGGGGTATATATATATATATATATATATATATATATATATATATATATATATATATATATATATATATATGCGTAGTTAGAAGGATGGTGAACAAGAATAAAAACTCAAAACAAAACTAAGAGTTGAAACGTTTCGTCCCAATTCATACGGACATCCTCAGTCAAATGATTTTTATTGAAAGCAAAATTTCGTGCGAGTAAAAGTGAAATTGGTGAGGGGGTGAGTTAATAGCGGAATTATTTCTTGTTCACCATCCTTCTACCTACCTCATACTGTCGGATTCTACTACATCCATCCTATCTCCATAATATACATATATATATGTGTGTGTGTGTGTGTGTGGTAATATAGTGAACAATTTTGAAAAAACACAGGTTCAAATAAAATGAGTGCTATTTATTCAGCCAACGCTGTAGTGTTTCAATCTGTTGAGTAGATCTTCTTCAGGGCTTTTTTGATATAACAAAAAGTAAAAATTTTATCACAGGATAATAAGATGGCTGTTATCAGTTTGTTTACAAAGTTAAAGTGGAAAGGCCCTTTCTATATATTACATACCGTCGGATTTATTCTCTCTCTCTCTCTATCTTCTCTCTCTCACACACACACACACACACATACACATATATATATATATAAATATATATATATATATATATATTGTATATATATTATAAGTGTTTGTTTGTGTATGAGTATATATATATATATATATATATATATATATATTATATATATAGAGAGAGAGAGAGAGAGAGAGAGAGAGAGAGAGAGCTAGTGCGAATGGTAAACAGTTTTCCGAAACTTTTTTCTAATGGTAATAAGTTGGCGAGAAAATATATACCATCAGCTCCATACTTTACCGCACAGATCCCTGTACTACTCATACGCTGAGTTGGCGAGGGCCGGTATCGAACTAGAAACATTGGCCAGTGCGCACCAACTGAGATTATAAAAATATTATTTAATATATTTTATGTATTGTGAGCTAAGATAAATAATATAGTCTCTCACACACACACACTCTCTCTCTCTTTCTCTCTCTCTCTCTCTCTCACCCCTTCTCTCTCTCTCTCACTTTCTCTCTGTGTTTCTGTCTGTCTGTCTGTCTCTTTCGCTCCTCTCTCTCTCTCCCTTCACAAACACACCAACATACGTACGCACGCATGCACACACAGAGACTATATATATATATATATATATATATATATATATATATATATATATATATATATTACACTGCTGATTTAATATTGATGCAATCAGGAATCCACGAACAGCCAAGCTTAGCAGAAATCAAAGTCATCTACAAATGTCCATATACAACGCTCTATACATCTTACACTGCAATATATATATATATATATATATATATATATATATATATATATATATATATATATATATATATATATATATTGGCTTTATGGACAAGAATGGGATGTGTGTATGCATTCAATCCTCTTTGTATATATTTGCAAAAAGCTTTGGAACTGGAGTGAGATTTGAACCGAATAAAATTAGATTTTGCCGAATCACGATCAATGATGAATAAGATGAATCTTACTGGGAGCTGATGTGACAAGGAAAGCTGAATCAAGCCGAGCCACACAATATGTTTACCCGTCCATCCACGTAAGAAAATAATCCCCGGCTGCTTCAACAGGAGATAATCCCATATCCTTCCGCGCTGAAAATGCCACCGCTTGATCGATACGTAGATACGATTATGTCCATTGGGATGATACCAAAGATCCTCCCTTTTCTTCCCCCCCCTCTCTCTGTCCCTTTGCTGTCAGTGTGAATATATATATATATATATATATATATATATATATGTGTGTGTGTGTGTGTGTGTATGTGTGTGCAGGAGTGTATATATATATGTATGTATACATGTATATATGTATATGTATATATATTACATATATTCGTATGCATATATATTAGATACATGTATATATATACACACTCATATACATATATATATATATATACACACGTATATATACACATATATACACACACATATATATATACGTATATATATTCTTATATATATATACACATATCTATATATGTACACACACACATATATATATATACACGAAAACTTATATAAATATATATATAGGCATATATATACACATACACACATATATACATACATGTATATACACATATATACACATGCACACACACACACACATATATATATATATATATATATATTGCTATATACACATATACTTACATATATATGTATATATATACATATATACATATACATATATATAGATATATACACTCACAGACACACAGACACACAGACACGCATACACACACACACACACACACACACACACACATATATATATATATATATATATTATATATATATACGTTGAATGATGAACGTGCTTTATTAGGTAATATAAAAATGACAAAGATAGACAGTTTCTTTTGCTCCCTTCATATGTTTTGTTTTTTTCTGCGTTTTTATTGTAGTTTTTTCTATCTTTTGTTTTATTTTCCAAATCATTACTGTTTTGTATTAGTGTATACACTAAGAACGAGAATCGATTTGAACGCTGGTTTTCCCTAATTGTAACTGATTTCTTCGACTGGGATTAGAGGAGCAAATTTCTGGCTTTTTTTTTTTTTTTGGCTTCCTTTTCTTTTCTTTTTTTGGTCGGCATTACTTTCCATAACCGCTTCAGTGTTTCCAAATAGTCATATTACGAACTTGTTTCCTTCTTCTCTTCATACTTATGTCATTTTTCTATTTCTTTTGGGAGCTTATTTATTATTCCCCTTCGCCGAAGATATACTTGCGTTCATTGTATATCCTACGAGATTTACGCTGGTTTTGACATCTGAATTACTTCCTATTTGACTTGTGTTAACACCCAAACAACATTACACACTTTCCTAACAACTCATACTTTAAGAAAAAAGTTTAGGAAAACTTTTTTTTACCATTCTCTCTCTCTCTCTGTCCCTCCGTATATATATATATATATATATATATATATATATATATATATATATATATGTGTGTGTGTGTGTGTGTGTGTGTGTGTTGTGTAGAATTAAACAAAAGACATATCTCCTGTTTAACAATTTTATTTTTTATCTTTTCGGGTTTCCTGGCCAACTTTTTAATGTTTGGGTGGAATTCGTGGATAAGTCCACCAAAGTTCAGGTCCCGAGTACTTTCGGCACTTCGAAGTGCCATCATCAGGGGTAATGTGTTCCAGTTTTTAAAAAAATTATATTAATGTGGAGGCTGGAAGGAGAAGAATTGGTGAGAAAGGTGTTATAGGCATTTTAAAATGTGTGTACTGCATTGGAAATTAATTTTGTTTAAGGATGGTTTGTATTGTTTTATGTATAAAGATTCTAGTATTTGGAGTTTTTGTTTATATTTTTCTTTGTGCAGAATGTGGGTATTTTCCGTTAGAATATTTCGGTAATTAGAGTGGGGGCATGAATGTAATTGTAGGTGTTGTGAAATAGAGCTATTATTTGTTAAATGGAGGGTTAGACGACGTGACGACCTGAACTTTGGTGGACTTATTCACGAAATCCACCCAAACATTAAAAAGTTGGCCAGAAAACTAGAAAAGATCAAAAATAAAATTGTTAAACAGGAGATGTGTCTTTAGTTTAATTCTACATGTATAAATAAAAGAATACTGCCCAAATACACACACACACACACACACACACACACACACACACACACACACACACATTGTATTATTCGCTGTGGATGTTGTTTCTGAGATTGGAGTAACGTGACAGAAATTAATTTTTATCCTCCCGTCTTATTGCTCCAATCTTGATATTATCTTATCCCTTTTACCCAAGATATACACTTTGATTTTTAAAAGATTTACCGGTTGTAACACTTCCAAACATGTACCGGTCGAAAGGGCTCTTAAGTTTTTCATTTTCTGTCGTCTCTTTTAAACATTTCGCTTAATTAGCTGGTCATCATTTAATGAAAGTATGATATTGTTCAAGCTTTTGTATATATATACATATATATATATATATATATATATATATATATATATATATATATATATATATATATATATATATATATATACATAGTACGATGTTCAATATCATTGAACAGAGCAATATAATTTGTAAGGGAAGAGGCTTAAAAATCAGCCATTTTGCTATTATAGATCTCTTTCTAGCCACAGGTATCTGTGTATCCCTATAAGTTTCATCAGACCGCTAACTTTATTGAAAAACATTATGAAACTAATGAAACTCATAGGTATACACAGATACCATTAGATAGAATTAGATCTATAACAGGAAAATGGCCGATCCTTAATCCTTTTTCTTTACCAATTATATATATATATATATATATATATATATATATTATATATATTATATAAGCTTAAGACCAGAAGCTGATATACAGACTTTATTACAGAGGGAACAAGACACATTGTTTGTTCCAGGAACAAACAATGTGTCTAGTGTAATCTGTAACAAAGTCTGTAAGTCAGCTTTTGGCCTTAAGAGACATGGTGGTGCATAAGCATCACATTTCATCTTTCAACGGGAAGGACGTCCTTTCTATGTCATATTTGCATCAAACTTGTGGATCTGCAGCGAGTTTGATGAGTCATTTGAGGGCTCATGCAAGGAGGGTTCTGGTAGTGGAGTTATAGGATTGTGTGGGACGGCAATGATCTGTAAAGATTATGCTATTGCTATATATATATATATATATATATATATATATATATTATATATATATATATATATATATATTTGAGTTAATGTCGCAGGGACCTGGAGCCAGCAACTTGTTACTGACAGTTTCTCGGCAATGCGCCCTTCAGAACAAATGAGTATTCCAAGTAATACAAATAATTCATACACAATTATATGGTTTCCCCATTCATTCACAATTCATTCATTGTATGGTTTCACAATTATATGGTTTCCCCACACAAGAAATAGTGAGAAACCAGGTGTTGATTCCATGTCCCAACGGCCTTAACTTAAAGATAAACTTTCTATCAATGATATTGAGCACCAATCTGCTTAAAAATATTGCATTGATATAATTTTTTCTTATGACATTATTTTGTGCAGCAATTATTAGTGATTCAGTTTGTCTCTTGAGTTTACCTTTTCTTAACCACGTCCAAGTCTTTTCATGTGCAACTCTCAGATTTGTGACCATATAATTGTTTTTCTTCCCATCTTTGTTTTCAAAATTCCTTTGTATTTCTTTTGACATTATTATTATTATTATTATTATTATTGTTACTAGCAAAAAAAACATCCTCCGGGCGATGTATAATAGATTTTTGAAACATATTGCCTGAGGGGTGGGATTTAAAAATCCAATGTCAGCGAGTGTGAACCCTAAGTAAGTAAAATCATCAAATTTATTAAAGGATTAAAAAATAAAACAATTTGAAATATCAACTTTAAATATGTATTAAAATAAAACAAACGATATATAGATATATAATACCAGTCATTTATTGAATAAAACTTGTTTTAAAAAACAATGAGGACTGTCTAATGTTGCATGTTCAAATTTTGAGTGCATTTATTCTATGTTATGACGAATTTGGGTAATGTGACGTAAGCAGTGACGTAATTTTTGTTACAGACAAAAACTGGAAGCGAATCTCCATTATTAATAGAGTATTATTATTGTTGTTGCTGTTGTTGTTGTTTGGTCTTGTTTGTAAACAAACTGGGATACGCTCAACAGGGATAGATTATTATTCCTATGAGAGTAAATTATATTAGCACGATTGTTAGAATCTAAATTTAATAATCCATACGCGTTGCTATCAATGTAATTTCTGTGGGCCCATAAAAAACATGTTAAAAAATATAAATTATCACCCATTTGTACGTGCACTGATATGAGTTATTTATGCGCCACTATTTATCTATCAATACATAAAGATAGGAATATATATATATATATATATATAATATTATATATATTATATATATATATATATATATGAAAAAACAAATGATGTTTACAAATGCTTGGGATCATTCACCGTTTCGGGCCTTCCTCTCAACGGTTTTAACTGCACATCGCCCCCCCTCACTGTTGTGAGGCCCGCGGAATATCTGTATCGACCGTATGTTTCATATTCCGAGGGATCTCACAACAGGGGGGGGATGTGCAGTTAAAAACCGTTGAGAGGGGCCCCGAAACGGTGGACATTATCTCCTGATGATCCCAAGCATTTGTAAACATCATTTTTTTTTCAATATATCAAATTCACACGGTCGGATTAATTTCCTTATGTTTCACACACACACACACACACACACACACACACACACATATATATATATATCTATGGAAGTAAGATGTGGAAATTAATTAAATATACATACATAAGTATGCACATATATTCATGTCTTTATACATATACTATATATATATATATATATATATATATATATATATATATATATATATATATATATATATGTATATATATGTGTGTGTGTGTTTGTATTATTATATATATAGTATATATATATATGTGCGTGTGTTTGTATTTAGTATATATATAGTATATATATATATATATATATATATATATATATATATATATGTGTGTGTGTGTGTGTGTGTGTGTGTGTGTGTAAGAAATATGAGGAAATAAATCCGACAGTATGTGGACAATATTTTGAAACAAAACAGGATGTTATGATGGATCGAAATTTACTCGAACATTTCAGCTTACCATGGAAACATTCTTGAGGACTATGATGAAAATGAGAAGAAAATATTTTTCTAATTCAACAAAACATCCATCATCTTTGATCTACATAAATCCTTGTTTTCATCTCATTCACACAGTCCTGAAGAAGGTTTCCATTGTAAACCGAAATGTTCGAGTATCGACTATAAATTTCCATTCATCATAACATCCCGTGTTTGTTTTTAAAACCTCCCATATATATATATATATATATATATATATATATATATATATAGGACCATCCACAGACACGTGTTTCGACTTATCAAGTCTCTTCAGTGTGGCTAGACATGTTGTAAGCTACCTACAGCCGGAATTGAAATCCGATCGGTTGTGTGTCTGTCCGACACCTTAACCAATATGCTGTCATAACTTACAGAATGGGAAGGGGATTTTACTGTTTTAATACACACATCGTTTTGTATGTAAAGGCCGTCATAGAGTGCTCCATTCCTTGATATATAAATATATTTATATATATATAATATATATATATTAATATATATATCATCATCATCATCATGTTGCGCCAGTAGCACGGATATCCATTACAATCTCTCGGCAACCTTCCCTATCATTCATTGCCTCTGAGAGTTCTTCTGCGCAGCATCCAGCATCCTCACATAGTTGGTCAATGTAGGTCCTAGCTGGTTGGCCCACATTAGCATGCCCATGTGTTGGCTTCCATAGGAGTATGTCGCTTATGAGCTCGTTCTTCTTTCTCCAGCAGTGTCCTGCATGCCTAGTCCGTCCCCACTCGTATGGTTTGGGAGATAGCGGGCAAGTGGTGATAGAGCTACCTCCTTGCGGGTCACTGTTTCCAAAGCCTGTTCAAGACTGCGCGAAGAATTCTTGGGCAGGTCGTATCTAGCTAATTCTCAAGGCGTTCCGTTAGGGTCCAGGTGGTGCAGCCATACAGCAATAATGATATAACCACAGCCTGGAAGAATTGTCGCTTTAGCTTGTCAGCGAGATCGGATTTCCATATGACTGATAATTTGTTTGTGGCCACCCATGCCACATTATTATCACTCTCTGTGGATGAGATATTACTACCTAGGTATGTGAATTGTTCTACTATCTTAAGATATTACTGTCAAGTGTGGATAGGTCTCCTTTCTTTTTGAAACTCATGAACTCCGATTTATCAAAGTTCACATAGAGACCGATGTTCTTTGCTGCCTCCTTCAAACTATGTACTAGTGACTCAGCCTGTGCCGGTCTATCTGCAAGAAGTGTGAGATCATCAGCATAGTCTGCATATGTGACAGTTTGTGCGGGATATCGCCTGCTTCTTGCCTTTTTTAGTGTAAAACCTTTTTTCTTTAAGATATCTAATGATGTTCGGAGTACATAGTCTAGGCATATTATAAATATATATGGTGCTAATGTATCTCCTTGTAGGACTCCAGCGGCGATGTCAAAGAAATCTGTGTCACCATCACGTTAGCGAACCACTGCTTTAGTATCTTTGTAGAGCATCATTATAGCGGCAACCGTTTCTTTGGGGAGACCATATGCTAGTAGAGGTACGGAGGGGGGATAGAGAAATTTAAAGAGATAGGCAGTGAGTGAGTGAGCCATGTATGTATGGAGACGCGTGTTGTAATGGTTATATTCGGTGGAAATGAACTCGTCGGCCGAGTTCAAATCATGTGCGAGCCTGTTTGCATTTCACATGGCGCTAATACCCATTGTAGAGATATGCATCCAAAAATATATATTAGGTAAATAGTAGGTCAGACTGGGCTCTTTAACCTATGTAACGAGTCTATGAGAAGAAAAAGTCTGAATCCAAGCCTCTTAACCTACGCTTAAGTAAATCACATTGTGTCTCATCCTTTTTGTGTTGAGCGGTTGATATATATATATATTCGAACATATTCCTTTCCATTGATGGAAAACCCGTGTTTGGCTCCGGTGAGCATACTGAGACTGCTTTTATCAATTGATACTGTTTAGCGTGAGTACTCTAAATGTAGACTACGTATCTAGATACTTTAACCTTACTATGCGTTTGTTACATTCATTCCACCATCTTCATTAAATCTATTTTCAATACATACTACAGTAATCTGTCATTTTGCTTATATCAGTGAAGAAACATTGAAAAGAGTTTTATAAATTCTCTCAAATTATTCACCTCAACTCAGTGACGTTTCTTCTTTCTGCCTTTATTTCGTTTTTATTGTTATTACTCTTTGCTGTTTAAATCAAATTTCTCAGATAGATTTTGAGCTTTTATCTGGGAGGAAACGCTGGGAATAATTTTTTGAAATTTTCGCAATTACTCACTGAAACTGAATGTAGTCAGTTTCCTCTTTTTATATTTCTTTCTGTCGTTATTTTTTTTCTCTCATTTTGTACTTCCTTTCCTTCTTTCTATTGTTTTATAGCTATTAAGTTTTGTTGTTTAGATTAAATTTCTAAGCTATATAGTCATTTCCAAACCCGTTTGTTTTTTTGTTTTACCTCTTAATTGGATTCATGCTTATGATGACATTTGTCAGAGATATACATTACTTTCTCAAATACGCTTGTTTTACTTCTGATTCTTTCAGATAGATAATATTGGTAAATAAAGTTACGGTAACTTTGTTCTGTAAACTTATAGATTCAAGCTCCATGAAAAAAAAACGTTATCGACTAAATATTAGCAAGAAATGTTCCTACCTAAAATGAAAGAAGGTATAGATACTAAGAATGGGAAACGAAAGAGAGAAACATTTTTAAAAAGTATGGTAATATATAGATAACAGAAAGTAGTAACAAAATGATAAGATGTATAAATATCATATTAAAAAGAACTATGGTACTGAGAAACAAGACATTGAGATAATAAAAATAATTGATATAAAGTTTACTGAAAAATAAAGTCGAAGCGATAAATATAGGAAGTTAGAAAAGAAACAGAACACAGACATATAAAGAAAATTAAATATTTAAAAATAAAAGAAGTTAAAAGACCAGCAAAATAATAACTGAATTGTATAAAAAGCACACAGCTTATAAAATAGTAGAAAACAATGCGGTTGTTTGGTTGGGTTTTACAGCATGTCGACCCATATTTTTGCTCCCTTTAAAAAATGACCCGCGGCAAATATATAAAATTTCTATTAAGAAAATAAGATTTTAAACATATTTCTAGATAGAAAGAAATTTTAAGAAGTAACAATTCTAGCCAATAAATTCAAAATTTCACTTCTATTAATATTTTGTCTTTCATAATTTTTGTTTTTAATACACATCTTTTACTTAAAAAAAGAAAAACGAAACTTTTTAAAACGATATTAGATTATCTCTCCTGATTGTAATTTTTTTTTTCTGTTGTAAAACTTATGAGAAAATATATTTTCAAGAATATTTTTTAAAAATAGAATGAATATTTAAGAAGTTATAATTCCAGCCCATAAATAATAGTAGTGTCAGGTTGACTATGATCTTTTTAGATGATCAGAATTCACGTATAATTTTAATATGAATACTATTTTAAAAATAAACATTGACACCCAGCTCTGTCTAAATGAAGAAGAAAGTGTTGCCAGAATATTAGAAAATGTTTTACTACACCAAAATTAAGACTGACATTTGAACAAACAAGAAATTTGTTGAGAAAGAAAGAATTCATAGAAGGAAGACGGAGCCATAATAGAAAGGCTAAGTGAAAAAATCAATTTTGATTTCTAAACTTTAAAAAAACTTTCTTTTTTTTTGGGGGGGGGTCATACTTTTTTTTCTGAGCTTGGCCCACCAACATTCTAAAGCCTCAGCTAACAGAGCTAGATAAATGTTGGGCATTACTAGATCTTGACGAATGTTGAAGAAAGACAAAGATGAGATTAAGGGATAATATTGATTTTCAACCCTTTTTTTTCTTAGCCCAGGCTTTTCTTTCTGGATTTGCCCACCATGAACACCAAAATTCTAAAGCCTCAGCCAACAGAGCTAGATAAATGTTGGGCAGTACTAGTTCCTGACGAAAGTTGGAGGGAGACAAAGATGATATTAAGGCATAATGAGACGCTGTCAAAGAAAAAAAATACCACTCATTTCATTCCACTGTTCCAACTTTTCTCAAGACCGGTCTTAAATCAGAAGGAGGGGAAATAAAAATGTTGAGTCGATGAAGCAATTGCTAAATCGTTGACCTCCATTAGTAATGGTGGGAAGTTGGTCTGGCTTTTCCATGTGTGAGGTTTATTCATTAAACGGTACACCAAAGCATTGTGGCTTATTTAATGCTGGAATTCGAAGAAATATTTTACGCACAGCTTAAGGATTTTAAATATTTCTATATAAATCCCATCTCATAGACCAGTTGAAGCGACAATTATTCCAGGCCCTAGTGGTATTAGTGCTACTCTATGGTCGCACCACTTGAACCCTAACGAAGCGCCCACAGAATAAGCTAGATGTGAGTTGCACAAGAATGCCACGCTTTATCATAAACAAATCATGGAGACAATACCCTAAAAGAAAGCAGCTTTAAGTGCTATATACTGGCATCAAATTCTATATGTTATATAGCGGCGGCTTCAAACTCACGCTGTTAAATCGTGTATCTGTATACGTTGCGGGGATATATGGTCACGTAGCGAGTATGTAGTAGTCAACTACTACCGACTACTGGACTTCAATAAACAACAGATACGTATGTACAAATAGAGGGCCCTTCTTTATTTTCTTCGGTGTGTGGGTGGTGAAGGCGCGGGGCTTACAATGAGTGCCCGAGGGGTGTTTTCTGACGGGAGACGTGATGTGTCCTTTTTGGCTGCTGGCTGGCGTCTTTGTCTGTCGGCTCGAATCTTCTCGCCTTTATATTGATAGGTACGCCTCCGCATCTTTATCTTTTGATCTGATAACGGACCTTTGTTATATATTTCTTTATCTTCTCCCTGCTTCCTTGACCGGAAACCCTCTCTTCCGCTTTCTCTTTCTTTTTAAATATCTTTTTATATCTTTCTCTTTGTCCCTCTGCCGGAAGCTCCGTTTTCCGGGCGAGGACAATACAACATAAGGATACTTGCCACCTATCACACAAACCATCCATATAAGATGGACAAGACATGCTGGTCTCTGCTATAGAAGCAGTTGCTAAATAGGCCACCCATCCAGCTCTGGGTAGATAATTGAGTTAGCAAAGCGAATACAATAAAAAAAACCCGGCCGGACAAAACAATAAACTCATTTTGTAAGCTTTGCAAGAAAGAGGATGTTTGAGCTAATTTAAGCTACGGGTTGCTGCTTGTGAAATTTAACATAAAATACATTTCAAATGTTGTCCTCTCTCTCTCTCTCTCTCTCTCTCTCTCTCTCTCTCTCTCTCTCTCTCTCTCTCTCTCTCTCACACACACACACACACACACACACTCCCGGACAAACTAACATTATATAACGAGTAGTAAATCAAGAGATACATAGAGGGGAAGAAAGTGATAGGCAGAAAATAAAGAACTAGATTGGTCAGTTTTTTACTTAATTGCAAATAGCGACTAATTAGAACCAATTAAAATGGAATTTTTCAAACATAATTCAATCCTAAAAGTAAGGAATAATTTAATATAAGTTCCCTGTCATTAAACTAAACATTAAAAATATAAAGCAAAAGTTGATTAACTCGGCTTTAGTATGATAGGAGGTGTGTGTGTGCGTCTGATCCTGTGAGGCTGTGCATGCGTGTTTGTACATGCGTTGTTGTTTGTTTGTGTGTGTGTGTGTGTGTGTGTGTGTGTGTGTGGATAGATAAAAAAAAAGGACACTTTTAAAATGTAAGTAAGTGAAATGGTCGCTAGAATGAAATCGAAGTATTAGAGCAATTAATGCTGAAAGAAATAAAACAAACAACCAAAAACAAATACTGGAAAAAACATTTCTAAAAGATGTATTACAAATATTGAAAGTTGTAGAAAGAAAGAAAGAAAGAAATTAAATAGAAAGGAAAGAATGAATAAGCGAGGAAATCATTTTAAAGAACGAGAAAATAAAAAGGATTATAAAAAATAAAAATACATTTCGAAAATAGAAATGAAACGAATGAGAAGACGAATTAAAAAATGGAGAGTTGAAAAGAATCTTTTAAAAGAAATACAAAAAAAAAAATTAAAAAAAAAGAAATTTAAGAAATAGATTTACAAAACACCGGCAAATTCACTTCGCAGGCAAATACATTCAAACAACCAAAAATCCAATTCATTTTAAGAAAAGAGTGAATGAATAATAACAAACAGATATACTTACATTATCCCTGGGAATTGAAGGATGAAATACGAAAAAAGATAAAATAAAAAAAATAAAATTTAAAAAAGAAATCAACATGGCGAAGAGCTTATTTCAAGAATAACCTATCTGCTTATCGCCAGCAACAAAAATGAATATATATTTTTTCGTCTTTAAATTGAAAGATTCAGTAGATGATTAAAAAGATTTCAGCTACACGCGCAATACAAACCTCATATAAACACAATCATATATGAACGTTGATATACAAACGTATATATTGAAAAGTGCATACAATGATCTATCATTAAATCCCTAGCGTGATAGGAACTTATTAATTATATTTTGATCTGAAATTCGCAGTGTATAATGATCAATTCATATACCAATATCATTTACACAATCAATTTATTATCACTGTATAATGATCAATTTATATACCAATAGCATTAACACAATCACTTTATTCTCAGTATTTAATGATCAATCTATATACCAATAGCATTCACACAATCAATTTGTTTTCACTGTATAATAATCAATTTATATACTAATACCATTCACACAATCAATTTATTCTCACTGTATAATGATCAACTTTTGTACCTATAGCATTTACACAATCAATTTATTATCAGTATATAATGATCAATTTGTATACCTATAGCATTTACACAATCAATTTATTCTCACTGTATAATGATCAATTCATATACCAATAACCTTTACACAATCAATTAATTCTCAGTGTATAATGATCAATTTATATACCAATATCATTCACACAATCAATTTATTCTCAGTATTTAATGATCAATTTAAATACCAATAGCATTTACAGAATCAATTTATTCTCACTGTATAATGATCAACGTGTATACCAATAGCATGTACACAATCAATTTATTATCAGTATATAACGATCAATTTGTATACCTATAGCATTTACACAATCAATTTATTCTCACTGTATAATGATCAATTCATATACCAATAACCTTTACACAATCAATTTATTCTCAGTGTTTAATGATCAATTCATATACCAATAACCTTTACACAATAAATATATTCTCAATCTTTGATGATCAATTTATATACCAATATCATTTGCACAATCAATTTATTCTCACTATACAATGATCAATTTATATACCAATAGCATATACACAATAAATTTATTTTCCTTGTATAATTATCAATTTAAATACCAATAGCAGGGCCTGTGGATATGCCTCAGTGTGATAATCTAATTATTACATCGTTTGATATTTTTTACTCAAGAGCTATTGTAGAGAAGGTTAGACACAAACGGGATGTTGTAGAAAATGGATGTTTATTGTGGGTAGTGATGTCGACTTTATAACGTTTCGGTCTGTTAGACTATCTTCAGGACGTCGGATTGAAATTGCTTCAACGGTGACCATTTTCATACTAGAGAGTTAGGAGGTCGTGAATAGAGGGAGGGGTGGTCAATTGTTGGTGTTAGCAGGGGTGTTTAACTTGGTAGTGGGAGTTCTATTTGTTTATTTATTTTATTCTTTCTAGAGTCCTGTTAATGATGCCACAGGTGTTAGATGTTGAAAGAGGTCGCAGGTGGGTCATATGCGCTGGGTTTGGGGACTCATGCACAAATGGTAAATGGTAAAGTGCGTGTGTGTATATGTATGTTTATTATTATTATTATTATTATTATTATTATTATAAACTTAAGAGCTATTGAAGAAAGATAAAAGGGAAAACAATATTGTTAAGTGGAAGAGTTATATACCGGTCAGTCGGGTATATAAATAGCGAGAGAGAGAGAGAGAGAGAGAGAGAGAGAGAGAGAGAAGAGAGAGAGAGAGAGAGAGAGAGAGAGAGAGAGATTTTGAGACGATGATGAGGGAGGATAGAATTCTTTCTGGTGGGGGTGTACTTAGTAGGGCCCTGTTAATGATGCCACAGGTGTTAGGTATTGAAGGAGGTCGTATGTGGGTTATATGCACTGGTTTTGGTGAGTCATGTACAAATGGTAAATGGTAGTAGGAATTGTTATAAATGAGAGTGTGTATGTTTATCATTATTATAATAAAATCAAAAGCTATTGAAGAAAGATAAAAGGGAAAACAATATATTTAAGTGGAAGTGTTATATACCCGTTACGTCGGGTATATAAATGGCCAGATAGAGAGAGAGAGAGAGAGAGAGAGAGAGAGAGAGAGAGAGAGAGAGAGAGAGAGAGAGAGAGAGAGTATGAGACGATGATGAGGGACGATAAATTTGGATCTTCTTTTCTGCTTACTTACTTCGTATGTCGCCATCTTTTGAAGGGCTGATGCTGTGGGCTGCTTTCTTATTTTTTGTTCGGCCTGGTTGTCCTGCATTCTTTAATTGTTAATCAATAAAGCAAGACTTTGTTTTTTTCCTTATAAAAAGAAAAAAGCTTGGGCAATATGTATGGAGTTGCCCAAGTGACAGCACCTCTTCAGCCTTCCTGACGTGATCCGAAGGAATGTTGAACCAATACATTCGGCGTCAGTTTGGCTGCAAGAGTTGCCAGATAGTGTTTTACACACTGAACTGCCTAACGGGGTTCAAGCTGTGATTTCTGTCAGGGTTTTATCGCTTAGCCTTTTCCTATCAAGAGGATACGCACAAGGCAGCGGGGTTTATTTAAACTATTACGTGCCTGGGTACCAACCCAGGTATTTCTAATATAAATAATGTTTTCCTTATAGATTTTATTAAAACAACCATAGCCCAAAACCACGTGGTGAGAAGCGACATCTCTGAATAGCATTTTCTCTCGATGAGTAAATTGTTGCAACTGAATACAAACCTGGTTCTTGCCCCACGCGTCCTATCATAATCATAACGGTTATGGTAATTTTCCATTTAAACTCTCCGATTTTGAATCTTCAACGATTCAATTCAAATATATCTAGCTATAGTACTTACACAATTCATTTGCTATCCATGAATTATGCAACAGAATAAATATGATATAGTACGTGCTGATACGCGGGTTTTGACAATATAATGTTACTACAATGCAATCTAAATGAAGATATTTTATTGAATGAAATTCAATAATAATAGAAGGCATTGTATAATCTATTCGTCCTTTTCAGAGCACAGTTATATGAATGAGAAAAAGGAAAAAAGTGGTGACACGAGAAATGCAACAAACGATTACATCGGGAACTGGAATGTCTTTAACAATGTTTTAAGAGGTATTACATATTGTATATAAAAAAGGATAGGAACCTTTATTTAACTCTCTCTCACTCTTCCTTTCTTCCTTCCTTTCTTTCTTTCTTTCTTTCTTTCTTTTAATCTATTCATTATGTTCGATTAGTGTTATCGCTTCCACACGCTCACTCTATGTCTGTTATTAGTGTTGTGGGGTTTTAAGGGGTTAAAATAAGACAAACACGACGGGTAACAATGTAGACAAATGTATTTAACAAAAGAGTAGAAATTTAGAGCAAAGAAAGTGGAGATTGCGTCCGACCAATATAGTTACGAGCTAACTCGCATTTGCTTCATGTCAAGCCACAATTGTCCCTATTACTTTTAGTAGCCGTCGGCGCATTCCATTATTGTCCATAGGTTATATCACCTATAACAATTAGGCACATCTAGCTCTCACTGCGATTAACATTAGAGTTGAAACCCACATGGATCGATTCTCCTCACCGAAAGTATAACGTATTATTGTTGAATGTAGTTCTGTGATTATAAAACCACTGTCTTCATGGTAACTCATGGTGAGCAATATATACCATGTTTGGCCCATCATCAGTCTTTCCAGTAACTTCATATATAACATTCTCCACTAAGTATTTGCCACCCATAAGACTTTCAATTTTATTTCTTCAGTTACATGAGAGAGGCTACTACTATTGTTGGTGCAGCTATAACTTAATTTAATGGTATTTCTATTAAGTATTTTGTTCAATATATGGCTTTTGGGGAAATGTTTGTCAATTTAATTGATAAACATTCCTCTTGCATTGGTTTTGACAGTATTGTGAAAGTGCAGGTTAAATCAGATAATATATCTTTTTCATTTTTTTTTCTTCAAATTTTGTTATAATTATTGCACTCACTCCCATTCATGAATGATGGCATAAACAGGTACCCAATGTTTTTTAGCGACTTTTCAGATTCAAATTTTGTCCCATAGGAATTTTCTCTGTTACTTGAGTTTACAGTCTTTTATAAATTGCTTTCTTAGTACTTGCTTAAACATATTTACAAGCTTTGTTAATGGGACATTATTTTATTTTCTGTGAAGTGATTCTGTATGTATATATATATATATATATATATATATATATATATATATATATGTTGTGTGTGTGTGTGTGTGTGTGTATATATATATATATATATATATATATATATATATGTATGTATATATAAATACTAAATACTACTAGGTTATATCACCTATAACAATTAGGCACATCTAGCTCTCACTGCGATTAACATTACAGTGGAACCCCACATGGATCGATTCTCCCCACCGAAAATATAACTTATTATTTAATTAAATTTATATATATATATATTCTTCCTGACTGTAGTTGTGTCGGTACTGCTGTATGGCTGTACCACCTGGACCCTAACGAAGCGCCTTGAGAATAAGCTAGATGGGAGCTGCACAAGAATGCTGCGAGCGGTCCTGAATAAGTCGTGGAAGCAGAACCCCACAAAAAAGCAACTGTATGGCCACCTGCCCCCCATTTCACAAACCATACGATTAAGACGGACTAGACATGCAGGACACTCCTGGAGAAGCAAGGACGAGATCGTAAGAGACGTACTACTGTGGAAGCCAGCACATGGGCACGCCAATGTGGGCCGCCCAGCCAGGACCTACATTGACCAACTATGTAGAGATGCGGGCTGCTGCGCGGAGGAGCTCCCAGAGTCGATGAATGATAGGGAAGGTTGGCGAGAGATCGTTATGGATATCCGTGCAAGTTGCACGACTTGATGATGATGATGATGATGATATATATATATATATAAGCAATGATCATTTCCCCGGAAATTTGATCTCTCAGTGACCGAAAGATACATACATTCCTATGTTCTTAATAGTTTAAAAACACCAGTCCCCGCATGAGCTGTCAGTGGGCGAGGGGATAAATTATCGGACTACCATGCGGTCAGTCTGAATTCGACCCTACCCAAGGATAGTTGTGTCTAGCCACACTGAAGAGGCATGATATGCCGAAACACGTGTCTGTGGATGACTTATTATATATATATATATTTATATATATATATATATATACCAATCCCTCCGCTCGAACAGGATATGATGCAAGGTAATTTCTTAAGCGGAGTTTAACAGTTTTGAAGTCAGACTTTTATTTTCCCGGTTATGTAGCCATGGTAAAAGAGTCCAGTATGCCCTACTATTTACCCATAGCTAGAGGGTGAGTAGTTGGACGCATACGTTTCCAAGCTTATTAGCGCTAGGTGAAATGCAAAGAGCCTCGTCCAGGATGTGAACCCGGGTCGACGGGTCCATTTCCTACGACTTTAACCATTACACCACACGTCATTTAGTTTATAATTTATTTTCTATTTCCTTAACATTTGACAACGATTCTCTTCTTATATGATATGAGGACAAGATAAAAAATAAATAAAATAAAAACAAGAAACAGTAAAAAAGTGACAGAAGCGAAAAGAAACCAGCCTGTTGGTTTGATTAACTTTGGAATATAAGCTGGTGGCATTGCCGCTATCTTAGCTTCATCTGAAAAGTAATTCAAATTTTCATCAATATTTGAAAGCAAAAATGCTGAAAGGGAAATGTAAGAACAAAACAAAACAAAACAAAAAATAAATAAATAAATAAAAAAAATAAATAACAAAACCAAAGAAAACAAAGTCACAATGCGGAAAGGAAAAACTAGCAAAGAGAGGAAAAGTGCGTGCTGATTGGAAGATGATGGTGGGTGGGGCGAATTAAAGAAACCCGGATGTGAAGATGTCGAAGGCTGAGATTTTTATCTCTTCTTCTCATCCAAGACAAGAATCCCCTGAGTAGGACACAAAATCAAGTAGATAAATTCTGATACATCCTATGCGCATGCGCTCAGGCACGCAGGCCTGCCTACACAAAATAACACACTGTTGATTGATTATAATTCCTTAATTCTAACGACATGTCATTTTTGGTTGGTTGGTTGGTTTGATTTTACGGCATGCCAACACTTGTTGGGTTATTTTATGCCGACGATATTTTGTTTTATTCATTTTTGGTGGGTAGTGAAGATTATTTTTTAAACTCAATCTTTTCTACTCAAACAATAGATGGGAGCCTAACAGGTACTACCCGTCCGGGTCAGCATGGATCCGGGAGTAATGGCGATGAATTGGTACTCCACACTCCCCTGAGCTCCAGAACTGGAACTTCGCAATTAGATACAGTATAAATATATCACTTTTTTCTTAAGAATTTTATTTTGTTGTCGCATACAGTTCTATAGAATATGAACCATTTTTTTAATGTTTGCTGTGCAGGTAGGGCTCTAGTTTTTCTATAATATATATATATATATATATATATATATATATATATATATATATATATATATATATATATGTGTGTGTGTGTGTGTGTGTGTGTGTGAGTATATGAGGAAAAAATGAGTAAAGAAAAGAAATGTAGATGGAAAGGAATTTTATCGATATCACTTTTAATCGATATCACTTACACATGTGTTTCGGTCTGTTTATCAAAATGTATATTCTCACACACACACACACACACACACACACACACAACATATATATATATAATATATATTTATATATAAATAATATATATATATATATATATATATAAATAAATATATATATATATATATTATGCCACTCCTCCCACTCCCAAGCCAATCCCACCTTTACCCTCCCAACATCAGATCAAAGTACAACTATTGAATGAAGCAGAGTTATATATGCTAAAAAAATACGTGATAGATCAATGACAGTCATCTTTTGCTCAATCGTTGATCATGCAGTTAAGAGATAAGATTATTGAAGTTAAAATATTACATGAAACAAATTTAAAGATTTTTTCATATATTTTTTAATTCGTTACATTGTTCTGATCATTCACACACAATGAACATGGCATATCGAACACTCAGTACGGATGACCTGTAATATCACAGTTGAACCCTGCATGGATTGTACCTCATCAATATATATATATATATATATATATATATATATATTATATATATATATATATGGGATATTATGTGCTTAATTAAAGTCATACCTAATTTTGTTAATTAATTAATTATAATTAAATGAATTAGGCGTGCATATCGGTTTAAATGTAAAGCGTAAACAAATCGAGAAAAAGTCGATCTCTGTATGTACATTTCAGCCTATTAGGCCTCATCAGCAGAGCTATAGACAAGGCAGTGCTGCTGATGAGGCCTAATAGGCTGAAATGTACGTACAGAGATCGACTTTTTCTCGATTTGTTTACGCTTTACACTTAAACCGATATGCACGCCTAATTCATTTAATTATAATTAATCAATTAACAAAATTAGGTATGACTTTAATTAAGCACATAATCTCCCACAAATTTTCGGCCTTCGCCATTTCAAACACATTGTTCGACTACTTCACACACACACACACACACACACACACACACATATATATATATATATATATATATTATATATATATATATGGGGGGGGGTCTTGATTTTTGTGTGTGTGCGTGTGTCTTGATTTATGTGTGTCTTGATTTGTATGTGTGTACGAGTTTGTTGTGTTTATGGATGTAATTCTTTTCAGAATTAAATTATCTATTTTTCTAATAACCCACCAAAGACTGATTTTAAAACACTTTAGATAGGTAAAGAAGGGTTAATCGTGTCACTCACACTCCCTGTATATTTCCATTAACCGTTATTTTAAAATCTACGCTACACTTACTGTAGATAAGTCAGATACTGCATATCAATAATGTAACAATTCTACAGGATATAGTAGCTGAGAATTTAGTACCATGACCTTGATGCTGGTGAGCTTTGCCTGGTCAAAGACTCTTATGTTGGTGATAGTCACTCTATTGTATACTTATTTTAAAATAAACGTGTAATTATATATTATGTAGAGTATATTTGTATACCCGTGGTTGCACACGTGTATACTGACTTTCTTTGCTTGGATACGTATCTTCTGTTTTTTCTATCTTGCTATCTATCATCTGATCTACTGGATCTGTCTACTGGTCGAGTGTCTGCTATCTGGCTGACTTGGCTGGTATCCTAGCTAGATCATCAGTTATTCTGAATCTGTCTATTTCTGAATGACACAAGACTGTCTTGCGTTGGCGAACGGGAAGATAAATAAAAAAAGGTTTAATCGTGTCACTCACACTCGCTGTATCTTTCCATTAACCGTTACTTTAAAATCTACGGTACACATACTGTAGATAATTATGAGGCTACCGATCATTAATGTAATAGTTCTCGTGATATCCACGATGGTGTTGGATATACGCTTGTTGAACCACTCCCGTTATTCTGAATCTCTGAATGACACAAGACTGTCTTTTTGTTCTAGCTTACATTTTATTTTTAAAACATCCCAGATAATCAACACGCGCTGCGAGAATTTGGCTATTGAACGGAACAAAATCCATTAGGATCCATTCCCATTCAAGCGGCGAATCAAATACTAATTTTCTAAACGTTTTTCACCCGGGGCAGCTTGCGTTGGCGAACTGGAAACGGGTAAAAAAGGGTTAATCGTCTCACTCACAATCTCTGTATCTTTCCATTAATCGTTATTTTAAAATTTACACTACAATTTACTGTACATAATTAGAGGCTACTATAAAGAATGTTTACACTTTTGAGATATTCACGATGGTGTGGTGGTAACGCTTGTAGAACGCGCCAGGAGCGTAGCTATTAGCGAGAATTTACCCACGACTATAAATCATATATATATTACCAACACCTCTGCACGAGCAGGATGCGACACAAGGTCAATTTTCTTAAGCGGAGTTCAACAGGTTTGAATCAGAGTTTTCCTCTCTCCTAGACCGGTGGTCTAACCAAGGTTAAAGAGCCCAGTCTGCCCTGCAATTTATCCATAGCTGGAGGGAGAGTAAGATTCATACCGTTCCCAAAGGTATTAGCGCTAAGTGAAATGCAATTACCACATCCAGAATTTGAACTCGGGGTCGACGAGTCCATTTCCAATGACTTTAACCATTACACCACGCGCTTCCTACTATAATTCATATAAGAGGGTGGGAAGGATTATGACTGAATATAACCTGATAGTTTTGGTTTTCTTGAGATGTCTGTTGTAACAAATGCGTTTTTATATTCTGCAAAGTGACCCCTGTTGGCTGGGGCTTTAGAATTCACTGACTGAACCACAGCATATGGGTAAGACTCCCTCCAATGGAGCCAATTGTTGGCCGTGGGTGGCGATCCATAATGCTTAAGGACGGAATCCTGATGGCTGAGCAGTCCGTGCCATGCGTCACTTCACTTAGAACCTTACTCAGGCTAGACATGCGGTCGGCGAGGCCGCCTCTGATCAATCCGCTGGTCATGTCAAGTTTTAGCACCTATATGATTGTGCTAGAAGGCGTTGGCTAAGCATCTTCATGTCCTGGAAATCATTATCTATCTAATTGTGAGGTTCCAGTTTTGGGGGTTTGCGCAATGTGGAGCACTTTGTATTTGTTATATCGCTGACTTACCCCTCTAAATTCTACACTTACTAACCATCGTGACCAAATTCACCGGTAAGTCAACTTTTACTTTAATATATTATATATATATATATATATATATATATATATATATATGTGTGGTGTGTGTGTGTGTTGTGTGGTGTGAGGTATCCGAAACGTGTATTAAGGGATGATTCTATATGATTATCTAAGACACACTGTATTATTATTGTATGATCCAGTATGTATAAATACAGTGAAATCTTTAAATCACTACAGAGAGCTCAATGTTAAATAATCTTTTTAGATTATATACAGAGCAATATTTTTTTTGGTCGAAATACATTTATTATGGAATAACGGTGTTGAGTTTTTCATTCCTTTCATATATATATATATATATATATATATATATATATATATATATATATATATATATATATATATACATATATGGAATTAAACAAAGGCCAGATCTCCTGTTTAACGATTTTGCTTGTGATCTTTTCAAGCTTTCTGGCCAACTTTTTATATTTGATTGGAATTCGTGGATTAGTCCACCGTAGTTCATATCCCGAGTACTTTTGGCACTTCGAAGTGTGTGTGTGTGTGTGTGTGTGTGTGTGTGTGTGTGTGTGTGTGTGTGTGTGGGCGTAATTATTATGGTATACGGGGAATTTGGGGATTGAAAAAAGAAAACGGTAATCGGATTTCTGGAGAAGAGAAGAAAAAGAAATAAGACAAAGATATGTTAATTTGGAACGAATAAAACACTCAACGGGTGGGGGGGCAGCCATTGACCGAGCTATGACCCTGGAACTAGAGTTAAAAAAATAAAAACGGAAGTTCCGGTTTCTGTGGAGGAGCGGAAAGTGGATGTGACCTTTCCCCACCCAAGGACCACAAACGAAATAATAATAAAAAAAATTCGGCCAATTTTTTTTTTTGGGGGGGCCAAACCCGGGAAGGGTCGGACGGGTTTGTTGGAGCTCACTCGTGACATATCTACGGGAGAATGCTGACAGCACTCTCAATATAGGATATTGTAACCGAGGTATATGATCCGGTCAACTTATGTGGATAACACCCTCTTGATTGAAACACATGTACTCCTTGTGGTTGCCCGGTTGCCTAACCAAGGTTAAAGAGCCCCGTCTACCCTACTATTTACCCATAGCTGGAGGGAGTAGGATTCATACCTTTTCCCAATGGTATTAGCACTAAGTGAAATAATTGCCACGTCCAGGATTTGAACTCGGGTCGACAAGTCCATTTCCTAGCACAATCATATAGGTGCTAAAACTTGACATGACCAGCCGATTGATCCGAGGCGGCCTCGCCGACCGCATGTCTAGCCTAAGTAAGGATCTAAGTGAAGTGACGCATGTCACGGAAAGCTCAGCCACCAGGATTACGTCCTTAAGCATTATGGATCGCCACCCATGGCCAACAATTGGCTCCATTCGAAGGAGTCTTACCCATATGCTGAGGTTCAGTCGGTGTATTCTAAAGCCCCACCAACAGGGGTCACTTTGCAGAATCGACTGCTCAATCACCTAGATTCCGTCCTTATGCATTACAATTCGTCACCTACGGCTCACACGTGGTCTTATTGGCGGGATTTTACCTTTATATAGCTTACATTGACGATTTCTATACGGACACTATATGTCGTGTAGATGATCGACTAAGAGTGATGACCAATAGGTACGTACTGTGAGAAAGTCGAGGTAATCCGTGCTGTCGGCATGGCTTGATGCTGATAGTGAAAATCATAAATACAATTTTAAAACAGATATATAAACATTGCTAGACATTTGAAAACATGATGTCAACATTTCTTATATATTCTTCGAAAATATTTAAAAAAAGAACATGTGTTAAAGAAAGAAAGAAAGAAAGAAAGAAAGAAAGAAGTGATATGAAATATATCTACATGATAAAAATACAAAAAATATAGATAAAAATGTATCCGTGCTGATTGAAACGCAAAAACACACAACGCATAGGAATATATTTCTTAAGGAAAACTAACCTGGATATTGTGTAGAGGACCAATTAATAGCTATGGCCGACATGAATTGACGACAAGAAACAGTCTAGGGAATCCGTACTCTCAGTATACCTTGATAGTGATCATGAATACCAGAATTTTTAAAGCAGATATATAATCAAAGCTACATGTTTGAAAACATCATGTCAACAGTACGTGTATATGTCTCAGAAGGATAAAATGTACCTGCGTAAAAGAAATAAATAAATTATATGAAATATACCTAAGAAAAAACAAAACAAATAAAAACTAAAAAAACAACAACATAATTTATCCGTGCAGATTTAAACGCAAAAATACACAAACACATAGGAATTACATTTCTAAAGGAAAGACTAACTTAATCGGTTCAAAATCATTTTGGGGTCTATTCAACATTTCCCAATGATCGTCTTCCCCACTGCGCATGCGGCGTGCACTTGAACTTGTGGTGTTTGGGAAACGATCTTACGGAATCAATGGAACCCGGAGCCGCCAAAGCCTAAACATTCTTTGGGAAATTTTCTATTATTTGGATTGCTGGAATTCGATTTCCAAATAAAGTGCACCGGCCATATTGGTATTCATTGGATTTCTAGAAAGCCTATATTTTATTTTTATTTATTTTTTATTTTTTTTTTTATTTACTTTTTATTATTCATCGACGCCTGTTTTATCTGCTTGATAACCATTACCTACTTTTATTTTTTTATTTTTTTATTTTTTTAATAAAATGTTTCCCTTTTTTGGTAATTAAAAATCTCCTTCCCGCCCTTTTTTGTACACTTGACCTACTCTTTGTTTTTTTTAACTCATTCCAGGTGTTATTAATTTATCTCTTTGTTTCTTTTCTTATTAACATTTTTTTTTAAATAGCCACAGATTTTTAATTTTGTTTCCTTGTCCGACTCGGACTAGTGAGCCAGTACACATTGTGTTCTGAAATTTCGAATTCTAGTGTAGAAAATAGACAAACCCCATTAAATAATGGGCTTCTTCGTACAGGAAGCAACTAATCACACAAGTTACATCCTTCAATAATTTATAAGAACCATGGCTTTTAGTGGGCCGGTGTTGAACTCGTATTTTCACTTAATTACTGAAACGTATCTTAGTGTCAATACTGATGCTACTAATACGACTACTACAACTCCAAGTTTGCTGTATTTTACACAAAACTGTGTTCCCAACCCTGTCCACAGGCTTAGAATAGACTACTGCAAAGGTAGAGGACCCCTACGTACCACTAATGTGTGTTCTTGCATTATTGATATTAACTGCATCTAATAGTGAGTATAGTTCAGACATATATTGCTAGTGTGGAGTAACCCTTTTTGCGATTCAATTTACTCGGATTAGTTTAATGTGTAAAGAAAAGTTTAATTATTTTAATTGTGAAAACAGTAAAAATTCAGTAGACTTAAATAGCGCGTGTGGAAAACGTAAAGTTCTCAGTTTAATTATTTTATAGTAGTTTAACATTTATGATTTGAACATCCAAAATCCAAAAAGAAAGAATTAATGGTTATAATATTTAAATTTATTTAAAAAAAATTTTTTCTAGGGCGTTATTGTGGATTGGTAAGTCATTATTTTTTTAAACATTAGATACGCTATAATTCCTCCCCCGCTTTTTTTAAATTTGTCGTAATCGGGAAAGTCTGTTAAAAAAGTTAGATACACTAATCGTTTTTTTTAAACGTTAGCATTACACTAACATTTTTGTTTTATTTTTCGTAATGGGAAGTCATATTTCGTATACGTTAAATACACTAAAATTTAAAACAATCGTAGAATTAGTGCCTTCTCTATCATTTATTAATGAAGTTAACTTACTATTCCTCTAAAGCTTGTAATCCGTTTTAAGAAAAGTGTACTGTCCACGTTTCCATTTAATAGAATGTACCGATTGATTGCGTTGATCGCGCCAGCCAATCAGGTTGAGCGGGGATTAGAATTTTACAAACGCCCAAAAGAATAAAAAGTCAAACGTCTTTTAGCGTCTAATGTTGGTAACGTCTCTTAGCGTCTAATGTTGGTGGAGGTATCGGAGTTTGATCACCTTTGATAGGGTCAGCATGGCGAGGGAAGTCTGATTCTGGAAGACCCAAAATTTCCCAATGAACCATGCAGATAACATCACTGATGACAACCACCAGCGCCCCAAATGTAGGAGCGTATATTTAAAGTAAATGCCTTTCCCTTTTTATTTCGTAATTAGTAGCTCTTTGGGTCCCACCTACGGGTCAAGTAGATTTGTTGAAAACCATCTTGTCTAACTTTAACCTAGTCCACACCTCTACAGAATTTAAGAAAAATTGAAGTGGGTGGGTGATAGTGCCTGGATGATTTTACATGGAATTACCCATACCTTTTAGAGTCCCATCTTTAGGTCAAATATACAGGGGCAGGCAAAATGATCTGACACATTGTAGGTTTATAAAATACAATGTAGTAAAGAAAAAAAAAGTATTTATTTTCGGAAAGTACATATAATGCCATTTTTTATATAATGCCATTTTATTTTGTTTCTTTATAATGCCATTGTTTTTCGTTTCTTTTTCAGTTGCTGCCATGAATTGGACTGGTGAGCATCGCGCTTTCATTGTGGACGTTTACACACATTTTGTATGGAATGCATTTGAAGATCATGTGAAGAAATCTCGCAAACTTCTTCGGAAAGTCTAGAGCCTGGGCGCGTTTAAATGTGGAACGGAGTGGAGACTGTTGAACTGAAGCTCTTACCGCTGCCACATTTTCTGGGTTCTGGCGGTGCGAGGTCGGCAGGTTTGATTTTCGTTTCAATGCAGATCCAGTAGCTCTGAAATGGTAACCCATACAAGATCGTGTTTCGAGCTGGTACAGGATCATGTCTACCAAGATTGTGCAAACGGAATGCTCTTTGTGTTGCAGTTACAGATTCGTTTGTTTTGTTCAAGTCATGGGAAATGGTATCGTCGCCTCTAGTTCAAATCATGGACGTGGTAATTGCATTTCACTTAGCGCTAATACCCTTGGGTAAGGTATGAATCCTACTCTGCCTCCAGCTATGCGTAAATAGTAGGGCAGACAGGGCTCTTTAACGTTGGTTAGGCAATCGGTCTAGGAGAAGGAAAACTCTGAATTAAAACCTGTTGAAGTTTGTTTAAGAAATTGACCGTGTGTCACATCCTGCTCGTGCGGAGGGGTTGGTAAATATATATAATACGATACTTGTTTTTCCTACACTGGGGTAAGACTTACCGAAAAAGGGAATTCCACTGGTTATGACCAATTAACAGAAGGTAATGGTGTTGCTGCAGTTCTAGAGATTCGGGAATGTCGAGTAGCTGTTAGGTGATCATATCTAAGGGTGAAAATGATCTATTAAAAAAAACAATAAAATCAAACATACGTTAAGAAAAATGTGCAAAAAAAAACTATTGACAATCAACTAGGCATTTACCTAACCCCTTGGCAAGGTTTCGGGCATGGGGTATCCAGCGACGATCGAAATCGCTATTCAGTTGTAATGCATCTGTGAGACTAGATTTCTAACGATCACATTACGATGGGATGTCCTTCTTATCCAATCATCTCCCCATTAGTAGGATGTGACGCTGTGTCGCAAGTATGGGGCATCCATCGAGGGTCGTACTCGCTATTCAGTAGTAAGTGATCTGTGAGACTATCCTGCTAAAATATTAGACAACGATGGGACGCCATTCTTAAGAAAGAAGTAGAGAAAAAATGTAAATATGAACGGGATTCTAGGCATAAAATAATCCTTGACGGATTGATAGACCGTTAAAATCAATTACCCAGCCCGTCCAAAATAGTGTTTTTTATGTGTTTTTTATTATCTACCAGTTTAAACATTTAAATTCCCATACTATTTTATGATGAGTTACATATTTTTGAAGAACATTTTCTGAAACAGTACTTTTTTACGTGAAAAAGATGCCTCAACGAGAGTTGCCGAAAATTGGATTATACGACAGGAAAAGGGTTAATATTCATTGTTACGTGTTTTCTTCTGCCCATTATTGATTAAAAAAGGGAAACTAAGGATATTTTTAAAAAGAAAGAAAAGAAAGAAAGAAAGAAAGCGGAGAATTAAATAGATTTCCCTTGGCTGATTTCCCCTTATTTTCTACCCGTTTCAAATGCGCTCCTTAAAAACATTATTTTCTTCAACAAACCAATAACTTTTTCGCCATCTTTTTTTTTTAACAGACGCCATTTTCCTCTCCCAGATTTACCTTTCGAACGCCGAGAGTTTCTGTAAATCTTATTTACTTTCTTTTAGTTTCTTTTGTTAATACTTCTCGTGTCGTAGAAACGAAAGACACTAAATTGTTCAACAGAAAGAAAGGAAATAAACAAGAAATAGACAAGGGGAAGATGAAAGAAAGAAAGAAAATAATGGTTACTTTTCTGTCTTTCCTTCATTTTGTTTTTCTCTTTACTTCTCTTTCTCTCCTTCAATTTTCCTTTTTTTTTTCCTTCTTTTTTTATCCATGTTTACCAATTTAGCCTCGTTCGTTTCTGCGACATTCCATTTATCTCTGACTGGTAAAATGAATCTTTTCCCCAGTATTTTACATTTAAAAAAACATTTTGTTCTCCTTCAGTATTTTTACGAGGATAATAGGCCATAATTTCGTTCCCTGTGAATATTTCATTTTTTAAAGGTGAATTTCTCCTTCCTATCATTCTAGATTCCTTTGTCTTTATTTTAAACATATTTTTGCTTATCCTTTCTTCCGAATTTTTCGCCATTTTCTTTTCCCAGTTTATTCACGAAATTATTTCTCTTTGTTGGATCTTTCTTCCAATTTGCATTCTTTCCGGCGGGCCATCCTCAATTTCCCCCTAAATCTTTTCTTGCTTTCTTTCTTGTTTTATTTATTTATTTATTTATTTGCTTATTTAATTATTTATCCATTCAGGTTCTGTTTGTGTCCTTCTTTCTATCTTTCTTTCTGTCTAAAAGTTATTTGCTTATTTATTAATTCCCCACTTGAGTTATTTTTCTTTCTATCTTTCCTTCTTTCGATCTTCCCTTTTTTATTTGGTTATTCAATTATTTATCTGCCCAGGTTCCCGTTCTTTCTTTATTTCTTTATTTATCTAAGTATATCTTTTTTTTTTCTTATTTAGCTAATTATCCACTCAGGTTCTCTTTCTTTCTTTCTTTCTTTCTTTATTTATTTATTTCAGTTGTTCTTTCTTTCTTTCTTTATTTATTTGGTTATTTAGTTTATTCATTTATTCATCAGCTCAGTTTCTCTTTCCTTCTTTTTTCTTTCTTTCTTTATTTATGTCTCTATTTATTTGGTTATTTAGCTAATTATACACCTAGGTTCTCTCTCTTTCTTTCTGTCTTATTTTCTGTCCTTTTTTCTTTCTTTCTGTCTTTCTTTCTTTCTTTCTGTCTTTCTTTCTTTCTTTGGTTATTTAGATTCTTCATTTATTTATCATATCAGGTTCCCTTTCCTTCTTTTTTTTCCTTATTTATTTATCTATGTCTCTATTCATTTGGTTATTTAACTAATTATACAAGTCGGTTTTCTTTCTTTCTTTCTTTCTTTCTTTCTTTCTTTGTGTCTTTATTCATGTATTTATTTATTTATTTATTCAGCTATTTAGCTAATTATTCTCTCATGTTATCATTCTTTCCTTTTTTCTTTTGTCTTTTTATTTCTTTCTGTCTTTTTCTTTTTTTTTTTCTTCTCTGGTTATTCAGTTATATATCTGCCCGGGTTCATTTTCCTTCTTTTTTTCTTTCTTTCAATATTTCTTTATCAATCTATCTATATATTTATTTCGTCATTTAGCTAAATATCTGCTTAAGTTTTCTTTCTTTCTACCTTTCTTTTTTATTTTCAGTAAAATTATTCAAAATCGTTTAGATATCCTTTTTGTTTTTAACTTTTTTACTTTTTTCCTTCCCCCTTTCTTCCTTCCTTAAATGGTTATCATGTATTACCTTCGTTTTCTCTTTATTCGTATTTTTCTTTCTTCTAACATTATTTAAAACAATGTTGATTTGCGTTATATTTCTTTCACTTATCGATCTAGAATTTTTCCTTCCTCGCTTTCTTGATAAAATTATTCTTATATTCTTTCATGCTTTTCTTTGTTAACACAGAGTCTTTATGAATTATTATTATTTTCTTTCTTTCTTCTAACTCAGAAATTATGCTGTTCTGGATTTTATTTCATTTCTTTCTTTCTTCCTTTCTTTCTTTCTTCCTTTCTTTCTTTCTTTCTTCCTTTCTTTCTTCCTTTTTCCGTTTTTTTCTTTCTTTCTTTCTTACTTTCTTCTTCCTTTCTGTCTTATTTCTTTCTTTCTTCCTTTCTTTCTTTCTTTCTTTCTTCTTTCTACTTCTTTTTTCTTTCTTTCTTACTTTCTTTCTCCTCTTTCTTCCTTTTTCTTTCTTTCTTTCTTTCTTACTTTCTTTCTTCCTTTTCTTTCTTCCTTTTCTTTTCCTTCCTTCCTTTCTTTCTTTCTTTCTTCCTTCCTTTCTTTCTTCCTTTCTTCTTTTCTTCCTTCCTTCCTTCCTTTCTTTCTTTCTTTCTTTCTTTCTTCCTTTCTTTCTTCCTTTCTTCCTTTTTTTCTTTCTTTCTTTCTTACTTTCTTTCTTCCTTTTTACTTTCTTTCTTCCTTTCTGTTCTTTTTCTTTCTTTCTTCCTTTTTCTTTCTTTCTTTCTTTCTTTCTTTCTTACTTTTTTCTTTCTTTCTTCTTTCTTCCTTTCTTTCTTTTTTCTTTCTTCCTTTCTTTCTTACTTTTTTCTTACTTTCTTTCTTACTTTCTTTCTTTCTTTCTTCCTTCCTTTCTTTCTTTCTTCCTTTCTTTCTTCCTTCCTTTCTTCCTTTCTTTCTTTCTTCCTTCCTTTCTTTCTTTCTTCCTTTCTTTTTTTTCTTTCCTTCCTTCCTTCCTTTCTTTCTTTTCTTTCTTTCTTACTTTCTTTCTTTCTTTCTTTCTTTCCTTCTTTCTTTCTTTCTTTCTTTCTTTCTACTCAAACCAACCGCTTCTTTGCCATTCATCTTTCTTCTTCATTTATTTTTCTCATTCATTTCTCCTTTCGGTTCCAATTCTCAATCAGTTACTTACATTTAAAAAAAAAAAATTTTCAGTTTCTCTCTTTCTTGCCGCTTTCTTTCTCGATTTGTTACTTCTTACACCTCCCGCTACTTCACCAATCATCTTTCTTCTTTTTATCTATTTTTCTCATTTCTAAATCCAATTCTCAATCAACTTCTTATATTTTTATCAATAGTTTTAATCCCTCTATTTCCCCTCCCCCTTATTTATTTAGGTCTTTCTATCTGCTTACCCCCCCCACACCGATTCATTTATATTTCTTATTTGTTTCTTATTTGTTTCTTGATTTTTCTCATTTATTTCTCCTTCTAATCCAATTCTCATTCAGTTTCTTACATTTTTACTTTTAGCTCCACTTTCTTTCGGTATTTAAAAAAAATTCTTTCTTCCCAGCTTCTGTTCTACTCACACCTTGCATTTCTTTTCAAATTTATTTTTCTATGTTTATTTTACTCTTTCATTTCTTTTTTTTCTGTGTCAATTCTCATTCAATTTCTTACATTTTTATCAATAGTTCATTTCCGTTTATTTCCTTCCTCATTCCTTCTTTCTTTCTTTTTTCTTTTTCCTTTCCTCTGTTCTACTCACACCTTGCATTTCTTTTTCAAATTTATTTTTCTATGTTTATTTTACTCTTTCATTTCTTTTTTTCTGTGTCAATTCTCATTCAATTTCTTACATTTTTATCAATAGTTCATTTCCGTTTATTTCCTTCCTCATTCCTTCTTTCTTTCTTTCTTTCTTTTTCCTTTCCTCTGTTCTACTCACACCTTGGACTTTTTCAAATTTATTTTTCTATGTTTATTTTACTCTTCATTTCTTTTTTTTCTATGTCAATTCTCAGTCAATTTCTTACATTTTTATCAATAGTTCATTTCCGTTTATTTCCTTCCTCATTCCTTCTTCTTTCTTTCTTTCTTTTTTTCCTTTCCTCTGTTCTACTCACACCTTGGACTTTTTTCAAATTTATTTTTCTATGTTTATTTTACTCTTTCATTTCTTTTTTTCTATGTCAATTCTCAGTCAATTTCTTACATTTTTATCAAATAGTTCATTTCCGTTTATTTCCTTCCTCATTCTTTCTTTATCTTTGCCTTTATTTATTTATTTCTTCTTACGTAGCCCGCTACTACATTCATATTTCTTCTTTATTTATTTAATTTTATCATTCGTTTTTCCTTCTAAGCCAATTCTCAATCAGTTTCTTACATTTGTATCAATATTCTTAGTTCATCTCTTTTCTTCGGCATATTTCTTTCTTACTTTTTTCTTTTTTTCTTAATTTTTTTCTTTTTTTTTCTATCCTCTGTTTTACTCACACTTTGGACTTTTTCAAAATCAGTTTCCCAACTTTCTTTATTTCTTTCCCTTTTTTGTGTCAATTCTCATTTAATTTCTTACATTTTTATCAATAGTTCATTTCCCTTTATTTCCTTCCTTATTCTTTCTTTATCTCTGTTTTTATTTCTTTCTTTGTCCTTACGTAGCCCGCTACGACATTCATATTTCTTCTTTGTCTATTTAATTTTATCATTCGTTTTTCTTTCTAATCCAATTCTCATTCAGTTTCTTACATTTGTATCAATATTCTTAGTTCCTCTCTTTCTTTAGGCATCTTTCTTTCTTTCTTTCTTTCTTTTCTTTTTTTCTTTCTTTCTTTCTTTCTTCTTTTTTTTCTTCCTATTCTCTGTTTTACTCACACCTTGCACTTTTTCAAATTTATTTCCTAACTTTCTTTTATACTTTCATTTCTTTTTTCTGTGTCAATTCTCAGTCAATTTCTTACATTTTTATTAATATTTTTGTTCGTTCTTTCCTGTATTTATTTCCCCATTTTTCTCGAATTGTATCTATTTTTCCAAAGCTTTAAGACGCGTTCATTCACTTTTTGTTCCATTATACAACCCTTCTATTTCTTTCTTTCTTTATTGCCTTCTAAAAATGTCATTTTTCACTTGTTTTCAATCCTCGGCATTAACCATTCCCTTTTTCCCCTGCGTCTCTTAAGACCTAAAAGGCTATTGCTTTTATTTTAATCCTTCTTTTCATTCATTTATTTTTGTCCACCAATAAAATACAGGCTGATAATTTCCCTATAAAAATCAAGCTCCATAGGGCATCTGCAAAAAAAAAAAAAAAAAGAGTAAATGAAAATAAAATATGCAAGTTCACAAACTGAAATAGATTTGCACTGTTCTTTTCTTAAAATGCAAGAAAAATATTCAATAAAATGAACCGCAGGAAATAAACCCAAATAGCGCGAAACACGTGTAGAAGACTTTGCGCATAAAATGTATATTGTGATGCAGTGTTTTACAAAAAAATATTATGTACACTTTATCAAATACAATGCCTTTAGTAATTTTACAATTTCTGATGTTTTACTTGGTCGAATGTTTTATATTTTATCTAGAGTTTCCTTATGATTCAAAAATGGTAATATTACACAATAGACTTTTAAAAATGTAAATTGATATTTACAATGTTTAGCTTAGTACGACACAAATCTACATTATTTCGGTATCAACATTATCAATATTATCATCATCAAATCGTGCTGATGCGCTTGACACTCTCTCGTCATTCGCCCTTAAATTTATATAAAGAAATCGGACCATAAGACCTTTAGGCACCTCTTTTGCTTTGCTGATTCATAAGTACATTTTCTTCATTTACACCGTCAACATCTGGTTGTTTGTTAGGGGTTAGGGTTAGGGGTTAGTGTTAGGAGTTAGGGTAGGGGTTAGTTTTATAATTAAAAAAAACACTCTAAAATCGTCTGTTAACAAACCGGAATTTGACGGTGTAAATGGAAAAATGTCCCCACGAAACGAGATCGCAAAACGGGTGTCTAAAGGTCATATGGCCCTATAAATCTATCATTTTGTTTTGTTATATACCATGTTGATCTATTATACACTCCGATTCTTCCTGGCAGCTAAAGTTAATCGAGTGGTTGCGGAATCGAGGGAATGGAAAGCCAGTTGTGTTTTGCTCCTAACTAGAGGTAGTTACCAAGTCTAGCCTCACTGAAGAAACGTGACACGTCTAAACACTGTGTATGTGGATGACTAAGGAATGGAGCACTCTGTGACGATCTTTACACACAAAGCGATGTGTGTTTTAAAACAGTTAAAATCCCCTTCCTATTCTGTAAGTGAAGACAGCCTAATGGTAAAGGTGCCGGACTGACACCCAACCGATCGGATTTCAATTCCGGCTGTAGGTAGCTTACAAAATGTCTAGCCACACTGAAGAGACTTGATAAATCGAAACACGTGTGTGTGGATGACCCTATATATATATATATATATATATGTGTGTGTGTGTGTGTAAAAAGGACAGAAGGAGGTAGAGATGGGTAATTGAAAACATGGAATTATGAGCAAATTATTTATATTAGAGATTACTTAAAAATCGTAGTTTGCAAAGAATTATTTCAATTCTAGCATTTTTTTTACAGCAGCGTCAGTGAGTGTTCTTTCATTGAAATGTAATTGACTACAAATCTCCTCGGCTCTTCAGGTGTATTCTAGCCGATCTAAATGTCGTCTCAATTCTTCCTCTGATTTCTAATTCTTCGAATCTTATTACTATTATTATTATCATACCCCTCCTCGCGACGTTTTCACTCCATCGTCAGCTGTTGGTCTTTTCCTGGAGAGAGGGGAAAGCAAGACTTTTTAGCTCTCAAGAACTCTTTGAATATTCCAGCTGATCTGTAAAATTCTGTTTTTTGAGTGGTTTTAATTCTTTCTCTGACTTCCAATTATTTAATTCTTATTACTATATATTTCGCTCCTTGTTTTTCACCAGCAATCATAGCTAGTTGTCTTTCACTGGAGTCTAAGTGACTGAATATCTCCTTGGGTATACTGGTCTATTCTCAATATTCTAGCCGATCTTAACAATGCTGCTGTTTTGATGGTATTGATTCTTCCTCTAATTCCAATTGCCTCCAGTCCCTGTGCCACTTTGGTTAACATAGAACACACGCCACACACACCACGCACGCGCACACCACACACACACAACACCAAACCGAACGTTTGCATCATCTTATTAATTTATTATCGTTCTCTCTATGACACCACACACAATAAAGAATAGAGAAATACTATTTTATATTGGACAAATCTTACCAATAAATTAAACTTCACAAAAAATATGTTTCAACCCAAAATACGATTTATCGCCGATAAAAATCTACTCAGATGAACCCACTAAACGGATGAGACACAACAAACTGACTGTTGAATTATTTGTGATATTAAGGCATGGGCAAATGGTCACTCCTAAATATTAGACCCGTTGACAACACGTGACCGCGAAGGCATTTCTATTGTCCAATCACTGGCACTGCTGCTGCTGCTTCTGCCTGTATCAATAGAGGCACCATTCTAAAACTTATGTCATTGACACATGGATTCTCTTGGACGTAGGACTTACAAAGAATACCTCCAACCGGATCTTATTGGCTTGCTTACTTACTTATTTACATCTGGAACTAAGGATGCCGACCAGAATACTTAACACTGACAATGAAAAACAACACGTACCCAACACCATAACATCAATTAAAAATTACTATAGAACTCATGAACAAGCGTAAATGAAAAGAAAAGGATACATGTGTCATCCCTTAGGAATCAGCTAACAGAAAATAGTCAAGATATAAACCGAGAATTAGTACATAATTAGTGTAGCGTAATTATTGTGGTCTACGTGCATTGAAAGAGAAAGAGAGGAAAAAGAAAAATGAGAGCAAACAAAGGTTGAGGTTTGGTGAGTGGCCCACAACGGGGTTGCCAGTATTTGACCGAGGAATGACCCGGAAGGCGAATTGAAAGTAAAAAAACAGAAGTTCCGGGTGTTGACAGAAGCGGTAGTGACGAGTAACGGGGAAGAGAAAATCGCTCTCTTTTACTTTCGGCCGTAGCAGGGGTCAGACGGGCTCCTGGTCCCTCCTGTGATATAGCAGGAGTGGATATGATCTAACGACCCGATATTAACCGTACCCCCCATCTCTCTCTCTCTCTCTCCCTCCTCTCTCTCTTCTCCTCTCTCTCTTCTCTCTCTCTCCTCTGTCTTTCCTTCTCTCCGAAACAGAACCCACAACACGCAGCCTGGAAATAATACTAAGCCCCTGTGATTATACAACGTACATGTATGTTGTCCCTTGGCCCAACGGCTACTAACAATGACGAGTACTACTAAAACTTGAGTTTGCCCATAAGACATTATCGTTCCGGAGTTTGCCACAAATACACTTTGGTACTGCGACCACACCGTTATACTACATTAGCAGGACATACTCTATTACTATAATTTAATTATTACAACGTTTCATATGCTTACTTAAGAGCTATTGCTAAATAGTTCAACATGTAAAAAGTATAATAATTTTGATTTAACTCTTTTTCACTCATTTTTTTCTTTTTACTTCCTTCTTTTCATCTTTTTATTATTTTCAATCGAAACAGAACAACGCTATCGCTTCGGAGCGATTACCTCTCTCTTTCTTTTCCCTACTCTTTTTTTTCTTTCTAATTATATTTTCTCTGTAGTAAGCTCTTTATATTGAAAAAGATCTACCAATAAATTAAACCTCCCCCCAAAATATTTCAACAAAAAATACTTATTTACCGCCAAAACACCATCTCATCTTGCAAATGACGAACACAGAAATATGAACAGAAATGTACACACACAAACACACACCTGGTGGTGTGTGACACACACACACACACCACACACACACCGAGCACGGACTCGTTGCTCATATACAAACCCAGGCTTTATGTATTATTATTTTATCTGACCAATTATCATTCGTATGAGAAGAATAAAAAGGAAAAGTAAAACAAGAGAAACTCCTATATTGATAACTCATAAAATTTGACGTACAAATTAAACTTCAGACACACACACACACACCACCACACACACAACACACAACAATATATATATATTATTATATATATATATATATATATAATATTATAGGCGGTTTAGGTCAGTCGGCAACCAGAGCGTTCCTTGTTCGATACTGACCCTCACCAACTCGCGTATGAGTATTAGCACAGTGACATGTGCGTAAAGTGAGGAGCTGGTGGTAGGTGTGGCGCTCCACCTCAGACGCTTAAAATAAGCTCCTTGGGTCTAGCGCCAGTGAAATGGGGATAGAACTCCCTCGCTGTTGGTTGATTACCGACATCAGGCCGCCCCGACAATTTTACACATATTATATATATACACACACCACATTATATATATATACACACAAATATACATACACACACACACACACACACCACACACACACACACACACAATACTATTATACTAATATATATAATATATAATATATATTATAGACAAAATTGCAGTCAACCTTCATATTCCTAATTCGGTTTTGTGATATTGTCTACGAATAACAATGTCATTAAATTTCCTTGAACTTAACTGAGCATCATCTTCTTTTGGGGGATAATAAAGAAATATTTTGTAGGTAGTAATAATAAACAGTTTATATTTTGATTTGATGGACTCGTTCGATTAGTCTCCCCGACCATTGGTCAGATAGTTGTAATTAGTTGTTTCATAGAGATACAATTGATACGTCGAGCCAGAACTCGTTGACTCAGCTGCTTCTTCACTTGCGCGGGTGTGATAATGGGAGATGAATACTGGTGGCCACAAAATTTTATTTGTTTCTACCGTGTCCCTCTCTCGCGTCATATTCTTTTTTCTCTTGGTGTGTTTTTGTTATTTTAATGCTGTGGAAATGTGGTGAAACTACGAGATCCTTGCAAGGCCAACCCCCGACTACATTTGTTTACAATGACTCCCCAATTGTATCAGCTATCCCCTCATTATAAAAGGCGTGGTTCCCGGCGTCGGGGAATGACACTTTGGGGAGGTAAATTTATTTAGGTGTGAACTATTTGGGTTTATATTTTCGTAGGTTGGACATAATTGAAACGTGCCAAATCCTTGACAATTTCATTACTTTCCCTCCAGCTATAAGTGGGACATGACAGGAATGGATTTATAGAAATGCTAGTTAGAATGGATGAGCCGGCAAGGGCAAACTGGCGCAGAACTGGGTGACATCATGGAAACTAAGCTTTATAATATAGACCTTGTGTGTTTCTGATGATCTTGGGTAGACCCACCCAGCCCCGGAATCAAAAATAATGAGAGGGCATTGCCCGCCTGATGGCAAGGGTACCTCCCGAAATGCAGCCCAAACTCTGAACCCATGAGATTAAAATCAAAAACCAAATCAAAAGGCCGGTTGAAACTCCGCTTAGAGAAATGACCCTTGTTGGGTCGCATCCTGCTCCGTGCAGAGGTGTCGTAATATATATATGATTTATAAGTTGTCGTGGGTAAACTTGCTCGCTTAATAGCTACGCCTGACCTTGTGCGCCGCATCGACAGGAGAAGGAAATTTGTCCTACATAAAATGCGGACCAACCGACACCATAATCGTTTTGTATACCGCGGCCGTGAATTATCCTCAAAAAGTTGTAAACTCTTTATAAGTTAGCGCAATAATCAGCCTCCACTCATAAATTTATTTGATGATACAGTAATTAGTAAGTTAATTGTATTAGTTGTAAATTTTATTAAAAAATAACGCGATTAATGGAAAGAAAACAGAAATTGTGAGTTGAGAATGATAGTGAGGTTTTGACCGGAGAGAAGGATTATGAAAACCGAGAAAAATATAGTGAATCCGAACAAGTTTATAGATTTACACCTTTTTAATATTACTTCCGGTTTACCCAGGTATTATCTCATGTCAACGCAAAACCCGGCCGCAAGCTCACGTGAAAAAAAACGTTTCTGAGAAAAAACTTATATGGTTGGTTATTCGTTCTCGACCGTCGCTGACCTTCGTATGGGACATGGAATCCTACGTAGCTTTGCTTCTCGTTCAACGTTAGCCATAATTCTCGCAGTCAAGCGCGTGGTTGTGGGTTGGAAATATGTGGATGTTTTTATAAGATTAATTTGTAATGCAGACTAGAACAAAAAGACAGTTCGTTTTGAGTTTGTGATTTGGTTGTGCTTGTGAATATGTGTTCATTCAGAGTTCAGAATTAACGGAGAGGTGGGTTCAGACTAGAAGCGCTTATACGATGACGGCGACACGCACAATCATCAAGTGGCAGTGAAACTTCTCAGCTTTTGTACTACACCAATATTACGCGATTAAATGTGAATCGCAAGAAGGTAGCTCGCTTAAACGATCAATAAATTCTATCGTACAAGTTTTATGTTCTTCTCATGAAATTTACTCGTAGGATTTTTAAGTCTTCTGCCCAAAAGAATTGTATAGTAACGTGTATAATCGAAAGCACTACCTTTTCCTTTGTACATTTACTCTTACGCCGAAATACGTGATAGATGATAGTCGACCACCATTAAAATCCCTTTATTCTTTACAATTAATTTGATTCTTCCTATCAGCCGAGTATCAGGCGCTATACAAGCGAGTAATGAAGTACCATTACTTCACTTTTACGCGCTTTATGCGCGTTCACACAGATACTTCATACAAATAGACAGATTCAGAATACTGATATACTAGCTAGGATACCAGCATCATATAAAGATCATGCCTAGGATAGCAGTTAGCCTCACTATCGATTACCAAGTTGAGTACAGATCCTAGTTAGATCACTTTGTATTGGCAACGTATCTATGATAGATAGCAAAGATTAGAAGAGAAAACAGATACGGAATAAGTTCGAATAACACATAAGACGCAAATGAGACCTCTCAGGTACTCAAAAGAA
>CM042158.1:60944571-60952460 GCA_023376005.1 Doryteuthis pealeii | reverse complement strand
TGGTATTAAATTTTTAACCTTTTTCTTTTCTTAAGCCAGGCTTTTCTTTCTGAGCTTGGCCCACCATGAACACCAAAATTCAAAAGCCTAAGCCAACCGAGCTAGAAAAATGTTGGGCATTACTAGATCCTGACGAAAGTTGGTGGGAGACAAAGATTATATTAAGACATAATGAGACGCTGTAAAAGAAAAAAAATACCACTCATTTCATTCCACTGTTCCAACTTTCCTCAAGACCGGTCTTAAATCAGAAGGAGGGGAAGTAAAAATGTTGAGTCGATGAAGCAATTGCTAAATCGTTGACCTCCATTAGTAATGGTGGGAAGTTGGTCTCGCTTTTCCCTGTGTGAGGTTTATTCATTAAACGGCACACCAAAGCATTGTGGCTTATTTAATGCTGGAATTCGAAAAATATTTTACGCACAGCTTAAAATATTTTACGCACTATTTCTATCTAAATCCATCACATAGACCAGTTGAAGTGACAATTATTCCAGGCCATAGTGGTATTAGTGCTACTCTATGGTTGCACCACTTGAACCCTAACGAAGCGCCCACAGAATAAGCTAGATGTGAGTTGCACAAGAATGCCACGCTTTATCATAAACAAATCATGGAGACAATAACCTACAAGAAAGCAGCTGTAAGTGTTATATACTGGCATCAAATTCTATGTTATATAGCGGCTTCTTCAAACTCACGCTGCTAAATCGTGTATCTGTATACGTTGCAGGTATATATGGTCACGTAGCGAGTATGTAGTAGTCAACTACTACCGACTACTGGACTTCAATAAACAACAGGCGCGGAGCTTACAATGAGTGCCCAAGGGGTGTTTGCTGACCAGAGACGTGAAGTGTCCTTTTGGCTGCTGGCTGGCGTCTCTGTCTATCGGCACGAATCTTCTCGCCTTTATATTGATAGATACGCCTCCGCATCTGTATCTTTTGATCTGATAACGGACATTTGTTATATATTTCTTTATCTTCTCCCTGCTTCCTTGACCGGAAACCCACTCTTCCGCTTTCTCTTTCTTTTTAAATATATATTTTTATCTTTCTCTTTGTCCCTCTGCCGGAAGCTCCGTTTTCCGGGCGAGGACAATACAACATAAGGGTACTTGCCACCTCTCACAAAAAACATCCATATAAGATGGACGAGACATGCTGGTCACTGCTATAGAAGCAGTTACTAAATGGGCCACCCATTCAGCTCTGGGTAGATAATTGAGTTAGCAAAGCGAATACAACAAAAAAAAAAACCCGGCCGGACAAAACAATAAACTCATTTTGTAAGCTTTCCAAGAAAGGGTATGTCTGAGCTAATTTAAGCTACGGGTTGCTGCTTGTAAAATTTAACATAAAATACATTTCAAATTGTCCCGTCTCTCTCTCTCTCTCTCTCTCTCTCTCTCTCTCTCTCTCTCTCTCTCTCTCTCTCTCTCTCTCTCTCTTTCTTTCTTTCTTTCTTTCTTTCTCTCTCTCTCTCTCTCTCACACACACACACACACTCCCTCCCGGACAAACTAACATTATATAACGAGTAGTAAATCAAGAGATACATAGAGGGGAAGAAAGTGATAGGCAGAAAGTAAAGTACTAGATTGGTCAGTTTTTTACTTAATTGCAAATAGCGACTAATTAGAACCAATTAAAATGGAATTTTTCAAACATAATTCAATCCTAAAAGTAAGGAATAATTTAATATAAGTTACCTGTCATTAAACTAAACAGTAAAAAAGCCTTTAGGAAGCAAAAGTTGATTAACTCAGCATTAGTATAATAGTAGGTGTGTGTGTGCGTCTGATACTGTGTGGCTGTGCGTGCGTGTTTGTGCATGCGTTGTTCTTTGTGTGTGTGTGTGTGTGTGTGTGTGTTTGTGTGTGTGTGTGTGTGTGTGTGTGTGTGTGGAAAGATAAAAAAGGACACTTTCAAAATGTAAGTAAGTGAAATGGTCGCTAGAATGAAATCGAAGTATTAGAGCAATTAATGCCGAAAGAAATAAAACAAAACAACCAAAAACAAATACTGGAAAAACATTTCTAAAAAGATGTATTACAAATATTGAAAGTTGTAGAAAGAAAGGAAAAAAGAAATTAAATAGAAAGGAAAGAATGAATAAGCGAGGAAATCATTTTAAAGAACGAGAAAAGAAAAAATGATTATAAAAAAATAAAAATACATTTCGAAAATAGAAAATGAAACGAATGAGAAGACGAATTAAAAATGGAGAGTTGAAAAGAATCTTTTTAAAGAAAATACAAAAAAAAAAGAAAAAAAAAAGAAATTTAAGAAATAGATTTACAAAACACCGGCAAATTCACTTCGCAGGCAAATACATTCAAAACAACCAAAAATCCAATTCATTTTTAAGAAAAGAGTGAATGAATAATACAAACAGATATACTTACATTATCCCTGGGAATTGAAGGATGAAATACGAAAAAGATAAAAAATAAAAAAAATAAAATTTAAAAAAGAAATCAACATGGCGAAGAGCTTATTTCAAGAATAACCTATCTGCTTATCGCCAGCAACAAAAATGAATATATATTTTTTCGTCTTTAAATTGAAAGATTCAGTAGATGATTAAAAAGATTTCAGCTACACGCGCAATACAAACCTCATATAAACACAATCATATATGAACGTTGATATACAAACGTATATATTGAAATGTGCATACAATGATCTATCATTAAATCCCTAGCGTGATAGGAACTTATTAATTAGATTTTGATCTGAAATTCGCAGTGTATAATGATCAATTCATATACCAATATCATTTACACAATCAATTTATTCTCACTGTATAATGATCAATTTATATACCAATAGCATTAACACAATCAATTTATTCTCAGTATTTAATGATAAATCTATATACCAATAGCATTCACACAATCAATTTATTTTCACTGTATAATAATCAATTTATATACTAATACCATTCACACAATCAATTTATTCTCATGTATAATGATCAACTTTTATACCTATAGCATTTACACAATCAATTTATTATCAGTATATAATGATCAATTTGTATACCTATAGCATTTGCACAATCAATTTAATATCAGTATATAATGATCAATTTATATGCCCATAGCATTAACACAATCAATTTATTCTCACTGTATAATGATCAGCTTTATACCAATAGCATTTACACAATCAATTTATTATCAGTATATAATGATCAATTTGTATACCTATAGCATTTACACATTCAAATTTATTCTCACTGTATAATGATCAATTCATATACCAATAACCTTTACACAATCAATTAATTCTCAGTGTATAATGATCAATTTATATACCAATATCATTCACACAATCAATTTATTCTCAGTATTTAATGATCAATTTAAATACCAATAGCATTCACAAAATCAATTTATTCTCACTGTATAATGATCAACGTTTATACCAATAGCATGTACACAATCAATTTATTATCAGTATATAATGATCAATTTGTATACCTATAGCATTTACACAATCAATTTATTCTCACTGTATAATGATCAATTCATATACCAATAACCTTTACACAATCAATTTATTCTCAGTGTTTAATGATAAATTCATATACCAATAACATTTACACAATAAATATATTCTCAGTCTTTGATGATCAATTTATTTACTAATTGTATTTACACAATCAAATAATTCTCAGTGTATAATGATCAATTTATATACCAATTGCATTTACACAATCAATTTATTCTTACTATACAATGATCAATTTATATACCAATAGCATTTACACAATAAATTTATTTTCCTTGTATAATGATCAATTTATATACCAATAGCAGGGCCTGTGGATATACCTCAGTGTGATAATTTAATTATTAAATCGTTTGATATTTTTACTTAAGAGCTATGGTAGAGAAAGATAGACACACGCAGGATGTTATACAAAATGGATGTTTATTGTGGGTAGTGATGTCGACGTTATAACGTTTCGGTCTGTTAGACTATCTTCAGGACGTCGGATTGAATTCTTGCTTCAACGGTGACCATTTTCATACTGGAGAGTTAGGAGGTCGTGAATAGAGGGAGGGGTGGTCAATTGTTGGTGTTAGCAGGGGTGTTTAACTTGGTAGTGGGAGTTCTATTTGTTTATTTATTTTATTCTTTTTAGGGTCCAGTTAATGATGCCACAGGTGTTAGATGTTGAAAGAGGTCATAGGTGAGTCATATACGCTGGGTTTGGGGACTCATGCACAAATGGTAAATGGTAAAGTGCGTGTGTGTGTGTGTGTATGTTTATTATTATTATTATTATTATTATTATTATTATTATTATTATTATTATTATTATTATTATTATAAACTTAAGAGCTATTGAAGAAAGATAAAAGGGAAAACAATATTGTTAAGTGGAAGAGTTATATACTCGGTCAGTCGGGTATATAAATAGCGAGAGAGAGAGAGAGAGAGAGAGAGAGAGAGAGAGAGAGAGATTTTGAGACGATGATAAGGGACGATAGAATTCTTCTGGTGGGGTGTGTACTTAGTAGGGTCCTGTTAATGATGCTACAGGTGTTAGGTATTGAAAGAGGTCGTATGTGGGCCATATGCGCTGGTTTTGGTGAGACATGTACAAATGGTCAATGGTAGTAGGAATTGTTATAAATGAGAGTGTGTATGTTTATCATTATTATAATAAAAGATAAAAGGGAAAACAATATGTTTAAGTGGAAGTGTTATATACCCGTTACGTCGGGTATATAAATTACCAGAGAGAGTGAGAGAGAGAGAGAGAGAGAGAGAGAAAGAGAGAGAGAGAGAGAAAGAGAGAAATAGAGAGAGAGAAAGAGAGAGAGAGAGTATGACATGATGATGAGGGACGATAAATTTGGATCTTCTTTTCTGCTTACTTACTTCGTATGTCGCCATCTTTTGAAGGGCTGATGCTGTGGGCTGCTTTCTTATTTTTTGTTCGGCCTGGTTGTCCTGCATTCTTTAATTGTGAATCAATAAAGCAAGACTTTGTTGTTTTCTTTATGAAAAGAAAAGAAAAGCCTGGGCAATATGTATGGAGTTGCCCAAGTGACAGCCCCTCTTCAGCCTCGCTGGCGTGATCCGAAGGAATGGTGAACCAATACATTCGGCGTCAGTTTGGCTGCAAGAGTTGCCAGATAGTGTTTTACACACTGAACTGCCTAACGGGGTTCAAGCTGTGATTTCTGTCAGGGTTTTATCGCTTAGCCTTTTCCTATCAAGAGGATACACACAAGGAAGCGGGGTTTATTTAAACTATTACGTGCCTGGATACCAACCCAGGTATTTCTAATATAAATAATGTTTTCCTTATAGATTTTATTAAAACAACCATAGCCCAAAACCACGTGGCGAGAAGCGACATCTCTGAATAGCATTTTCTCTCGATGAGTAAATTGTTGCAACTGAATACAAACCTGGTTCTTGCCCCACGCGTCCTATTGACACAAAGGTTACCACAAGTCAATCATAATCATAACGGTTAAGGTAATTTTCCATTCAAACTCTCCGATTTTGAATCTTCAGCGATTCAATTTGAATATATATAGCTATAGTACTTACATAATTCATTTGCTATCCATGAATTATGTAACAGAATAAATATGATATAGTACGTGCTGATACGCGGGTTTTGACAATATAATGTTACTACAATGCAATCTAAATGAAGATATTTTATTGAATGAAATTCAATAATAATAGAAGGCATTGTATAATCTATTCGTCTTTTTCAGAGCACAGTTATATGAATGAGAAAAAGGAAAAAAGTGGTGACACGAGAAATGCAACAAACGATTACATCGGGAACTGGAGTGTCTTTAACAATGTTTTAAGAGGTGTTGCATAATAGTTTCGTATATAAAACTATTAAAAAAAGTAAAGTCGTCGGGGCGGCCTAAAGTCGGTATTAGCCAATCAGCGAGGGAGTCTATCCCCTTTTCAATATTGCTAGACCAAGGAGATTGTTTTAGCATCTAAGTGGGAGCGCCACACCTACCATCAGCTCCTTACTTTACCGCACAAATACCTGTGCTACTCATACGCTAAGTTGGCGAGGACCGGTATCGAACTAGGAACCTTGTGGTTTCTAGCCGAACGCTCTACCGACTGAGCTAACCCAACCCTTCATTAATCCTTATTTAACTCTCTCTCTCACTCTTTCTTTCTTTCTTTCTTTCTTTTAATCTATTCATTATGTTCGATTAGTGTTATCGGTCCCACAAGCTCACTCCATGTCTGCTATTAGTATTGTGGAGTTTTAAGGTGTTAAAATAAGACAAACGCGACGGGTAACAATGTAGACAAATGTATTTAACAAAAGAGTAGAAATTTACAGCAAAGAGAGTGGAGATTGCGTCCGACCAATATAGTTACGAGCTGACTCGCATTTGCTTCATGTCAAGCCACAATTGTCCCTATTACTTTTAGTAGCCGTCGGCGCATTCCATTATTGTCCATAGGTTATATCACCTATAACAATTAGGCACATCTAGCTCTCACTGCGATTAACATTACAGTTGAACCCCATATGGATCGATTCTCTTCCCCGAAAGTATAACGTATCATTGTTGAATGTAGTTCTGTGATTATAAAACCACTGTCTTCATGGTAACTCATGGTGAGCAATATATACCATGTTTGGCCCATCATCAGTCTTTCCAGTAACTTCATATATAACATTCTCCACTAAGTATTTGCCACCAATAAGACTTTCAATTTTATTTCTTCAGTTACATGAGAGAGGCTTCTTTTACTACTATTGTTGGTGCAGCTATAACTTAATTTAATGGTATTTCTATTAAGTATTTTGTTCAATATATGGCTTTTGGGGAAATGTTTGCCAATTTAATTGATAAACATTCCTCTTGCATTGGTTTTGACAGTATGGTGAAAGTGCAGGTTAAATCAGATGATATATCTTTTTCATTTTTTTTTTCTTCAAATTTTGTCATAATTATTGCACTCACTCCCATTCATGAATGATGGCATAAACAGGTACCCAATGTTTTTTAGTGACTTTTCAGATTCAAATTTTGTCCCATAGAAATTTTCTCTGTTACTTGAGTTTACAGTCTTTTATAAATTGCTTTCTTAGTACTTGATTAAACACATTTACAAGCTTTGTTAATGGTACATTATTTCATTTTCTGTGAAGTGATTCTGTATATATATATATATATATATATATATATATATATATATATATATATATATAATATATATACTAAATACTACTAGGTTATATCACCTATAACAATTAGACACATCTAGCTCTCACTGCGATTAACATTACAGTGGAAGCCCACATGGATCGATTCTCCCCACCGAAAATATAACGTATTATTTAGTTAAATTTATATATATATTATATATATATATATTATATATATATATATATATTCCTCCAGGCTGTAGTTGTGTCGGTACTGCTGTATGGCTGTACCACCTGGACCCTAACGAAGCGCCTTGAGAATAAGCTAGATGGGAGCTGCACAAGAATGCTGCGAGCCGTCCTAAATAAGTCGTGGAAGCAGCACCCCACAAAAAAGCAACTGTATGGCCACCTGCCCCCATTTCACAAACCATACGATTAAGACGGACTAGACATGCAGGATACTGCTGGAGAAGCAAGGACGAGATCGTAAGAGACGTACTACTGTGGAAGCCAGCACATGGGCACGCCAATGTGGGCCGCCCAGCCAGGACCTACCTTGACCAACTATGTAGGGATTGCGGGCTGCTGTGCGGAGGAGCTCCCAGAGTCGATGAATGATAGGGAAGTTTGGCGAGAGATCGTTATGGATATCCGTGCAAGTTGCACGACATGATGATGATGATGATATATATATATATATATATAATATTATT
>CM042158.1:60919571-60942071 GCA_023376005.1 Doryteuthis pealeii | reverse complement strand
CACATAATCTCCCACAAATTGTCGGCCTTCGCCATTTCAAACACATTGTTTGACTACTTCATATATATATGTGTGTGTGTGTGTGTGTGTGTGTGTCTTGATTTTTGTGTGTGTGCGTGTGTGTTGATTTTTGTGTGTGTGCGTGTGTCTTGATTTATGTGTGTCTTGATTTGTATGTGTGTACGAGTTTGTTGTGTTTATGGATGTAATTCTTTTCAGAATTAAATTATCTATTTTTCTAATAACCCACCAGTCAAAGACTGATTTTAAAATACTTTAGATAGGTAAAGAAGGGTTAATCGTGTCACTCACACTCCCTGTATATTTCCATTAACCGTTATTTTAAAATCTACGCTACACTTACTGTAGATAAGTCAGATATTGCCTATCAATAATGTAGCAATTTTACTGGATATAGTAGCTGAGCATTTAGTAGCATGGCCTTGATGCTGGTGAGCTTCGCCTGTTCAAAGACTCTTATGTTGGTGATAAAGTCACTCTGTTGTATACATATTTTAAAATAAACATGTAATTATATATTATGTAGAGTATATTTGTATATCCGTGGTTGCACACGTGTATACTGACTTTCTTTGCTTGGATACTTATATTCTCTTTTTTTCTATCTTGCTATCTTTCATCTGATCTTGGGTTGGATATGTCTACTGGTCGAGTGCCTGCTATCTGGCTGACTTGGCTGGTATCCTAGCTAGATCATCAGTTATTCTGAATCTGTCCATCTCTGAATGACACACGTCTGTCTTGCGTTGGCGAACGGGAAGATAGATGAGAAAAAGGTTTAATCGTGTCACTCACACACGCTGTATCTTTCCATTAACCGTTATTTTAAAATCTACGTTACACACACTGTAGATAATTATGAGGCTACCTATCAATAATGTAATAGTTCTCGTGGATATCCACGATGGTGTGGAGATAACGCTAGTTGAACCACTCCAGTTATTCTGAATCTCTGAATGACACAAGACTGTCTTTTTGTTTCTAGCTTACATTTTATTTTTAAACATCCCAGATAATCAACATGCGTGCGAGAATTTGGCTAACTGGACGGAACAAACCATTAGGACCCATTCCCATCAAGCAGAGAGTCAAATACTGATTTTCTAAACGTTTCTCCCGTGGCTTGCGTTGGCGAACTGGAAGACGGGTAAAAAAAAAAAGGGTTAATCGTCTCACTCACAATCTCTGTATCTTTCCATTAATCGTTATTTTAAAATCTACGCTACAATTACTGTACATAATTATGAGGCTACCTATAAAGAATGTTACACTTTTTGTGGATATTCACGATGGTGTGGTGGTAACGCTTGTAGAACCGCTCCAGGAGGCGTAGCTATTAGCGAGAATTCACCCACGACTATAATTCATATATATATTTACCAACCCCTCCGCACGAGCAGGATGTGACACAAGGTCGATTTCTTAAGCAGAGTTCAACAGGTTTGAAATCAGAGTTTTCCTTCTTCTAGACCGGTTGCCTAACCAAGTTTAAAGAGCCCAGTCTGCCCTGCTATTTATCCATAGCTGGAGGGAGAGTAAGATTCATACCTTTCCCAAGGGTATTAGCGCTAAGTGAAATGCAATTACCACATCCAGGATTTGAACTCGGGGTGACGAGTCCATTTCCAATGACTTTAACCATTACACCACGCGCTTCCTACTATAATTCATATAGGAGGGTGGCAAGGATTATGCCTTAATATAACCTGATAGTTTTGGTTTTCTTGAGATATCTGTTGTAACAAATACGTTTTTACATTCTGCAAAGTGACCCCTGTTTGGCTGGGGCTTTAGAATACCCCGACTGAACCTCAGCATATGGGTAAGACCCCCTCCAATGGAGCCAATTGTTGGCCATGGCTGGTGATCCATGATGCTTAAGGACGGAATCCTGGTGGCTGAGCAGTCCGTGACATGCGTCACTTCACTTAGACCCTTACTTATGCTAGACATGCGGTCGACGAGGCCGCCAAGGATCAATCGGCTGGTCATGTCAAGTTTTAGCACCTATATGATTGTGTAGAAAGCGCGTGGTGTAATGGTTAAAGTCATAGGAAATGGACTCGTCGCCCCGAGTTCAAATCCTGGACGTGGTAATTGCATTTCACTTAGCGCTAATACCCTTGGGAAATGTATGAATTCTCCTCTCCCTCCAGCTATGGGTATATAGTAGGGCAGACTGGGCTCTTTAACCTTGGTTAGGCAACCGGTCTAGGAGAAGGAAAACTCTGAATTCAAACCTGTTAAACGCCGATTAAGAAATTGACATTGTGTCACATCCTGCTCGTGCGGAGGGGTCGGTAAATATATATATATATATATATATATATATATATATATGATTGTGCTAGGAAGCGCGTGGTGTAATGGTTAAAGTCATGGGAAATGGACTCGTTGACCCAAGTTCAAATCCTGGACGTGGCAATAATTTCACTTAGTGCTAATACCATTGGAAAAAGGTATGTATCCTACTCTCCCTCCAGCTATGGGTAAATAGTAGGGCAGACTGGGCTCTTTAACCTTGGTTAGGCAACCGGTCTAGGAGAAGGAAAACTCTGAAATCAAAACTGTTAAACTCCGCTTAAGAAATTGACCTTGTGTCGCATCCTGCTCGTGCGGAGGTATTGGTATATATATATATGATTGTGCTAGAAGGCAATGGCTAAGCGTCTTCATGTCCCGGAAATGAGGTTATCTATCTAATTGTGAGGTTCCAGTTTTGGGGGTTTGGGTAATGTGGAGCACCCCTTCATCACTATTGCTCCCTGGTCTATCTGGCTCGGAGTGTTTGTACCTGTTAAGGTCCCATCTCTTGGTTGAATAGAAAAATGTGTTTCTAAAAAAATTAGTATCCGTTAAGAAGGAATTTATTTCAAAACTTTATCGGCATTAAATGACCCACTGAGATTGATATGCCGTAAAACAAAACAAACTTAAACATTCTGCGAAGTGCATGTCTCACCTTTACCAGCTTGTTCTCAAATTCTTTGTCGATCGTAGCATCTAAGGTGATGGTGCACTTCAGGTAGGTGAAGCGATAGACAACTTTCAACTCAATGGTGATGTGTCGAGGGCGGTGTTCTTACAGAGGTGTAGAATGGTGGAGTACCTCAAGTTTCCTTTGGCTGACTTCTATCCCAAAGAGCTAGGCAAACTCGTTGAAGCAGGAAGTAATGCGCTGCAAATTTCATTCTGTGTGGGCAACAAAGGCAGGATCGTCTGCAAAGCTGAGGAATCGGATCAATTGTTCCAGTGTCCTCGTGTAATTAACGGATATTCAATAAAAATGTATTTATGATATATTTATTTCGAAAAACCAGAAAGGGCGATATGCTGAATATAATATATATATATATATATATATATATATATATATATATATATATATATATATATGATGGACTCTCCCGTCGATTTCGACGTATGAGTGTCTAAAAGCAAAATCAGCTCGAATGTTTATGGCGATTGTGAGATTTCAGTCCAGCCAGCGACTTGCAGATGAGGCCACAAGTAGAGCAAGAGTGAGGGGTGCCGGAAAGAATTGGTAGTTGGGTCGAACACCCCCTTGTCCTTGATCTTGCCTCCTTTAATCTCTCAATACGATTCCCCTCAAAATCCTTTATTCCATTCCAAATGGTGGCTCTCCATTTGTTTCTGCTCCGTGCCAAGTCCTCAAATCATTCACATGTTAGGGAAGTACTGTGAACTCGCATGCATTGCTTGGTGCTGAAATTATATATATATATATATATATATATATATATATATATATATATATATATATATATATATATATATAGAGAGAGAGAGAGAGAGAGAGAGAGATATGAGGTATCCAAATATTGGTAGTAAGGGATGATTCTATATGTGATATCTAAGACACACTGTCTTATTATTGTTGATCCAGTATGTTTAAATACAGTGAATATTTAAATCACTACAGAGAACTCAATGTATAATAATCTTTTTAGATTATATACAGAGCAATATTTTTTGGGTCGAAATAAATTTATTATGGAATAACGGTGTTGAGTTTGTGTGTGTGTGTGTGTGTGTGTGTGGAATTAAACAAAAGCCAGATCTCCTGTTTAACTATTTAGTTGGTGATCTTTTCAAGCTTTCTGGCCAACATTTTTATATTTGATTGGAATTCGTGGATTAGTCCACCGTAGTTCATATTTCGGCACTTCGAAATGTGTGTGTGTGTGTGTGTGTGTGTGTGTGTGTGTAGCGTAATTATTATGGTATACGGGGAATTTGGGGATTGAAAAGAAAACGGTAATCGGATTTCTGGAGAAAGAGAAGAAAAAGAAATAAGAACAAAGAGAGGTTAAAGTTTGGAACGGTAAACACTCAACGGGTGGTGGGGGCAGCTATTGACCAAGCTATGACCCTGGAACTAGAGTTAAAAAAATAAAAACGGAAGTTCCGGTTTCTGTGGAGGAGCGGAAGTGGATGTGACCTTTCCCCACCCACGGGACCACAAACGAAAATAATTAAAAAAATTCGGCCTATTTTTTTTTTGGCCAGACCCGGGAAGGGTCGGACGGGTTGTTGGAGCTCAGTCGTGACATATCTACGGGAGCATGCTGACATCACTCTCAATATAGGATATTGTAACCGAGGTATATGATCCGGTCAACTTATGTAGATAACACCATCTTCATTAAAACACATGTACTCCTTGTGGTTGCCCGGTTGCCTAACCAAGTGGTAGACCGGTTGCCTAACCAAGGTTAAAGAGCCCAGTCTGCCCAACTATTTACCCATAGCTGGAGGGAGAGTAGGATTCATACCTTTTCCCAATGGTATTAGCACTAAGTGAAATAATTGCCACGTCCAGGATTTGAACTCGCGTCGACGAGTCCATTTCCCATGACTTTAGCCATTACACCACGCGCTTCCTAGCACAATTATATATGTGCTAAAACTTGACATGACCAGCCGATTGATCCGAGGCGGCCTCGCCGACCGCATGTCTAGCCTAAGTAAGGATCTAAGTGAAGTGACGCATGTCACGGACTGCTCAGCCACCAGGATTCCGTTCTTAAGCATCATGGATCGCCACCCATGGCCAACAATTGGCTCCATTCGAGGGAGTCTTACCCATATGCTGAGGTTCAGTCGGTGTATTCTAAAGCCCCACCAACAGGGGTCACTTTCCGTCCTTATGCATCACAATTCGCCACCTCCGGCCAACACGTGGTCTTATTGATGGGATTTTACCTTTATATAGCTTACATTGACGATTTCTATACGGACACTATATGTCGTGTAGATGATCGACTAAGACTGATGGCCAATAGGGACGTACTGTGAGAAATTCGAGGTAATCCGTGCTGTCCGCATGCCTTGATGCTGATAGTGAAAATCATAAATACAATTTTAAAACAGATATATATATAAACATTGCTAGACAGTTGAAAACATGATGTCAACAGTACGTATATATGCCTCGAAAATATCTAAAAAAGAACATGTGTTAAAGAAAGAAAGAAAGAAAGAAAGAAAGAAAGAAGTGATATGAAATATATCTACATGATAAAAATACAAAAAATATATAGATAAAAATTTATCCGTGCAGATTGAAACGCAAAAACACACAACGCATAGGAACATATTTCTTACGGAAAACTAACCTGAATATTGTGTAGAGGACCAATTAATAGCCATGGCCAACATGAAAGGGCGACAAGAGACAGTCTAGGGAATCCGTACTCTCAGCATGCCTTGATAATGATCATGAATACCAGCATTTTTAAAGCAGATATATAATCAAAACTACATGTTTGAAAACATGATGTCAACAGTCAGGGTATATGTCTCGGAAGGATAAAATGAACCTGCGTAAAAGAAATAAATAAATTATATGAAATATACCTACGTGAAAAAAGAAAGACCAAAAAGAAAAAAAATACAAAAATCATAATTTATCTGTGCAAATTTAAACGAAAAAAACACAACGCATAGGAATACATTTCTAAAGGAAGACTAACTTAATCTTCCCTCTAATCATTTTGGGGTCTATTCAAATTCTCAATGAATTGTCTTTTCCCATTGCGCATGCGCATGCACTTGAACTTGTGGGAGAACGATCTTACGGAAATCAATGACCCCGGGGCCGCCAGAAGCTAAACATTCTGGGATCTAATTATCTGGATTGCTGGAATTCGTTTCCAAATAAAGTTGCACGGCCATATTTGGTATTCATTGGATTTCTAGAAAGCCTATATTTTATTTTTCGTTTTTTTTTCTGTTTTTTTTTCTGTTTTTTTTTTTTCATTTACTTTTTTATTATTCAATCGACGCCTGTTTTATCTGCTTGAATAACCATTACCTACTTTTTATTTTTTTATTTTTTTTATTTTTTTAATAAAATTTTTTCCCTTTTTTGGTAATTAAAAAATCTCCTTCCCGCCCTTTTTTGTGACACTTGACCTACTCTTTGTTCTTTTTAACTCATTCCATGTTTTATTAATTTATCTCTTTGTTTCTTTTCTTATTAACATTTTTTTTAAATAGCCACAGATTTTTAATTTTGTTTCCTTGCCGACTCGGACTAGTGAGCCATGTACACATAAATCTGAATTTCGAACTCTAGTGTAGAAATAGACAACCCCATTAAATAATGGGGTCTTCTACAGGAAGCACTAATCAACACAAGTTACATCCTTCAATAATTTATAAGAACATGGCTTTTAGAGGCCGGTGATCTCGTATTTTCACTTAGTACTGAAACGTATCTTAGTGTCAATACTGATGCTACTAATACTACTACTACAAATCCAATTTGCTGTATTTTACTCAAACTGTGTTCCCAACCCTGACCACAGGGCTTAGAATAGACTACTGCAACAGGTAGAGAACCCCCTACGTACACAAACGTTGTGTTCTTGGTATGATATTAAACTGAATCTAATGGTGAGTATAGTTAAGACTATATTGCTAGTGTGGAGTACCCCTTTTTGCGATTCATTTACTCAGATTTAGTTTAATGTGGAAGAAAAGGCTTTTATTTATTTTAATTGTGAAAACAGTCAAAATTCATAGAGTTAAATAACGCGGTGGGGAAAACGTAAAGTTCTCATTTTAATATTTTATTAGTAGTTATAACATTTATTGATTTGAACATCCAAAAAATCATAGAAGGTAATTAAGTGGTTATAATATTTAAATTTATTTTAAAAAAAAGATTTTTAGGGGCGTTATTGTGGGATTGGAAAGTCATTATTTTTTAAAACATTAGATACGCTATAATTCCTCACCCCGCTTTTTTTTAAATTTCGTAATCGGGAAGTCTGTTAAAAAGTTAGATACACTAATTTTTTTTTTTAAACGTTAGATACACTAAAATTTTTGTTTTATTTTTCGTAATGGGGAAGTTATTAATTTTATATGATAAATACATTCAAAAATTTAAAACAAATCATTAGAATTTGTCCATTCTTATCATTATTAATGAAGGTTTAACTTTCCTATTCCTCTAAAGCTTGTAATCCGTTCTAAGAAAAGTGTTACTGTCCACATATTCCATTTAAATAGAATGTACCGCGCATTTGATTGGTTGATCACGCCAGCCAATCAGGTGAGCGGGATTAGAATTTTACAAACGCCCAAAAGAATAAAAAGTCAAACGTCTTTTAGCGTCTAATGTTGGTAACGTCTCTTAGCGTCTAATGTTGGTGGAGGTATCGGAGTTTGATCACCTCTGATAGGGTCAGCATGGCGATGGAAGTCTGATTCTGGAAGACCCGAAACTTCCCAATGAACCATGCAGATAACATCATTGATGACAACCACCAGCGCCCCAAATGTAGGAGCGTATATTTAAAATAAATGCTTTTCCCTTTTTATTTCGTAATTAGTAGCTCTTTGGGTCCTATCTACGGGTCAAGTAGATTTGTTGAAAATCATCTTGTCTAACTTTAACTTAGTCCATACCTCTACAAAATTTAAGAAAAATTGAAGTGGGTGGGTGATATGGCCTGGATGATTTGACATGGAATTACTCAATACCTTTTAGAGTCCCATCTTTAGGTCAAATATATATGTTTAAAACCAAATCGTAAAGAGACAACACCTTTCCAAGTGGATCAGTGACGTTACGATATTCATGACCCAAATGAAGCTTATTATACGGTACTTGCGTGGTGTAATGGTTAAAGTCATGGGAAATGGACTCGTCGCTCCTAGTTCGAATCCTGGACGTGGTTATTGCATTTCACTTAGCGCTAATACCCTTGGAAAAGGTATGGACCCTACTCTCTTACCAGCTATGGGTAAATAGTAGGGCATACTGGGCTCTTTAACCTTGGTTTGGCAACCGGTCTAGGAGAAGGAAAACTCTGAATTCAAACCTGTTGAACTCCGCTTAAGAAATTGACCGTGTGTCACATCCTGCTCGTACGGAGGGGTTGGTAAATATATATAATACGGTACCTGTTTTTTCTACACTGGGGTAAGACCTTAACGAAAAAGGAATTGCACTGGTTATGACAATTAACAGAAGGTAATGGTAGTGCTGCAGTTCTAGAGATCGGGGAATGTCGAGTAGCTGTTAGGTGATCATATCTAAGGGTGAAAATGATCTATTAAAAAAAACAATAAAAAGCAAACATACGTTAAGAAAAATGTGCAAAAAAAAAACTATTGACAATCAACTAGGCATTTACCTAACCCCTTGGCAAGGTTTCGGGCATGGGGTATCCAGCGACAATCGAACTCACTATTCAGTTGTAATGCATCTTGCGACTAGATTTGTAATGCATCGTGAGACTAGATTTCTAACGATCACATTACGATGGGATGTCCTTCTTATCCAATCATCTCCCCATTAGTAGGATGTGACGCTGTGTCGCAAGTATGGGGCATCCATCGAGGGTCGTACTCGCTATTCAGTAGTAAGGGATCTGTGAGACTATCCTGCTAAAATATTAGACAACGATGGGACGCCTTTCTTAAGAAAGAAGTAGAGAAAAAATGTAAATATGAACGGGATTCTTGGCATAAAATAATCCTTGTCGGATTGATAGGCCGTTAAAATCAATTACCCAGCCCGCTCAAAATAGTTTTTTTTAATGTGTTTTTTATTATCTACCAGTTTAAACATTTAAATTACCATACTATTTTATGATGAGTTACATATTTTTGAAGAACATTTTCTGAAACAGTACTTTTTTACCTGAAAAAGATGCCTCAACGAGAGTTGCCGAAAATTGGATTATACGACAGGAAAAGGGTTAATATTCATTGTTACGTGTTTTCTTCTGCCCATTATTGATTAAAAAAAGGAAACTAAGGATATTTTTAAAAAGAAAGAAAAGAAAGAAAGAAAGAAAGCGGAGAATTAAATAGATTTCCCTTGGCTGATTTCCCCTTATTTTCTACCCGTTTCAAATGCGCTCCTTAAAAACATTATTTTCTTCAACAAACCAATAACTTTTTCGCCATCTTTTTTTTTTAACAGACGCCATTTTCCTCTCCCAGATTTACCTTTCGAACGCCGAGAGTTTCTGTAAATCTTATTTACTTTCTTTTAGTTTCTTTTGTTAATACTTCTAATGTCGTAGAAACGAAAGACACTAAATTGTTCAACAGAAAGAAAAGAAAAAAAAACAAGAAAAAGACAAGGGGAAGATTAAAGAAAGAAAGAAAGAAAGAAAATAACGGTTACTTTTCTATCTTTCCTTCATTTTGTTTTTCTCTTTACTTCTCTTTCTCTCCTTCAATTTTCCTTTTTTTTTCTTCTTTTTTTATCCATGTTTACCAATTTAGCCTCGTTCGTTTCTGCGACATTCCATTTATCTCTGACTGGTAAAATGAATCTTTTCCCCAGTATTTTACATTTAAAAAAACATTTTGTTCTCCTTCAGTATTTTTACGAGGATAATAGGCCATAATTTCGTTCCCTGTGAATATTTCATTTTTTAAAGGTGAATTTCTCCTTCCTATCATTCTAGATTCCTTTGTCTTTATTTTAAACATATTTTGCTTATCCTTTCTTCCGAATTTTCGCCATTTTCTTTTCCCAGTTTATTCACGAAATTATTTCTCTTTGTTGGATCTTTCTTCCAATTTGCATTCTTTCCGGCGGGCCATCCTCAATTTCCCCCTAAATCTTTTCTTGCTTTCTTTCTTGTTTTATTTATTTATTTATTTATTTGCTTATTTAATTATTTATCCTTTCAGGTTCTGTTTGTGTCTTTCTTTCTATCTTTCTTTCTGTCTTTATCTATTTGCTTATTTATTAATTCTCCACTTGAGTTATTTTTCTTTCTATCTTTCCTTCTTTCGATCTTCCCTTTTTTATTTGGTTATTCAATTATTTATCTGTCCAGGTTCCCGTTCTTTCTTTATTTCTTTATTTATCTATGTATCTCTTTATTTTCTTATTTAGCTAATTATCCACTCAGGTTCTCATTCTTCCTTTCTTCCTTTCTTTCTTTCTTTCTTTCTTTGGTTATTCAGTTTCTTCAGTTATGTTTCTGCTCAGGTCCCCTTTCCTTCTTTTTTCTTTATTTATTTGTCTATGTCTCTATTTATTTGGTTATTTAGCTAATTATACACCTAGGTTCTCTCTCTTTCTTTCTGTCTTTATTTTCTGTCCTTTTTCTTTTCTTTCTTCTTTCTTTCTTTCTTTCTTTCTTTCTTTCTTTCTTTCTTTCTTTCTTTCTCTTTAGTTTCTTCATGTATTTATCATATCAGGTTCCCTTTCCTTCTTTTTTCCTTATTTATTTATCTATGTCTCTATTCATTTGGTTATTTAACTAATTATACAAGTCGGTTTTCTTTCTTTCTTTCTTTCTTTCTTCTTTGTGTATTTATGTATTTATTTATTTATTTATTCAGCTATTTAGCTAATTATTCTCTCATGTTATCATTCTTCCTTTTTTCTTTCTCTTTTTATTTCTTCTGTCTTTTCTTCTTTTTTCTTGTCTGGTTATTCAGTTATATATCTGCCCGGATTCATTTTCCTTCTTTTTTCTTTCTTTCAATATTTCTTTATCAATCTATCTATATATTATTTCGTCATTTAGCTAAATATCTGCTTAAGTTTCTTTCTTTCTACCTTTCTTTTTTTATTTTCAGTAAAATTATTCAAAATCGTTTGGATATCCTTTTGTTTTTAACTTTTTTTCCTTTTTCCTTCCCCCTTTCTTCCTTCCTTAAATGTTTATCATGTATTACCTTCGTTTTCTCTTTATTCGTTTTTTCTTTTCTAACAATATTTAAAACAATGTTGATTTGCGTTATATTTCTTTCACTTATCGATCTAGAATTTTTCCTTCCTCGCTTTCTTGATAAAATTATTCTTATATTCTTTCATGCTTTTCTTTGTTAACACAGAGTCTTTATGAATTATTATTATTTTCTTTCTTTCTTCTAACTCAGAAATTATGCTGTTCTGGATTTTATTTCATTTCTTTCTTTCTTCCTTCCTTTCTTTCTTCCTTTCTTTCTTTCTTTCTTCCTTTCTTTCTTCCTTCCTTCATTTTTTTCTTTTTTTCTTTCTTTCTTACTTTCTTTCTTCCTTTCTTACTTTCTTTCTTCCTTTCTGTCTTATTTTCTTTCTTTCTTTCTTTCTTTCTTTCTTTCTTACTTTCTTTCTTTCTTTCTTTCTTCCTTTTTTCTTTCTTTCTTTCTTTCTTTCTTTCTTACTTTCTTCCTTTCTTTATTACTTTTTTCTTTCTTTCTTTCTTTCTTTCTTCCTTTCTTTCTTCCTTTCTTTCTTTCTTACTTTTTCTTACTTTCTTCTTACTTTCTTTCTTCTTCCTTCCCTTCCTTTCTTCCTTTCTTTCTTCCTTCCTTTCTTTCTTTTTTCCTTTCTTTCTTTCTCCTTTCTTTCTTTCTTTCTTCCTTTCTTTCTTCCTTTCTTTCTTTCTTTCCTTTCTTTTTTCTCCTTCCTTTTCTTCCTTTCTTTCTTCTTCCTTTCTTTCTTTCTCTTCTTCCTTCCTTTCTTTTTCCTTCTTTTTTTCTTCCTTCCTTTCTTCTTTTCTTTCTTTCTTCTTTCTTTCTTTCTTTCTTTCTTTCTTCTACTCAAACCAACCGCTTCTTTGCCATTCATCTTTCTTCTTCATTTATTTTTCTCATTCATTTCTCCTTTCGGTTCCAATTCTCAATCAGTTACTTACATTTAAAAAAAATTATTTTCAGTTTCTCTCCTTGCCGCTTTCTTTCTCGATTTCTTACTTCTTACACCTCCGCTACTTCATCAATCATCTTTCTTCTTTTTATTATTTTTTCTCATTTCTAAATCCAATTCTCAATCAACTTCTTTATTTTATCAATAGTTTTAATCCCTCTATTTCCCTTCCCCTTATTTATTTAGGTCTTTCTATCTGCTTACCCCCCCCCACCGATTTATTTATATTCTTATTTTGTTTCTTATTTGTTCTTGATTTTTCTCATTTATTTCTCCTTCTAATCCAATTTCATTCAGTTTCTTACATTTTACTTTTAGCTCCACTTTCTTTCGGTATTTAAAAAAATCTTTCTTCCCAGCTTCTGTTCTACTCACACCTTGCATTTCTTTCAAATTTATTTCTATGTTTATTTTACTCTTTCATTTCTTTTTTTTCTGTGTCAATTCTCATTCAATTTCTTACATTTTTATCAATAGTTCATTTCCGTTTATTTCCTTCCTCATTTTTCTTTCTCTTTTTTTTTCCTATCCTCTGTTCTACTCACACCTTGGACTTTTCAAATTTATTTTATGTTTATTTTACTCTTTCATTTCTTTTTTTTTTTTCTGTGTCAATTCTCAGTCAATTTCTACATTTTTATCAATAGTCATTTCCGTTTATTTCCTTCTCATTCTTTCTTTCTTTCTTTCTTTCATTCTTTCATATCTCTGTTTACTCACACCTTGCATTTCTTTTCAAATTTCTTTTTCTATGTTTATTTTACTCTTTCATTTTTTTTTTCTATGTCAATTCTCAGTCAATTTCTTACTTTTTATCAATAGTTCATTTCCGTTTATTCCTTCCTCATTCTTTCTTTCTTTTTTCTTTCTTTTTTCCTATCCTCTGTTCTACTCAACCTTGACTTTTCAAATTTATTTTCTATGTTTATTTTACTCTTTCATTTCTTTTTTCTATGTCAATTCTCAGTCAAATTTCTTACATGTTTATTAATAGTTCATTTCCGTTTATTTCCTCTCATTCTTTCTTTCTTTCTTCTTTCCTTTTTTTCCTATCCTCTGTTCTACTCACACTTTTGAACTTTCAAATTTATTTTTCTATGTTTATTTTACTCTTCATTTCTTTTTTTCTGTGTCAATTCTCATTCAATTTCTTACATTTTTATCAATAGTTCATTTCCGTTTATTTCCTTCCTCATTTTTCTTTCTTTCTTTTCTTTTTTTCCTATCCTCTGTTCTACTCACACCTTGGACTTTTTCAAATTTATTTTCTATGTTTATTTTACTCTTTCATTTCTTTTTTTTCGTGTTCAATCTCATTCAATTTCTTACATTTTTATCAATAGTTCATTTCCGTTATTTCCTTCCTCATTTTTTCTTTCTTTCTTTTCTTTTTTCCTATCCTCTGTTCTACTCACACCTTGGACTTTTTCAAATTATTTTTCTATGTTTATTTTACTCTTTCATTTCTTTTTTTTTTCTGTGTCAATTCTCAGTCAATTTCTTACATTTTTATCAATAGTTCTTCTGTTTATTCCTTCCTCATTCATTCTTTATCTTTGCCTTTATTTATTTATTTCTTCTTACGTAGCCCGCTACTACATTCATATTTCTTCTTTATTTATTTAATTTTATCATTCGTTTTTCCTTCTAAGCCAATTCTCAATCAGTTTCTTACATTTGTATCAATATTCTTAGTTCATCTCTTTTCTTCGGGATATTTCTTTCTTATTTTTTCTTTTTTTCTTAATTTTTTTCTTTTTTTTCTATCCTCTGTTTTACTCACACTTTGGACTTTTTCAAAAATCAGTTTCCCAACTTTCTTTATTTCTTTTCCCTTTTTGTGTCAATTCTCATTTAATTTCTTACATTTTATCAATAGTTCATTTCCCTTTATTTCCTTCCTATCTTTCTTATCTCTGTTTATTTCTTTCTTTGTCCTTAGCCCGCTACGACATTCATATTTCTTCTTTGTCTATTTAATTTTATCATTCGTTTTTCTTTCTAATCCAATTCTCATTCAGTTTCTTACATTTGTATCAATTTCTTAGTTCCTCTCTTTCTTTAGGCCTTTTTTCTTTTTTATTTTTTTCTTTTGTTCTTTCTTTCTTTCTTTCTTTTTTCTCCTATTCTCTGTTTTACTCACACCTTGCACTTTTTCAAATTTATTTCCCAACTTTCTTTTATACTTTCATTTCTTTTTTCTGTGTCAATTCTCAGTCAATTTCTTACATTTTTATTAATATTTTTGTTCGTTCTTTCCTGTATTTATTTCCCCATTTTTCTCGAATTGTATCTATTTTTCCAAAGCTTTAAGACGCGTTCATTCACTTTTTGTTCCATTATACAACCCTTCTATTTCTTTCTTTCTTTATTGCCTTCCTAAAAATGTCATTTTTTCACTTGTTTTCAATCCTCGGCATTAACCATTCCCTTTTTCCCCTGCGTCTCTTAAGACCTAAAAGGCTATTGCTTTTATTTTAATCCTTCTTTTCATTCATTTATTTTTGTCCACCAATAAAATACAGGCTGATAATTTTTCCCTATAAAATCAAGCTCCATAGGGCATCTGCAAAAAAAAAGAAGAGTTAAATGAAAATAAAATATGCAAGTTCACAAACTGAAATAGATTTGCACTGTTCTTTTCTTAAAATGCAAGAAAAATATTCAATAAAATGAACCGCAGGAAATAAACCCAAATAGCGCGAAACACGTGTAGAAGACTTTGCGCATAAAATGTATATTGTGATGCAGTGTTTTACAAAAAAATATTATGTACACTTTATCAAATACAATGCCTTTAGTAATTTTACAATTTCTGATGTTTTACTTGGTCGAATGTTTTATATTTTATCTAGAGTTTCCTTATGATTCAAAAATGGTAATATCACACAATAGACTTTTAAAAATGTAAATTGATATTTACAATGTTTAGCTTAGTACGACACAAATTTACATTATTTCGGTATCAACATTATCAATATTATCATCATCAAATCGTGTTGATGCGCTTGACACTCTCTCGTCATTCGCCCTTAAATTCATATAAAGAAATCGCACCATATGGCCTTTAGGCACCCCTTTTGCTTTGCTGATTCATAAGTACATTTTCTTCATTTACACAGTCAACATCTGGTTGTTTGTTAGGGGTTAGGGTTAGGGGTTAGTGTTAGGAGTTAGGGTAGGAGTTAGTTTTATAATTAAAAAAAAAACACTCTAAAATCGTCTCTTAACAAACAGGATTTTGACGGTGCAAATGGAAAAAATGTCCCCTCGAATCGAGATCGCAAAAGGGGTGTCTAAAGGTCATATGGCCCTATAAATCTACCATTTTATTTTGTTATATACCATGTTGATCTATCATACTCCGATTCTTACTGGCAGCTAAAAATGACCGAGTGGTTGTGGAATCGAGGGAATGGAAAGTCAGTTGGGTTTTGCTCCTAGCTAGAGGTAGTTGCCAAGTCTAGCCACACTGAAGAAACGTGACACGTCTAAACACTGTCTATGTGGAGGACTAAGGAATGGAGCACTCTGTGACGGTCTTTACACACAAAGCGATGTGTGTATTAAAACAGTTAAAATCCCCTTCCCATTCTGTAAGTGAAGACAGCCTAATGGTAAAGGTGTCGGACTGACACCCAACCGATCGGATTTCAATTCCGGCTGTAGGTAGCTTACAAAATGTCTAGTCACACTGAAGAGACTTGATAAGTCGAAAACACGTGTGTGGATGACCCTATATATATATAATATATATATATATATATATATATAACTCTCTTAAATCTTCTGTTACAAACCGGATTTTGACGGTGTAAATGGAAAAAATGTCCCCACGAATCGAGATCGCAAAAGATATGTGTGTGTGTGAGAGAGACAGACATCGCGCGCGCGTTTGTGTATGTCTGTGTAAAAAAAGACAGAGGGAGATAGAGATAGGTACTTGAAAACATGGAATTATGAGCAAATTATTTATATTAGAGATTACTTAAAAATCGTAGTTTGCAAAGAATTATTTCAATTCTAACATTTTTTTTACAGCGGCGTCAGCTAATGGTCTTTCATTGAAATGTAATTGACTGCAAGTCTCCTCAGCTCTTCAAGTGTATTCTAGCCGATCTAAATGTCGTTTCAATTCTTCCTCTGATTTCTAATTCTTCGAATCTTATTACTATTATTATTATCATACCCCTCCTCGCGACGTTTTCACAGCCTCGTCAGCTGTTGGTCTTTTCCTGGAGAAGGGGAAAGCAAGACTTTTTAGCTCTCAAGAACTCTTTGAATATTCCAGCTGATCTGTAAAATTCTGTTTTTTGAGTGGTTTTAATTCTTTCTCTGACTTGCAATTATTTGATTCTTATTACTATTATTATTTCGCTCCTTGTTTTTCACAGCAATCATAGCTAGTTGTCTTTCACTGGAGTCTAAGTGACTGAATATCTCTTGGGTATCCTGGTCTATTCTCAATATTCTAGCCGATCTTAACAATGCTGCTGTTTTGATGGTATTGATTCTTCCTCTAATTTCCAATTGCTCCAGTCCCTGTACTACTTTGGTTACACGCACACACGCACACACACACAAAAACACACACATACACACACACACACACACAAACGCGCACGTGCATCATCTTATTAATTTATTTTCGTTCTCTCTATGACACACACGAAAATGAATAGAGAAATACTATTTTATATTGGACAAATCTACCAATAAATTAAACTTCACAAAAAAATATGTTTCAGCCAAAATACGATTTACCGCCGATAAGAATCTACTCAAGATGAACCCACTAAACGAGATGAGACACAACAAACTGACTGTTGAATTATTTGTGATATAAGGCATGGGGCAAATGGTCACTCCTAAATATAGACCCGTTGACTAACACGTGACCGCCGAAGGCATTTCTATTGTCAATCACGGGCACTGCTGCTGCTGCTTCTGCTGTATTAATAGAGGCACCATTCTAAACTTATGTCATTGACACATGGATTCTCTTGGACGTAGGACTTACAAAGAATACCTCAAAACCGGATTCTTATTGGCTTGCTTACTTACTTATTACATCTGGAACTAAGGATGCCGACCAGATACTTAACACTGACAATGAAAACAACACGTAACCCAACACCATAACATCAATTAAAATTACCATGTAGAACTCATGAAACAAAGCGTAGATGAAAAGAAGGATACATTGTCATCCCTTAGGAATCAGTAACAGAAAATAGTCAAGATATAAACCGAGAATTAGTACATAATACTGTAGCGTAATTATTGTGGTCTACGTGCATTGAAAGAGAAAGAGAGGAAAAAGAAATGAGAGCAAACAAAGGTTGAGGTTTGGTGGAGTGGGCCCACAACGGGGTGCCAGTAATTTGACCGAGGAATGACCCCGGAAGGCGAATTGAAAGTAAAAATGGAAGTTCCGGGTGTTGACCAGAAGCGGTAGTGACGAGTAACGGGGAAGAAGAAAATCGCTCTCTCTCCGTAGCAGGGGTCAGACGGGCTCCTGGTCCCTCCTGTGATATAGCAGGAGTGGATATGATCTACGACCGATTAATATAACCGTACCCCCATCTCTCTCTCTCTCTCTCCCTCTCTCTCTCTCTCTCTCTCTCTCTCTCTCTCTCTCTCTCTCTGTCTTTCCTTCTCTCCGAAACAGAACCCACGACACGAGCCTGGAAATAAATACTAAGCCCCTTGTGACTATACAACTTACGTGTATATTGTTCCTTGACCTAACGGCTACTAACAATGATGAGTACTACTAAAAAATGAGTTTGTCCATACGACATATATCGTTCTGGAGTTTGCCACAAATACACTTTGGTACTGTGACCATACCATTATACTACATTAGCAGGACATATTCTATTACTATAATTTAATTATTACAACGTAATTACTTAAGAGCTATTGCTAAATAGTTTAACATGTAAAAAGTATAATAATTTTGATTTAACTCTCTTTCACTCTTTTTTTTCTTTTTACTTCCTTCTTTTCATCTTTTTATTATGTTCAATCGAAACGAACAGCGCTATCGCTTCGGCGCGATTACCTCTCTCTTTCTTTTCCCTACTCTTTTTTTCTTTCTAATTATATTTTCTGTGTAGCAAGCTCTTTTATATTGAAAAGATCTACCAATAAATTAAACCTCCCCCCAAAAATATTTCAAAAAAATACTATTTACCGCCAAGACACCATCTCATCTTGCAAATGACGAACACAGAAATGTGAACAAATGTACACACACAAAACACACACACTCGTGTCACACACACACACACACACACACACACACACACACACACACCGAGGCACGGACTCGTGCTCATATACAAACAGGCTTGTATGTATATTTTCTATCTGACCAATTATCCTTCGTATGAGAAGAATAAAAAGGGAAAAGTAAAACAAATATTGATAAACTCATAAAAATTTGACGTACAAATTAAACTTCAGACACACACACACACACACACACACACACACACATATATATATATATATATATATATATAGGCCGGTTTAGCTCAGTCGGCAGAGCGTTCCTTGTTCGATACTGACCCTCACCAACTCAGCGTATGAGTAGCACAGTGACATGTGCGGTAAAGTGAGGAGCTGGTGGTAGGTGTGGCGCTCCACCTCAGACGCTAAAATAAGCTCCTTGGTCTAGCGCCAGTGAAATGGGGATAGACTCCCTCGCTGTTTGGTTGATACCGACATCAGGCCGCCCCGACAATTTTACATATAATATATATATACACACACATATATAATATACACACACACATATACATATATATATTATATATATATATATATATATATATATTATATATATATAGACAAAATTGCAGTCAACCTTCATAGTCCTAATTCGGTTTTGTGATATTGTCTACGAATAACAATGTCATTAAATTTCCTTGAACTTTTAACCTGAGCGTCATTCTGTTTATAAGAATATATATATAAACAAGTTTTATTTTGCTTGGTTGTAATAGTGGTTGACGTCGAGCAGAACATTGCTCAGCGCTTCTCACGTGGGAAACGGCAGACAAAATTTATTTCTACCGGTCCGCCATATTCTTTTTCTCTTGGTGTTATGAAAACACGCATAAAGCCAACGACACGGATTTACAATGACTCCCAATGTAGATACCATCAATAAACAGGTTGTTCGGGATAAGTTTAATATATATTTGGTTATATTTTTCTCCGTAGGTTGGACATATTGACGCAAACTTCATTCATATACGTGATGACAGATAGAATGGATGACTGGAACCCAACTGAATCATGGAAAAGAATAACTTGTATCATGATGATCTGGGCCGGCCATCAAAATAAGGAGATTGCGGTTGCTACTCAATGCTCCCTGAACACGGTAAAAACAATCAGGCATGAACTGGAGAATTGCAATGGAGACTACGTTTTTGTACGATAATAGCCAATTGAAGTGACGAAGAAGGATTGAAACGAGAAAATATTCGAATTTATTTATATTAGATTACATTCCCGGTCGGACTTGTTTTTTCGAGTGGCCTGACCAGTCGAGTAATCGGGTGAAGTGATGAGGCGAGAAATCACAGTCGGACTTGTTTTCGTACTACAATTCGAGTGACGAAGAAGGATTGAAACGAAAAATTTTCGAATTTATTTGTCCAGAAATTTCAGTTTATAGTCTGCTGCAAAAGAATTGTGTACGTACTTTTCTTTGTACATTTCTTCGACAAATACGTGATAAATTTATCGACATTAATCAATTCACAATAAGTATTATAGGGAGAAAGGGTTAGGTAAATACCTACATTCACATACGCTATGCCTATACACAGATACCTACATATATAAATAAATTGTAGGATAGATTAAGTTTTTAACCTCTGTTTGGGAACTAATCTTGTAGGAGGAAAACTCTGAAGTGAAATATCTTTACTCTCTCTATAAAAAAAAATGACTGCTTGTGGCGGAGGGGCTGGGTAAAGTCATAGTCCTGCATATACGTTCTCACATGCATTATTACACCTAGATATGTGTGCAATCAGTGGGGGTTCAAGGTTTACGTACAGGAAATAAATGACGAAAAGGGGGTTTAAGGAAAACGTTTGATATTGTAAAAATAATGAGTACCTATTATTTAAACATAACATTTATTAGTATTATCTGCGTTATTCGGACTATTATCCCCATCTTCATTATTATTTGTACAACGTTTCGGCCGATATACCCTCCGGCCTTCTTCAGGTATTTCTTGTCGGATTCGGGAACCTTCTTTTCGAATCGGGAACTTTCTTGTCGTATTCGGGAGCCATCACGGAACTTTGAACCTAACCCTTTATTTATTCCAGGGTATCCTGTTCTCATTCTGCTACCCATAGCTGGGGTAGGAGTTGTGTTAATTAATTATTTTTCTAACTGCTTTCACTCAGGGTTGAACTCGGGTACCAGAGATAACTGTCACTTAGAACTGTTTTAACCTAACTGCCTAATCCACTCGGCCATGTGTCCAATTGTACAAATAACAATGAAGATGGGGACAATAGTCCGAATAACGCAGATAATACTAATCTTCAAGCCTCATCTCAAACATTCAGGAAATGACAACATTTATTATCTAGAGAAGATATAATTTTTTTAAAATATCTATATATCTAGAAAATAAATTAGAATAAATTACACGAAATTGTTTCAGTTATTTTTTAATGCATGTCATTTTTTCTATTAACTCTAACTTTTAACTTAACTAATCATGTCATTTTAGAATTTAGATAACAGATTGTAAATGGTATATGGGAATCTAACAATTGAAACTGAGTTATCAGCATAATAATTAACTAGCAGGACCTGTTGATTTACTACAGAATGATAATTTAATTATTACAACATTCGATATGTTTATTTAAGAGTTATTGCAAAAGAGTTCAATATGAATTAATCCGATTTCTCTCTCTCTCTCTCTCTCTCTCTCTCTCCCTCTCTCTCTCTCTCTCTCTCTCTCTCTCTCATTATTTTTCTAAATTTTCGATTGAAACCGATTAGCATTATTTTTTCTCGCGTTTCCATCATCGCTCTCCTATATATATTTCACCTCTCTTTCATTCTTTCTTATATATTTTTATGTTAGCATGTACTTTCTGTCTTTATAATAAAAATGGAAAGGTCCATCATTTAGCTGAGGTGACGACACTCAAAAGAAATCATAATTGTGCTGATAAGCAACACCAGGTAATCAGTCTGTACATTTGTCTCATTTTTTACCATTGCAAGATAACACCAGTATTAATATATAGATTAGAATAATTTCATTTATTTTGTTTTTGTTAAAAGAACTACAATGGTTTGATTATAAAGAATACTAACAGTACTCCCTTGACTAAATCTTTTTAGGAATGTCCCTGTAAACACACACTTAGAAGTACTAGTTACTTTTTATAGTAAGAATTTTCTTTAAAGGGATAAACCTTTTTTCTATATATGTCCGGTACCAAAACTTTGAACCGCTCCTGGTTTACCCACCTTATTATATCACGCTCATATACATATATTGTATTTTTTCGGACGATAAGGCGCACCGGATTATAAGACGCAGTATCAGTGAACGGATCTATTTTCATATATAAGGCGCACCGGATTATAAGACGCAGTATCAGTGAACGATCTATTTTCTATCACCGGACGCAGTATCAGTGAACTGATCTATTTGATATATAAAGGCGCACCGGATTATAAGACGCAGTATCAGTGAACGGTGATATATAAGGCGCACCGGATTATAAGACGCTATATCAGTGAACGGATCTATTTTCATATATGATATCTATATCATATATAAGGCGCACCGGATTCTATATCACGCGTATAAGGCATAACATGGATAGGTCAGATTTATTCAAGTCACTAAAATAACTATCAATATTGTTCACTTGTAACACACAAAGAACAGAAAAATACGCTCACCTTTTCAATCATTCCTCTTCAACAAATCCGTCAAATCTTTCATCTTCGGAGTCGGAGTTTAACAGTTGGGCGATGGCGGTACCAACCAAACCTGAATCCCTTTCGTCATCCTCTGAGTCAGTCTCATTGCTGTTGTGTGGCTGTTCAGTGGTAATTTCGACATTCGTGAAAGCTTTGACGATAGTTGAGACCGATACCTTGGCCCAAGCACCGACGATCCATTGACAGATAGTGGCATAACTAGCCCGGCGTTGCCTCCCTGTCTTGGTAAAGTTGTGCTCACCTTCTGTCATCCAATGTTCCCACGCGGCTCGCAATTTAACCTTGAACGCCCTGTTCACACCAATATCTAGCAGTTGGTTAATCCT
>CM042158.1:60904571-60914571 GCA_023376005.1 Doryteuthis pealeii | reverse complement strand
GTGTACTTGTAGGATGTGCCAAGCAGAGTTTAACATGTTTCAATTCCGTTACTGATTGCCTAACCAAAGTTAAATAGCCTAGTCTGCCCTACTATTTATCTATAGCTGGAGGGAGAGAAGGTGGATGCTTACTTTTCCCTGGGGTATTAGCACTATGGGAAATGCAAACAGCCTCGTCAAAGATTAGAACTCGAATCTCAGAGAGAGATAATAATAATAGATAGATAGGTAGATAGACAGACAGACAGACAGACAGACTTATTTTTTGAATTCGGAATGAAAAATCTACCATTTGAATTGATTACTAAAAGACAATCTAGCTAGCTAGCTAGATTTAATAATATACTAGACATAACATGACCCGTTGGGTCACCCATTCAGCTCTGGGTAGATAAATGAGATTAGGGAAAAGTGAGATTGCAAAACGATTTTTTTTAATAATCAAAACGGCTTGACATAACATAAAAATATTTTGTATGTTAAGCTTTTTAAGAAAGAAAATGTTTGTCCTAATTTAACGTACTGGTTGCTGCTTGTGAAATTTAACATAGAAATGCATTTCAAATTCACCCACCTCTCTCTCTCTCTCTCTCTCTCTTCTCTCTCTCTCTCTCTCTTCTCCCTGAGAAACTAATATTATATAACGAGGAGGTAATCAAGAGATACATAAAATGGAAAAAAGTGATAGGCAAAACGTAACGTAAGAGATTGGTCAGTTTTTGAGTTAATTGCTAATTATTACTAATTAGAACCAATTAGAACAGACTTGTTTTCAAACATACCTCAATCCTAAAAGTAAAGAATAATTTAGTGTTATGTTTGTGTCATTAAACTATATAGGAAAAAAGCCTTAGGGAACCAAATGTTGATTCGCTCAGCTTTAGTATAGCAATAGATGTTTAAGGGAAAAAAGCGTAAGAAAGCGATAAAATCTAATTATATATGAGCAAATCATAAAGCCAGCTGTATTAATAAACTAAAAATTAAAGAAAAAAATCCATAAATACGATAAATTTTCTAACAGAAATGTATTTGGCATTTTCTCATGGATTTACTGGTGATATTTATTGATTGCTAACGTTATTATTACTTGTTTTGAATTACTTGTTAGGAGAAAGGCGACCGATTAGCGATATTTTCGATGTTGTCATGGGAAAAGTCCTACTTCAAGATGAACACATTAAAAAAAAGAATCACTATAAAATCATGTGACAAATCCCATGAGCAAATTCTCATTAAGTCTAATTTGTATTTGAATGTTCTTTTTTAATAATTTATTGCTAACCTATAATTGACTAACATCTTACCAAGTGATGTAGGCATCCAAAAACACGTTCCGAATATGAATAAGATAAAGTAACTAAAATTAGTCGGGGTGGTCTAAAGTCGGTGTCAGCCAATCAGCGAGGGAGTCTATCCCCTTTTCATTAGGACTAGACCAAGGGGATCGTTTATGCGTCTGAGTTGGAGTGCCACACATACTGCCAGCTCCTCATTTTACCACACAAATCTCTGTGCTACTCATACGCTGAGTTTGGCGAGGGCCGTTATCGAACTAGGAAACTTGTGGTTTCCAGCCGAACGCTCTACCGACTGAGCTACACCGGCCCCAAGAGAAGTTAACCTATAGAAAATAAAGGCACAAATGAAAAGAACCCATCATCATATCATCATCATCATCATCATCATCATCATCATCTATGTCTGTCTGTCTGTCTCTCTCTCTCTCATTTTGGAGTATCAAAAGAGGATCAAAATCGCGAATCAGTAACTATAGATATTATTTTATGAGTCAAATTTTACCTAAAAATAAATATAAGATAAATTTATAAAATTCAGACTATTGTCCTCCTTTTCATTGTGATCTGCAATCCAAGAAAGTTCCCAAATTTGACAAGAAACCTCTGAAGAAAGCCGGAGGGCCTCTAGTCTGAAACATTATATATATATATACAAATCCAAATGATACAAACTACATATAATTACAAAAGTTACCAATATCATATGTGCAACACTCTTAGTTTAAGTTGTCTGAAAGAGTTTACTAATTATATGTTACATAATCTATGCATATATTATTGTCAACCCCCTGTATTTCGCAAGGGATGGCCCCTTTTCATATGACGGGCGGGACTTTCCATGGAATATTACAGAAAGCCCGCGAAATACGTGAAGTCACGTGGGACATGGTTGGCTCTCAGTCTCAGCTTGGACATCAGGCAGATAAGGTATTTCTGCCTTAGCTGGAGCTCACTGCACACGCGCGTTATGTTAGTTACATTAAATGTTTAGTTAAGTAAATAAAATCTTCCATAAATAATATGGTTTTGTGGTTGATTAATGTCTTGGCAACAAGACTGATTTAGAAGAAGAAATGAATTAAGTGCGACCGACCACCAAGACGAAGTCCAGACACTAGAAGCTGAACGTAAGATACCAAAGATGAGCAGAAGAATAATAGATGTAAAAATGAAGAGTATACACATTTGGACAATTGATGATAACATCAAAACATTGTTAGAAAACTTAAAAGAAAAAAGAAGAAACCAGAAAAAAATAAGGATACTATCATTTTTAACTTAATTAGTTTTAATGAAAAGATGCTGCCCAAATATACCGATCTTTATCATTATATACACATTTTGGCCGATGTGTTCTCCAGTCTTCTTCAAGTGTTTCCTGTAGAACAATTATAGAGATGAATACAATATGGGAACCAATAATTAAAAAAGCTAGATTAGATTTAGCCCCCCCAAAAAAAAACAAAAAAAAAAAAAAAAAACAAGTAAAATCTTTATCTGAAATAAAATCTCAAATATAATCATATAATTACTATATATCATCATCATCATCATCATGTCGCGCATGCAGCACGTGTATCAATGACAATCTTTCGCCAACCTTCCCTATCATTCATTACACCTGGGAGCCCCTCTGCGGAGCAGCCAGCATCTTCACATAACTAGTCAATGTAGATCCTGCTGGGCGCCGCACACTTGCATGTCCATGTGTTGGCTTCCACAGGAGAACGTCCCTTATGAGTTCATCCTTGCTTCTCCAGCAGTGTCCTGCATACCTTGTCCGTCTTACTCGGATAGTTTGTGAGATGGGGGTCAGGTGACCGTACAGCTGTTTCCTTGTGGGGTGCTGTTTCCACGACTTATTCAAGACTGCACGCAGCATTCTTGTGCAGCTCCCATCTAGCTTAATCTCAAGACTCTTTGTTAGGGTCCAGGTGGTGCAGCCATATAGCAGCACCGACACAACCACGACCTGGAAGAACTGTCGCTTCAGCTTGTCAGGGAGATGGGACCTCCATATGACTGATGAGGAAAAGTACATTTTTTTACAGATCAAATGATATAATTTAATAATTAAGATTAATCGATTTGCAGAATTGCCACAGTTCTTCATAAGTAAAAAAAAAATCTTAACGCTCGCGATGTTTAAATATTCCAATTCCAGATTCCATAGAAATATTGCTTTGTAATTTTTTCTATCAAGAAAGCTTCAAACTTTCTTAAAAAAAACAAACAAATTATAAAAATGCTTCAGTCCAATCTGTACTTTTTTTAAAGTACTGTTTTAAATGTAAAAGAAAAAAGAAAATAAATGACGAAAAAATGTATATTTTTCATATTTAGCTTTTTATTGTTACATTTTTATGGATTATAAAGAAAATAAATTAAACTAATACAATTTCTAATAATGTAACGCAACAGACAACGAAGAACTAAAGGAAAATACAATTGTCTTAAACCCCTTACGAGTTCAGGGTTACATTTTTTAAAATGATATTTTAAATGTTGACATTTACCTGTCCTATTCGCCACGGGTATGATACGCCACAGGGCACCCAGCGAGGATCGTACTCTCTATTCATTACTAATGGATTTACCGGACTAGCTTGCTAACTATTGCACACGATGGACCGCCCATTCTTTACCCCATCCGTTTACCACGCATAGGATGCGTCAAAAGACCCCAAGTATGAGGAATCCAGCGAGGATTAAATTATTAAGTATTAATGGATCAGCGAGACTAGCCTGCTAATCATAACTCCAGACGATCTTATCAGACAGGTGTATTAGGTGTAGGATATGACAAAATGTTGCACGTATGAGGCATATAGCGAAAATAAAAAATAATAACCATTACATCACGACAGGACGCCATCCTTATTTACCACGGGTAGGATGTGACACAATGTCGAAGGTATGAGGGGTGCAGCGTGTATCGAACTCGCTAGTAATGGATTTGCTAGACTAGCTGAACCATATGACATTTAGGCACCCCTTTTTTATCTCGTTTAATACGGGACATGTTTTTCATTTACACGTCAATATCGGTTGTTTTAACAGACGATTTTTAGATTTTTTTAAATTATAAAACTGACCCTAACCTAACCCTAACCCTAACCTAACCCTAACAAACAACCGGATATTGACGGTGTAAATGAAAAACATGACTTTTCTTAATCGAGATCAAAAAGGGGTGCCTAAAGTTAATATGGTCCGACTAGCTTGCCAAACATTACACTACACTACAATGGGATACAGTCTTTCTTGCCAATCGGTCACCAGATGTAGGATGTGACACACATAATTGGGGATCCAGCAAGAATCGAACTTCATATTCAATAGTAATGGATCTGCGAGATTTACTTGCCAACGCCTTACAACAATTTGACATCTTGCATATTTAACCGACCTGTTCGCCCCGCAAGTATGTCCATCTGCCTCTCGGAGCGAGGTCCAATGGCCTCGGCCCTGGACTGTGGCTACAAGTAACAGCGTTGACCCCAGGGGGCTACACCCCAGGCAATACCTGCCCTCTCAATTTAAAGGGGACAGTGCTGGGTTTATTGCCCAGTACCTGAGGCGACCCCCTCGAAAGGGGAATGCTGACGGGATCAACGAAATTTTTCACCCGTCACCCATGGGTCTCGGCTTTTGAGTGGTCCCACATTAATATGGCATTGTGCCTAACCTGTACACATGAGGTACGAGGTAAATACTAGTATGCCGTATATAACGAGGATGGAACGTGTATTTAGTAATAATGCATCAGACAGACTAGCTTGCAAACGATTACACCACGATGAGACGCCTCATATATTCTAAATAAAAGACATTATATATATATATATATATTATATAATATTAATATATATAATGTGTATATATATGTGAGTGTAGTGTATAGATTATATATATATATATTATATATATATATATTAAATATATATATATAATATTAGTATTATCTGCGTTATTCGGACTATTGTCCTCATCTTCATTGTTAGTTTGTACAATTGTTCGGCGGATAGGCTTTTTCAGGATTCTTGTCGGACTCAGGAACCTGAGGAAGGCGAAGGGCATATCGCCAAAACGTTGTATCAATAAGAATGAAGATGAGGGACAATAGTCCGAATAACGCAGATAATACTAATCATCAAGCCTTTCATCTCAAAACATTCAGAGAAAATCTTCTATTATATACAAGCTGAGGCATAAACACCTTTCTCTTCCATAAGGATTTTTTCTATTCATGTTATTGACACAAAATTATACTGAAATATTCCTTGGTTTCAGGACGAACTATTGTTTGAAAAAAGTCAACTTTAATTGGTTTTAATTAGTCGTAATTAGCAATTAAGTCAACCGCTGACCCGTCCCTCTCTGTCCTTCTGCATTACTCTCACCCTCTCTATGTATGAGTAAGAATGAGAGTGAAAACGGAGAGTTATTGTGTTAGAGACATTTAACTATGTTAAAATTGATTAGAGGATAGCAGGTGGTGACGTAACCCCCACTGACATGTATTGGAATCAACCGTGCAAGAAAGCCTCCTCTCCAGTAGATATAAAAAGGATTTTTTGCCTGTGACCTCGGTGAAAGGTGGTGCGTCTGGATATAGAAAGAGGTCTTGGTCGGGCTAAATTTTCTCTCTCTTTTTTTTTTTTTTTTCTCTCTTTTTGTGGTAAGTGTTCGTAGCTCGCTATTACTGTGTTAATCGGGCTAAAATTTCTTTTGGAAGAGTTTAACTCATAACTTCACTGTAGTTAAATTTTGTTTTTAGCTCTGTTCGAGTCAACTTTTCTTTTTTTTTTTTTCCTAAAAAAAAAACATGCAATTCCAGCCCATGATACTAATCAACACCTTTTTCTTTTTTTTTTTTTCCTGAGTGGTTAATGTGATTTTTAAAACCCCTACCCGTACTTTCTCGACAATTAAATATATTTTCTATTGGATCTTTTTAAATAAAAATATTTTTCGAAACTCGGTCATACTTTTAGATTTTTTTTTTTTTTTTTTTACTGTCTTGAATAAAATGGAAGAACATTATTTGCATTTACTTATTGATAAAAACCTGGGGGTGGGTTACTTTTTGTCACCTTCAAAACAGCTAAAAATATTTCTAATTTTTTTTTTTTTTGGGGGGGGTAGTTAAAATATTTACATTACGTATCGAGGAAACTTTTTACCTTCCAAAATACGTTTTAGTGTTTTAGGGCGTAATTTCATGCGATATGCCCCTTTTTTGTCTTTACACATTAAACATGTAATTCATTTTTAATACACTTTATACTACGCGCTGCAAAAATGGCAAAATGTCTATTTTACAAAACGCATCTACCCACCGCCACCCGATTGAATAAAAATTGACAAATCTGGTAATTCTCCGATTTTAATGAAATTTTCAATCCTGATTAATCAATGAATGCATTTTTAAATGCATCAGTTATTGTATTTCCAATCTAGCTGATATTTTTTTTATATATCATTCAACTTTACCCACCCTCCCCTTTTATATTTTGAGGGATGTAAAATATTGGGGCTATTCGCAGAAATGCCTCCCGCCTTAGAAAAAATCTAGGCGTTGGTAAAACAACCCCACTTACGAATGAATTCCCCAATCTGAACTGATGAGAAAAATCGGTGCTTCCGAAAAGTTAATGCGATATTTTACTCACTCTTGTCTTTTTTGGACAAGTAAATGTAAATATTTTAACCCTCCTCCTTCTTTGAAGTATTGGGGGGGGGGGTATTTACAAAAATATTTACATTTACTTGATACACATCTGGCTTAAAAAATTGTCGATAAAATGCCTTCAATCTGGTAAAAAGTCTTCATTTTATTTTAATATATACCTTTCCAACAACAAAAAAAAAACTATTTAGATATGCTTTTTTAACTAAAAACTATATATTAAACAAGCATAAATAAAAAATCTGAAGCTTTAGATTCTTTTATATTTTAATTAAAAAATGTCAGGCCATTTTTAATTTAAAAAAAATACTTTATTTTATGGTACGATCAAAATGTCACGATTAGTTTACGCCATATTGAAGGAAGAAACGCAATACACTTTTATAACTTTTTTTTATTTTTTTATACAGTTTATAATACAAACAAATCCAATTCTATGCTTCCAAATAATTTCATTTACTTATACTTTTAAGAACATAAGTATTTAATTTTTATTAAATTGCTTATCCTCAATCTCAATATTCCTTTTTTGGTGTTTCTGCTGCGACTATGATATCCGTATTAATTCCTAATTGAAGCACGCTGGTGTTTTTTTTTTTTTTTAATAGAAAAATCATAGCTATGTGAGCTAGATTTTTCAAGCACCAACCCCAAACCCCTAAACTTTTTTTAAAAATTGCAGCTGAGGCGACTTTTATTTGTCCAGTAATTTTTTAAAAGTAAAGTCGTCGGTGTCTTGACGTCGGTATCATCCGGACTGCGAGATCCACTAACACTAGACCAAGGAGATTGTTTTCTTGGCGTCATAGGCCGAGTGCCACACCTACCATCGGCTCATCACTTTACTACATAAATCCCTGAGCTACTCATACGCTGAGCTGGTGAGGGCCAGGAACCGTGAGGCTCCTAGCCGAATATTCTACCATAGTCTGCTGTAAATAAATGCGAACAACCGTTTGTATATATATATATATATAAAAATCGGAAAACCTGTCTGATTTAAATTAGTAAACTTGCTTTTTAAATAATCTTAATAAGATAATTATTTCAACTCAACTTATTGAAAAATTCATGTTTTGAATTAAAATAAAATGAAAATACCGAAAAAAATAAAGATTTCAAAAGGCAGTGTATACATTTGCTTGTCGATAAAAAAAAATCCCCATAAAAAGTTATGTCTATAAAAACGCCTTCAAACCGGTAAAAAAAATATTTTAAAGAGGGGGAGGTAAAATATGTATATTTACATGTAAAAAGACCTAATGCGCAAAATATCGCTTTCATATCGCATCAACTTTTCGGGAAAAATGCCTTCAAACAGGGAGTTCATTAGTAGTACGGGTCGGATTTTGAGCAGGAACCCCATAGTTCATTTTTTTAGGCCAGGAGGCCAGAACGCATTTATGCGATATGCACCAAAATGTTGGCTTTTCAATTTAAAAACGAATCAAAATTATTTAAATTCATTATTTAAGGTCAGATTTTTGTTTTAGTCGAAAAGTAGTAACATCATGGACACCAGTAAAAAAGAAAAAAAAAATAATTTTAAATATCTAATATTTTTAATATTCTTTTAGACAATTAAATTCGTCCCAAAAGGCGTTTTTTCTGTTTAAGTTAATTACCCTAAAAAACTGTAGCACAATCATCTTTAAGAAAAACAAGAGCTGAAACCAATATTTTTATTATTTGGCTTCCAGTAATTCTGTTTATAGTCTACTGTAAATAAATGAGAACAATTGTTAATAGAACCCCCCCCCCAAAAAAAAAAAAAAAAAAAAACGAATATATAAAAATTCGGATAACATGTATTAGTTAACATGATTATAAGCCTACTTTTTTTTCAATAGATTAGATTAATATTCAATTTAAAATATTTCATGTTGAATAAAGGTAGTTACTGAGTTTTTTTTTTAGATATTTAAAAAGTTACGGAATTTCATTCAAATGAGCAAACGTTAATTCCCGCCACCCTTTAAGTGAAAAAAGTTTTATTCCAAGCCATAGTTGTATTGTTGCTACTGTACGATTGCACCACTTGGACACTAACCTAGCCTAGAGTAAGCTAGATGGGAACTGCTCAATAATGCATGTAATTTTAAACAAGTTGTGGAAGCAGCTGTATAACCACTTGCCACTTATCACACAAACCATCCGAGCAAGATGAACAAGACATGCTGGAGGATTTAGGACAAACTCTTAAGATAATTTTTTCTATGGAAATCAGCACGCCAGTGTGACATGTGAGCAAAGACATACATTGACCAACTCTGAGCAGACTTTGAATGCTGTACAGAGGACCTCCTGAGAGCAATGAATGATAGGGTAAGGTTGGCGAGAGATTGTCATAAATATCCATGATTAAAAATTTAATTACCTGTAATTAGAAATTAACTAAGTGACTCTTCCCTTGTTTTTTTTCCTTTGGTCAAATGAAAATGTTTACTCCAGTTTAAATAACTTATTTGGACAGTTTGGGTGAACTTTAGATTAATGAAATCATTTTATCATGTGATTTTTCCGACAATCTAACTCGGGCTCAATGGGTGACCCAACGGGTCACGTTTCTTTCTAGTATATATATATATATATATATATATAATATTATATATCTTTTGAATGTTGAGATGAGATCTTTGGCATTGTTATATATATATATATATATATATATATATATATATATAATATATATAATATGTATATATATATTATATATTATATATATATATATATATTGTATATATATATATATATATTATATTGTATATAATATAATATATATATCATTATATTATTATAATATATTGCTATATATACACACACACACACACACATATATATATATATAATTATTATAACTATATATATATATATATATAGTATATTCAGAGAGCAGAGAGAGAGAGAGCAGAGAGAGAGAGCGATTAGATAGATTGATAGATAGATAGATAGATAACGATACTTATTTCATGAGTGGTCTGTGATAGCTTATCATCTCTCTCTCTTT
>CM042158.1:60897652-60904471 GCA_023376005.1 Doryteuthis pealeii | reverse complement strand
AGGGAACGTAGGTTAATGTGCATTTAAAACACATTAGAATATCATGTAATGGTTATATTTATCATAACATTCTCCTTCTTATATCCCTACGACAATTTCCGCGGAAATTTAATGAGGCTGAAAATTGGGGGGTAATAAATGATTTCTATTTTATCATTACACGGCATACTATTGTCCACCATTCGTCAACTCGTCATCATTCGAATAAATAAACATTATTTGTGGGAACGGGATGACAAAATTCTGGTAAAATCTAGTATGTATTGGATCCGTTATGATCATAAATCTTTACAATTTCTTATTTTGGCTAAATCCTGATACATTTACTGCGAAATGAATTTTGGGAGGGAATTGGCATTGTGTTACTGAGTTGACAGTCAGTTAGTTCGTATTTCCAATCGTAGCCTGATTTTTATTTATAATATCTTTACTTTACCCACCTCGTGCCTAATACATAATATAGGTATGAGAGAATGCTCCCGCTTAGAACAAAATCTACGGCGTTGGATTAAAACAACCCACTTTTATTCTGAATGGATTTCGATATTTCTGAACTGAGATGAGAAAAATCGGTGCTTCCGAAAGTTAAGGAAGTATTTTACTCACTTCTTGTCTTTTTTGGACAAGTAAATGTAAATATTTTAACCCTCCTCCTTCTTTTGAAGTATTGGGGGGGGGGTTATTTACAAAATTTACATTTACTTGATACACATCTGGCTTAAAAAATTGTCGATAAAATGCCTTCAATCTGTAAAAAAAAGTCTTCATTTTTATTTAATATATACCTTTCAACAACAACAAAAAAAACTATTATATATGCTTTTTTAATAAAAACTATTATTAACAAGCATAAATAAAAAATCTGAAGCTTTAGATTTATATTTTAATTAAAAAATGTCAGGCCATTTTTTAATTTAAAAAAAAATACTTTATTTTATGGTACGATCAAATTGTCACGATTAGTTTACGCCATATTGAAGGAAGAAATGCAATACACTTGTTATAACTTTTTAATTTATTTTGTTTATACAGTTTATAATACAGAACAAATCCAATTCTATGCTTCCAAATAATTTCATTTACTTATACTTTTAAGAACATAAGTATTTAATTTTTATTAAATTGACTTATCCTCAATCTCAATATTCCTTTTTTGGTGTTTCTGCAGCGACTATGATATCCGTATTAATTCCTAATTGAAGCACGCTGGTGTTTTTTTTTTTTTGTTAATAGAAAAATCATAGCTATGTGAGCTATGATTTTTCAAGCACCAACCCCAAACCCCTAAACTTTTTTTAAAAAATTGCAGCTGACGCGACTTTTATTTGTCCAGTAATTTTTTAAAAGTAAAGTCGTCGGTGTTTGACGTCGGTATCATCCGGACTGCGAGATCCACTAAACACTAGACCAAGGAGATTGTTTTTCTTGGCGTCATAGGCCGAGTGCCACACCTACCATCGGCTCATCACTTTATTACATAAATCCCTGAGCTACTCATACGCTGAGGCTGGTGAGGGCCAGGAACCGTGAGGCTCCTAGCCGAATATTCTACCATAGTCTGCTGTAAATAAATGCGAACAACCGTTTGTAATATATATATATATATATATATATATATATATATATATATATATATATTATACGGAAAATATGTCTGATTTAATGATTAGTAAACTTGCTTTTTTAAAATAATCTTAATAAGATAATTATTTCAACTCAACTTATTGAAAAATTCATGTTTTGAATTAAATAAAATGAAAAATCCGAAAAAAATAAAGATTTCAAAAGGCAGTGTATACATTTGCTTGTCGATAAAAAAAAAATCCCATAAAAAGTTATGTCTATAAAAACGCCTTCAAACCGGTAAAAAAATATTTTAAAGAGGGGGGAGGTAAATATGTATATTTACATGTAAAAGACCTAATGCGCAAAATATCGCTTTATATCGCATCAAACTTTTCGGGAAAAATGCCTTCAAACAGGGAGTTCATTAGTAGTACGGGTCGGATTTTGAGCAGGAACCCATAGTTCATTTTTTTAGGCCAGGAGGCCAGAACGCATTTATGCGAATATGCACCAAAATGTTGGCTTTTCAATTTAAAAACGAATCAAATTATTTAAATTCATTATTTAAGGTCAGATTTTTGTTTTAGTCGAAAAGTAGTAACATCATGGACACCAGTAAAAAAAGAAAAAAAAATAATTTTAAATATCTAATTTTTTAATATTCTTTAGACAATTAAATTCGTCCCCAAAAGGCGTTTTTTTCTGTTTAAGTTAATTACCCTAAAAAAACTGTAGCACAATCATCTTTAAGAAAAACAAGAGCTGAAACCAATTTTTTTTATTATTTGGCTTCCAGTAATTCTGTTTATAGTCTACTGAAATAAATGAGACAATTGTTAATAGAACCCCCCCCCCAAAAAAAAAACAAAAAAAAAAAACGAATATATAAAATTCGGATAACATGTATTAGTTAACATGATTATGAAGCCTACTTTTTTTCAATAGATTAGATTAATATTCAATTTAAAATATTTCATGTTGAATAAAGGTAGTTACTGAGTTTTTTTTTTAGATATTTAAAAAAGTTACGGAATTTCATTCAAATGAGCAACGTTAATTCCCCACCCTTTAAGTGAAAAAAGTTTTATTCCAAGCCATAGTTGTATTGTTGCTACTGTACGATTGCACCACTTGGACACTAACCTAGCCTAGAGTAAGCTAGATGGGAACTGCTCAATAATGCATGTAATTTTTAAACAAGTTGTGGAAGCAGCTGTATAACCACTTGCCACTTATCACCAAACCATCCGAGCAAGATGAACAAGACATGCTGGAGGATTTAGGACAAACTCTTAAGATAATTTTTTCTATGGAAATCAGCACGCCAGTGTGAACATGTGAGCAAAGACATACATTGACCAACTCTGAGCAGACTTTGAATGCTGTACAGAGGACCTCCTGAGAGCAATGAATGATAGGGTAAAGGTTGGCGAGGAGATTGTCATGATATCCATGATTAAAATCTTAATTACCTGTAATTAAGAAATTAACTAAGTGTCTCTCCCTTGGGTTTTTTTTTTCCTTTGGTCAAATGAAAATGTTTACTCCAGTTAAATAACTTATTTGGAGAGTTTGGGTGAACTTTAAATTAATGAAATCATTTCATCATGTGATTTTCCAACAATCTAAAAACGGGGCTCAATGGGTGACCCAACGGGTTACGTTTCTTTCTAGTATATATATATATATATTATATATATATATATATATATAATATATATTTCTTTGAATGTTTGAGATGAGATTGCATTTTATATATATATTATATATATATATATATATATATATATATATATATATTATATATATATATATATTTAATATATATATTATATATATATATGTATATATATATATATATATATATATATATATATATATTATATATATATATTGTATATATACAACACACACACACACATATATTATATATATATATATATATATATATATATATTTATATATTATATATATATACGAGAGAGAGAGAGAGAGAGAGAGGAGAGAGCGATTAGATAGATTGATAGATAGATAGATAGATAACGATATTTATTTATGAGCTGGCTGGTGGATAGCTCTATTCCAAATGTATACATATTATGTCAGGGTTATTCGTTTATTTTATTTAAAATAAGATACGATGGAATCACTTATATAATTTCCCAAAGGCCCCATGTCGATACGTTTCGGTAAGACGAGCTTAGAACTTTCAGCGCGTAACGATTACATACTTTCACGTTGGGAGCAAATGAAGAATTAAAAAGAAAGAAAAAAAGAAGTCGTTTATGCCATATCTAAGCAATTTTTAAATGTGAAACTCTATTAACGAATGTATGAGGAAGCATTATTAAAAAGGGAACATTTTTTTAAAATAAAGTCCTTGCTTTGCAGAAATACAAGAGAGAGAGTTGCGTAAATGCATAAATAAAATAAGAAAATGCAACAGTCGTGTGAAACTCAAGACTGTGTATTCGTAGATATGAGTGTCGTTCAAAAAGTTCAGGAGAAGAACCAAACTAAAATAACTAATTCAGAGTTGTGTGTTTAAATATATTTGTAGTTGCTTCACATTTACTGGAAACTTTCTTTTACTATTCATGACGCTACGATTCCGAGTCAGAGTGGAATATATATATATATATATATATATATAATATATATATATATAATATATATATAAGATAAATCTAATGAGTCAGACGAACCTACTATTAGTTTCGCTTAATTCTCTTCAGCGCTAAGATCTGTACGATGTTCTAGCATCGCTTGATCGTTTGCGAAATTCACTGGTCATGGTTATTTTCTATAATTATCGAATTGTATAGGATATACGCATTGTAATTGCCTTCAAGCAAAAATATAGATAATAATATATACTTTATCCAACAATGCTTCTAAAAAAAAACAAACATCCAAACATCTCGGAGAGGCCATCTTCGATCAATCGGTTGGTCACGTCCAGCCATAGCTCCTATATGATTTTCCCAAGCCTATTGCCCTTATGGCAAGCCCCAACCCCTTTTATAATATGGGCGCTAGAAGGTGGTGACTGAGGGTCTAAATGTCCTGGGAATGACGTTAAACTCTATCTGATGGTGAGGTTCCAGTTCTGGAGGTTTGGGGAATGTGGAGCACCCCTTCATCACTGTTACTCCCTGGTCCACTCTGACTCGGAGTAGTAGTACCTGTTAGGGTCCCATCTATGTGTTAAATAGAAAAACATGAGTTGATAAACAAAATTTGTTATCCATTAAGAATGAATTTATTTCAAAACTTTGTCGTCATTAAATGATATGCCATAAAAACAATCCAGATCAAACCAAACCAATATATATATATATATATATATATATATATATATATATATATATATATATATATATGTGTGTGTGTGTGTGTGTGTGTGTGTGTGTGTGTGTGTATATTATATATATATATATATAAGATTTTTTTTTTATGTTTGTTTATTTTTTAGAAGCATTGCTGATAAAGTATATATATTAAATATAAATCGAAAGCGAGACTTAAGCAGGATAGTTAGACACTATACTGTTTCAGTCACGATATAGCAACGAGAAATCCCTGCGAAATTAACCTGTCAATGATACTGTAGTGTCTCTACCATATGAGGTAAGGAAGGCGCTGAGTGAATAATAACAAACACATACGGGGCCTTTATGCTTTACGGCGAAGGAAATAAGTTTTTTTTTTATGTTTTGCTTATTATATAGAAGCATTGCTGTATAAAGTATAATATATAAATATTTGATATTTTTGCTTGAAGGCATTTATATATATATATATATATATATATATATATATATATATATATATATATATTATACTTCAATTCATGGAGGAAACACTTTAAATTTGCTTCATTACAATAAGCAAAATCATGGATATTTCTCATTATCCAGTTGTTTGTTGGGGGATAGTGTTAGGGGTTAGGGTTAGGGGTTAGTTTTATCATAAAAAAAACCTCTAAAAATTGTCTGTTAACAATCAACCGGATTTTGACGGTGTAAATGGAAAAAATGTCCTCACGAATCGAGATCGCAAAATAGGTGCCTAAAGGTCATATGGTCCAGGCTGTTTTACAATCATTGCATCATTTTCTTTCAATCTTCAATTTATTTGTTTCACTGAAATAATATATTAGATAATTCATTGTAGATGTTACACAATGGGCATGACGTGGCACCATCAGGGTGGTCTGATGTGGCCTGATTAATTACGGAAAAGTTTGACAGGTGGTGTGTGTGTAGGAAAAAAATTGGATGATGGTGTCAGCATAGACGTGTGGCAGGATTTTGATTGGACGTATAATGATATGTAGCGAAGGGAAGAAAGGAAGAGTGAGAGTTTTGAGATTCAGCCCGACCGTCAAAGAGTTCAGACGTGCCATGAGGCTAATCCCCCCGCGCGGCGAATAAGAATCATGGGCTAGATAAAACAAAAACTTGACCAAGTAACAAAAAATGTCTTGTAGCTCATTTAATCAAACACAAGCAAAGCCCAACAGAAGCCCTTAGAAGAACTCAACTGGACAGAAAAATAGCAACTGGAACAGTAAAGATGTCAACAAGTAATAAAGTAAGGCCAACTCCTAAACAAGTAATTCTCTAATCTGTCACTCTCTCTCATATATATATTTACCAACCCCTCCGCACGAGCAGGATGCGACACACGGTCAATTTCTTAAGCGGTGTTCAACAGGTTTGAATTCAGAGTTTTCCTTCTCCTAGACCGGTTGCCTAACCAAGGTTAAAGAGCCCAGTCTTTCCTACTATTTATTCATAGCTGGAGGGAGAGTAGGATCCATACCTTTCCCACGGGTATTAGCGTAAAGTGAAATGCAATTACCACATCCAGGATTTGAACTCGGGGCGACGAGTCGATTTCCCATGACTTTAACCATTACACACGCGCTTCCTACAACTCTCTCTCATATATGTCTCTATCACTGAATAACCCTCTTATCTGAGAACTCACACTCTCACCAAGTGTATGCCCGATGTCAATGTGGGTGTTTAATAGTACCACATAGATTTCTATTTGTATTTAACAATTTCTAACTCTTCACGTAATTTTTTGTGACGTAGTTTAACTTTTCTAACTCTTACTTGATTTCTTTCTTCCACTCTTCTCTACACCTTTCACAATTCTCTTCTCTTTCTTTCTTTCACGTTTATGTGGTTCTTTTTTAATTTAAGGATCCAAATAATGAACGTGATTGACGACTGGGTGTAC
>CM042158.1:60867652-60892652 GCA_023376005.1 Doryteuthis pealeii | reverse complement strand
AGTGATCATAAATCGGAAAATAGCTATGCATATAATACAACCTATCTACCTCTTTATCTATCCTTGAATTGTATATCTTTCTTTATATCTATATCAATCGAAAATATAACACTATATATATTTATTGAAATCACTTCGTATTATATTACGAAAGCAGTGAATATCAAGAGGTTTATCTCAATTTATATTCCTTCATATTATTACAGATAAGCTCTCCCAATATTAGGTTTACACCCCACACACATACACACGCAAAGACTTATTGGGGGGGGACTAAGAGGATGTATATATTTCCCAAGGGTATGTGAAATGCCAACCGCTTCGTCAATGATTTGAACTTGCGCCGCCGAGTTTATTTCCTACGAATCTAACCATTTCACCACCATGGTATTATCCAATGGTATAAGTACGAAGTGAGAGAAGTAAATATTTGCTATTTGCCACGATGGTTGTACTTCTTCTGTCGATAACCATTAAGCCAACTACGCCTCCGTTCTTTCAGAATTGCAAAAAGAAAGAAAAAGAGAGAGAAAAAAACGTTATATATATTTAACAACCTCTTCCCACGAGCTGGATACGACACAAGGTCCATTTCTTAAGCAGAGTTTAACAGGTTGAATTATGAGTTTTCCTCCTCCTAGACCGGTTGCCTAACCAAGGTTAAAGAGGCCATTAGGCTTACAATCTTACCATAGCTGAAGGGAGAGTAGGATGCATACCTTTCCCAAGGGTATTATCGCTAAGTGAAATGCAATTACCACGTCCAGAATTTGAACTCGGAGCAACGTATCCATTTAACGACTTTAAGCATTACACCACCTGCTTCCTACGTTATAGAGATCTTCATTCTTTGTGTCTGATCTAGTATAAAGTTAGCTAAATTTCAAGATTAAATTGTCACAAATATGAGAAACTACAAAATTAATTTCAATAATAAGATTATATATATAATATATATATATATATATATATATATATATATATATATATATATATATATGAAAGTAAGTAAACAATGTGCTTATTTTTTACATGGCCTTTTTAGCCGACAATTTTTGGAGGATATGTACTTAATTGCCCGCCTAAATTAATTAATTATTAACTAGTTAATTTTCAAAATTAGGTATGACTTCAATTAAGCACATATCCTCAAAAAATATATTTACCAACTCTTCGCACGAGCAGGATGTAACACATGGTCAAATTCTTAAGCGGTGTTTAACAGTTTTGAATTCAAAGTCTGCCTACTCCTAGACAGGTTACTTAGTCAAGGGTACTGAGCCCAGTCTGTCGTACTATCTACCCATAACTGGAGGGAGAGTAGGTGGATGCAAGGTATTAGCGCTATGGGAAATCCAAACAGCTTCGGCAATAATTCGAACACGCGTCTCCACTGTATAACTCAATTGTATAAGCACCAAGTGAGGGAAATAAATGTTTTGATTGGTAAAGAATCTTTGAACGACGCACTACTTCCTCAGTGGATAACCATTAAGCAAACTGTGCCTCCGTTCGTTCACAACTGAAAAAAAAAAGGATAAAAAGAAAAAAAAAGACAAAAGAATTGAAACAAAAATAAAAAACGTTATAGAGATCTTCATTATTTGTTGTTTGACTAGTATGAAGTTAGCTAAATTTCAAGATCAAGTTGACAGGTATATGTGAAACTGTAAAATTAACTTTCAATAATAAGATAAAATATAAGAGAATTGCCGAACGGCGACGCTTTTGTTTTTATTTGCTTGTTTGTGAATACTTTCTTTCATTATTGAAATACAAATCTCGTAGACAAATGACTACAGAGAAAGTGAAAATGGTGCAATTTATTTTTTGGTGTCCGTCTGAGACCTGAGGTTGATTAACGGTTTTCTCAGAGAACGATTTCTGTGCGCACTCGACAATATCAGAGACGAATGGAAAATCACGTAAAAGGATATATTGTCTTGTTGAACACTTATGATTAAATTGCAAAAGACATTTCGGATTTGTAAAAATCTTTTCAGTTCTTTAAATTTCCAATACAATTCTGTAGTTGTTGTTTACTAAGCTCCATTATTAAATATAGAACTCGCTAACAAAAGAAAATTAGCCTAGAAAGTCAACCATTGACACCATTGTAGCGGTAGTAATTGATATTTTCACACACACACACACACACACACACACAAACACACACACACATGTATATATATATATATATATATATATATATAATATATATCAATGTGTGTGGTTAACACTATCGCACTAGGAGAGAGACAGAGTAGTAAGCTAAAATAGAGTATTATTAGGAGAGTGATCAATATCTGAGATAGAGTGATATAATAATAATAATAATAATAATAATAATAATAATATAATAATAATATATAATTATATAATATATATATAATATTGTATATTTTTATTTGTACATGTGTATCCATACAAATAAAATAATATATATATATATATATATATATATATATATATATATATATATATATATATATGAGAAGTAAACAAACAATTTTTTTTTCAAGCTGACAAGCGGAGAATCTAACTATTACACCAGCTGGTTTTCCAAAATGTTTCGTTTGTTTTGCTTGACAGTCAGGGTTCCAATAACACACAAATCAGTCTTCCTGTCTATAGCTCTGCTGATGAGGCCAAATAGGCTGAAATGTACATAAGAGATTGATTTTTCTCGATTTGTTTAGCCTTATATTTGAATAGGTATGCCCCCTTAATTCATTAATTATCAATTAATTAATTTTCAAAATTAGGTACGACTTCAATTAAGCACATATTCTCCCAAATATATATATATATATATAATTAATTTTTCGATTTCCTCGCATTTGATCCAACGACACCTGAAGAATGTTTGCGGTTACGCATATGCATGAAACCAAATGCTTGTGACTGTTGCTTTGTCATCAAACAAATAAATATATAAAACCTTTATATTTATTTATTTATATATATATATATATATATATATATATATTATATATATATATATATATATATATATAGTGGCAGAGATAGGAGAGAGAAAGACAGTGACAAAAAGATTTAATTAATATGCCATGGCCTATATATGAAAATAGTATTAATAACTCAAACGTTGAAAAAAAAAATGCCCAAAAGACAAAAAAAAAAAAAAAAAAAACAGAATGTACTTACATTTGAATTGAAGCATCCAAAAGCAAATTTATGATTTTGAAATATTTCCTCTTCGTCCGGGGATAAAACAAAATAAAACAAATATGAAACTGGTATGTTGTCTTTAACAGGAAGTAAGTCCGGATTGACTTGTTAATATGCATTCGTTTCTGTCTGATTCGTAGTTCAAATATATAGTTTCTTAGTCGGAAATATATTTCCGTTTTTGTTTGATTTATAATTTTAAAATGAAGCGTCATACTTCGACAGCCAGGTCACCAGGATATGTTTGCAGGTGAAATATATTTGTGTATTTAAGGAAATATTACGATTCTCTGTTAATATTAAGGCGGTGATTGTATGAATGTAATTTACGAATCAGCTTTGTTTATCTAATTATATCGTAGCGAATTTATTATGTGAGGTGTATTGGGTCATCTAAATAAATAGTATAGGTATCTCTTTAAGAAACCAATATCTGAGCTAAGTCTATATATAAAAAGTCATACTTCAATATATATATATATATATATATATATATATATATATATATATATATATATATATATAAGATTTATCCAAAACTTGGTAGTAAGGGATGATTCTATATGTGATTTCTAGATCCACTGTACTAATATTGATGATCCACTGTACTAATATTGATGATCCAGTATGTATAAATACAGTGAATCATAAATCTCTAAAGAGAGCTCAATGTAAAATAACCTTTTAGATTATATACAGAGCAATATTTATCAATAAAGGAAGAACTCAATACAGTAATCCCATAATAATTTATTTCGACAAAAATTGGGGCCCATATAAATCTAAGTTGATTTAAACCGGCTCCTCAAGTTTTTGCCTCATCAGATGGGTAACAATTCACTTATTTTTTTCAAATAAAATTCGTTGAAACGCAGAGAATATATATATATATATATATATATATATATATATATATATATATATATATATATATATATATATATATATATATATATATCGAACATTTAAAAAATTCTCTGCGTTCCAACGAATTTTATTTGAAAAAATAAGGATTTACTCTGAGGAATGTCGATATCTCTTTGTGTGCGGAAAATTTCAACATTTTTTTCTATTATTATTATTTCATTTCATTTTGTTATTTAAAAATAATAATAGATTGAATAATGTACGCATGGATAAACTTCTTTTTGCTTGATTATTTAATAGATCTTCACTGGAACAAGAAGAAAATCTCGACCCCACTCTCTTCTTTGGTTAATTGTTTTGATTTTACGGCATGTCAACCCTTGTTGTGTCAGTTTATGCCAAATACGTTTTGTTTTAGTCATTTTTTATGCGTACTCGAGTTAATTTAACTGAATATTTTAACATTTTTTAATATAATTTTTTTTCTATTTAACCCATAGATGGGACCCTAAAAAGTAATTCCACTCCTGGTCAGAGTGGACCTGGGAGTAATGGTAATGAAGGGTTACACCACATCCCCTCCCCAGTGCTCTAGAATTGGAACTTCACCATCAGATAGAGTTCAACATCATACCCAAGATATTTAAACTCGCAGCCACCCCATTCTAGCACATATAGTGTTGGTGCTTGCCACAAGGACAATAGGGTCGGGACAATCATATATGAGCTAAGGATTGGGGTGACTACATTTTATTTGACTGTTTTACGATAAGTATGTAGATGATTATATGATAGTGATTTTTATCTCAGTTTTAGATGAAGTATTGTCGATCATTCGTATTAATTTCGAGTAGCATTTCTTTTCCCAATGACTCTCCTATGAGACTCAAAATGAACACAGAGGGATTGGGTTAATAACAGCTGCTTCTTTATTAACTCACCAATGCCAATTATTCTTTTGCAATGTTAATCAAACAATTTCTCTGAATCTTTGAGATGAGGATTGATGATTAGTATCATCTGCGTTATTCGGACTATTGTCCCCATCTTCATTGTTTCTTGTCGGACTCGGGAACCTTGTCAGTCTCGGGAACCTTCTTTTCGGACTCAGGAATTTTCTCGTCGTAATTCCCGAGTCCGACAAGAAATACCTTAAGAAGGCCGGAAGGCATATCGACCGAATTGTTATACAAATAACAATGAAGATGAGGACAATAGTCTGAATGACGCAGATAATACTAGATAATCAAACAGTTTGTTCAAACAATTTTTCTACCAAAATAATTTTCAGGATGAATTAGAAGAAATATAATAAACTAAAAAATTCCTGTAAATTTGATTTCTTAAAGAAAATGTAAAAGAATTCCATTTTTGTTGATTGCAGAGGTTGAATGAGATCAAGCTTATTCTTAAGTCAAACAAAGAATCTATTTTGTTTCACCATCTTTAAGAGCTGAGTGGAATATTCTGATTCTTTCTCTTAATATCAAGTTACCTACTGTGGTTAACAGGGTGATATTCTAAAACATCTTTTCATAGTTGAGGCTAGGTAATCATATGTATGCAATTTATCAAAATATATACGTATGCAATTTATCAAACCTGCAGTATTATCCATGAGTATGGATCTGGTTGATAGGTTTTTCTCCAGCTTTTCCTTTTCTGCTAACTCGATGTTACAACTGTTGTTGTACATAGTTTAAAACTGTCCAGAGTGTCTGTTTGTCTAGTCTCTGAGACTCATGAACTAAACCATTCATAATGGTATTTAAGCCAAATATAAGTTGTCCAAAAAGATAATTCCATTTTTTTCGTCACTAGATAGTATTAAGAGTGTTTTGTTTTAATTTCATTCAAAAAGACCTAGTAGTAACAGCTCCACCCCCTCTCTCACTGTTTACAAGTTTTGTATTCTTATACATAAGTTTGTTACTCTATGAGATCAAACTTCCCTAGCCCTACTTTCAACCTTCTTGGTTGATTTTCGAGGATGTGATTGGTCCTGTTTTGTGAAGTGCTGGGTTGTTTGGTGTTTTCAAGATGGCAATAGACACAGGACAATCATATATGTGCTAGGGCTTGATATGATCAGCCGTTTGATCGGAGGGGTCAAATCCGTCCACCAGTCTAGCCTAAGTATGAGACAAAATCAGGTTCAGCAACCGGGATTCAATCCATAAGCATTATGGTCCTCTATATACGGCTAAAAGATAACCCCATTAGGGGATTTTACTTTCCCGCAGACGTGCAGTCGGCGTATTCTACTGTCCAAGCCGACAGGGCTCCCATAACCCTCTATTGGGGTGCAGTCAGCTAATTCTACTTCCTCAGCCGAAAGAGCGCCCATACCTATCGACAGGGGTGTATTCTACGGCCCCAGGTCTCAGGACACCCACATTCCTCGACAGCAGTGCAGTCTTCTTATTCTACTTCCCCAGCCGACAGGGTGGTCTATACCCATCTATACGGTTGAAGTTGGCGTATTCTACTGCTTCAGTAGATATGGCAGCCTTACTCCTCTACTGGGCTGCAGTCGCCGTATTCAACTGCCCAACCTACATGGCAGTCTTACTCCTATACAAGGCTGTAGTCGGCGTATTCTACTGCCCCAGATGAAAGGGTAATAAATAAATCTAGATTCAGTGAAAATCTTACTCAAGACATTGATTCGCAAAGACAAACAAATATTTTTTGAGCGCAAAGGCGAAATTTTCAATGAGTATGTTATTTATTTTCTGAAATAAAAATACGTACCGATCAATATAAGTCGGCCACACGTCGTTATGCAAGACTAGTAAATAAATTTACCAATACACAATGCAGACTTTATACACAATAAGTTAAGTAGATCTAGAATCAAAGTACCAGCTACATTTCTGGTTGCTTCATAAGTAGTAGACTACAATCTGAATTGCCCGTGTTGTGTGGGACAAACGACAGAAGTAGAATTCACACTGTCACAATGCTTACATATATTTACTCCAACCTGAAATTTTCTTGTATTAATTCGATTTTTCAGACTATTGTCCTCATCTTTATTGTTATATACGCAGCATTTCGGTCGATGGGCCCTCAAGCCTTTTTCAAGTGAACATTTTGATTAAAATCTATTTCACAACCAGGTGATATCCCGTGTTTGCTTCGCTCACCACATCTGCCTCCTTGTGACTAATTTCGCTGGGGCAAGCTAAGATTGAAGTCTTTAAACATAGGCCGGAGACAAATGACAGAAGGTGATATTTCCCATGAAATTGTAGCAATACCAGAAATACTGATCAAGAGATTTCTACAAAAATCGAGGGTGAGGCTTCGGGAGTGGAGAGCCCGTGCTGTTAAGCATTTGAATGATATACTCTTTAAAACAATGTGATGAAAATAACTAAGAAAAAATGCTAAACATTGTTTTATTTACTGAGAGTAAAATTACATGCTGATAATGATTTATGTAGCATTTTTTTATTTGTATCCAAAACCCAAGGGATTTTTATGCTTAACCATTTAATAGAATTAGGATCATGCAAGAACGGATATGTTACGCTCTGGCATCACCTAACATAAATAATATACCATTCCTTTTTTGTTGTACAGAAAGAAAGTGAATAAAAAGAACACGCTAGCCGTGTGTGTGTGTGTGTGTGTGTGTGGGTGTGTGTGTGTGTTTGTGTATATGTATATGTGTGTGATGTGAGTGTGTGTGTGTGAGAGAGAGAGAGAGAGAGAGAGAGAGAACTGAACAGGCTGAGATAGATAAATAGAATTGAACAGGCTGAGAGAGAGAGAGAGAGAGAGAGAGAGAGAGAGAGAGAGAGAGAGAGAGAGAGAGAAAACAATATAATTAAAAAGAAAGAAAAAAGAAAAAGAAAAAAGAAAAAGAAAAAAAGAAAGAAAAGAAAAAAAATAACAGAAAGGAACAGAAAGAGAAATTGATATGAAGCGATAACTATTTGATATCAGACACGTATCGAATGCTTTTATAGAATGAGAAAAAAAGGCAAAAATGACGGAGGGAGCTGGGAAGGCAGGTAAGGTAAAAAGAAACGGAATATATATATATATATATATATATATATATATATATATAGAGAGAGAGAGAGAGAAGAGAGAGAGAGAGAGGGGCTTAGGGTTAGTTTCATGGGAAAATAAATAAATAATTTGGGTTCTGTTTTTTTCTGGGTGGGTCTGTACAGGGTGACACAGAAAAAAACAGAACCCACATTATTCATTTATTTTCCCATTAAACTAACCCTAAACCAACATTTAAAAAAATATTAACCAGTTGGAAGGAAGAAATTTATAGATAGATAATGAACAGTAAAGTAGGTAAATTGATATGAACAGTAAGACAGATAGGAACAAACTTAGAGGATTGATAGCTAGATGGATTTGAACAGACTGTAATAGAATTGAATAGACTAGATAGATAGAATTGAACAGACTGAGATAGATAGATATATAGATAGATAGAACAGAACAGGGCGAGAGAGAGAGAGAGAGAGAGAGAGAGAGAGAGAGAGAGAGAGAGAGAGAGGGAGGGAGAGAGAGAGAGAGAGGGAGCATTGAACAGGCTGAAAGAGAGAGATAGAATTGAACAAGCCGAGAGAGAAGAGAGAGACAGAGAGAGAGAAAAAGAGAGAGAGATAGAGAGAGACAGACAGACAGACAGAGAGAGAGAGAGATAGAAAATTGAACAGACTGAAAGAGATAAATAGAATTGAACAGGCTGAAAGAGAGAGAATTGAACAGGATGAGAGAGAGAGAGAGAGAGAGAGAGAGAGAGAGAGAGAGAGAATTGAACAGGCTGAGAGAGAGAGAGAGAGAGAGAGAGAGAGAGAGAGAGAGAGAGAGAATTGAACAATATTAATTCAAAAAAATATACGCTCGATTTGTAGCAATATTTGTAGAATTTGTATCGCCATCACTCCCAGATCCACACTTACCCGGAGAGGTAGTACCTGCCAGGGTCCCATCTATGTGTTAAATCGATCAAAAATGAGTACTAAAAATGAGTCTAAAAATTGAGTAGGGAAAAAATTAAATACCCATCAAGAATGAGTATAACAAAAAAAATGTTCGGCATGAAATAACCCAATGGGTTGAGATGCCGTAAAACAAACCAATCAACCAACCATCCTAATATCTTATTATAATGGAGATTGTGTGTTTTTCTGTCTGTAACGGAAACTATATTACTAATCGAGTCACAATTAACATAGTTATTTACAACACATTCTCCATGATTTTATTTATATTTAAACCTCAATTATTATTAATAAAATTGCTTCAATTTTTTTATTAGTGTTGTCCATATCTATATACTAATAACATGCATTTGTATATATATATACAAAAAATAGCGGTTTGCAGTGTGAACGGGAAGGCTAATTTGCTTATTGATATTAAAAATGTTATTTTATTAAATATGTGCTTAGTATTATTGATTTCTAACTGTTTGGTTTTATTTTAATGAATATAAGCAAAAATCTCTCCAATGAATCTTAAATGAAATCCATTAACAAGAAAAAATAACTGTCATTTTATTCTTTATTTCCTAATTTAACTAAATAGTTAAATAAGTAAAATTCAGCAATGAAAGACGGGAGAGATTGAAGAGGAAGTTTCATTTCTATTTTTCTATTATACCCCCACTCTGTTTCAAATCTTTTTATCTGCCTTCTTATTAGACTTTCTAATTTAATACGATATTTTATTACATTAAAACTTAAATACTTGCACCCGGAGGGTGCATATATTTGCTAGTTTAAGTAACCTTGCTTCAGTCACTTTTTCTGAACTTACTCTGTAATTCAAAACTAACCCGCAAGACAGGGGGGGGTAGACAATGTCATATGTCGTACGTCTGGTTCCCGCACTGATCTCATGCTGATTTCGTCTCTTGCCTCAAGACACGCACTTACACAGCAAGTGGCTTCGTGCTAGAGAGGATACGTATTGGCAGGTGAAGACATACGCATTCGCATTCACTTCATACCCGTCAGAACGCAGTTTGTAATCACGAATAAATAAAAGAGAAATCTAAAGGCTGACACAGCGTGTGGCTTTTCTTGATGATAGCGCACAAGATTCCACATATCACCGTGAGGTAACCACATTCCAGTATCTGATTATTGTTATTTGTAACGCTTTCTCATGCGAAGTATAATGTGGCTTTTACTAAAACAGCTGTTCGGCCACTTGTCTTATATCACACAAACCATCCAGACGAACAAGTTAGGCTGGACGCTGCTGAAGAAGCAAGAACAAACTCATCATGGACGTTCTCCTATGGAAGTCAGCACATGGATACGCCAGTGTGGACTGTCCAGCAAAGACGTATATTGACGAGCTCTGCGTGGATATTGGATGCTGCGCAGAGGACCTCTCGATGGCACTGTGCAATAAGGACAGTTCGTGAGAGATTATCAAGGATATCCGTGCAGCTAGCGCGACCAGATGATGATGAACGTGACCGGGTATCTATGGCCGGTATGGCTTAGTCAGTAGAACATCTGCATAGGAATCACAAGATTAAAAAAAGGTCCTACGTCGAACTCTAGTGTAAAGAGGATACCTATTTACCAACCCTCCACACGAGCAGGATATGACACAAGGTCAATTTCTTAAGCGGAGTTCAACAGGTTTAATTCAGAGTTTTCCTTCTCATAGACCGGTTGCCTAACCACGGTTAAAGAGCCCAGTCTGTCCTACTATTTACCCATAGCTGGAGGGATAGGAGGATTCATACCTTTCCCAAGGGTATTAGCGCTAAGTGAAATGCAATTAACACGTCCAGGATTTGAACTCGGGGCGACGAGTCCATTTCCCATAACTTTAATCATTACACCATGCTTTTAGTGTAAAGAGGATAGACTCCCTTGACAATAGGTCAGTCTGTCAACTTTACTTTCTTTAGATGCAACATATGACCAAGAGGTCATCTTTACAGCATATGTATTATTGTTATTTGTAACGCTTTGTCATGCGAAGCATAATGTGTTTTTTTTTTGTTACTGGGGACTGGGACTGTTTAGGTCAGTCATTAGAGCATCTGCCAACGAATCTTGAGGTTCAGGGTTAAAAAATCTCAACTCATAAGTAGCACCACTTGGATCTGAGTGGTAAAGAATTTCGTAGTCTAAAATTAAAGGTACACGTTATACATGAGTGCGTGTTATAATAATTATATTATAGTATTGCTGCAGCTGATAGACTGCGTATTCCAATATAGCTTTGATTTCATTAGTTTTTTCACTCCTACACTTTCTGTATATCCAAAAGAGATACACACTTATTTCATAAAATAGTTGTTTTATTTATCTATACTTTTTTTTATATATAAATCGATTATCTTTTTATGCAAAGAAACCCTTCTCTATTTGTCATGAAAATGTGATACTTTTAATTTGTTGTGTATAATGAACTCAAAACACAGGACTATATATTAAAAAAATAAAAAACAAAAAAAGTTGCAAAAAATATTGCGGCCTGTAAAAAGCGTAAATATTTAAATTATATAAAATCTGATATCAAAACACAATTGCAAATATAAAGAAACAGCCCAAAAGAAAATCTAATTTCATGTTGAAAATCTATCGTTACCGCCATTTTTCCAAACCACCATTTTGTTTCGGCCATTTTGTTTTTATGTTTTGATAGGGTCATGTGAAGTTGACTTGAATTCAAAGTGAAACTTAATCACAAACACAAAGCAAAGACGAAAATAATGAAGCCTGTCACTGAATGTAAATGAAAATATAATTTAATATAAAGATTTTGCAGACAGAGAAGTAAACATGAGGGGGTCACAAAGGCAGTGATATTTTGTAAGAAAACAATATTGATTGAAACGGCTACAAAATCGCGGCTGCCATTATTTTTCTAACAGTAGAAAAAAAAAATAAATGGAAAAAAAGTGTCGAAATTTGATAAATAAAGCCGGAAAGAAACACAAGTTCGAAGCAAATAAAATAAAGTGAATGAAAAACAGGAATAATAAAAATAATTTTGGAATAAAACAAAAAAAAGTCTCTTTTAAAAAGAGATAAAGAAAGTAAGGAAAGTGGTGAGTCAATAAATGGAAAGAAAAGAAAGAAAGAAGTACACTAACTTAACGAATAAACACACAAACAAAGAGAACAAAGAGTAAAAAGCGACAAAGAAATGAAAGGACTAATATATATATATATATATATATATATATATATATATATATATATATATATATATATATATATATGGTATTAAGTTCCCTGCAAACGATTGGTGAATTTCAGTAAAGCACATAATAAAAATGAAATATAATTATTCAAGAAAAACAAGAATAATGTTAACACTGTTTAAATAAATGAAAGTGTTTTGCTTCATTCAGAACATAGGATGAAATAGAGAGAGAATAAGTGGGAGACGTGGACGAAGAAAGAAAGAGAAATAGTGTAAAAATGTAAAGGAAGACAAGGAAATGAAGCTACTGAGAGGGAGGGAGATAGATAGATAGATAGAGAGAGAGAGAGAGAGAGAGAGAGAGAGAGAGAGAGAGAGGAGAGAGAGAGAGAGAGAGATGGATAGATAGATAGATAGATAGAACTGAACGGCTGAGTAAGAGAGAGAGAGAGAGAGAGAGAGAGAGAGAGAGAGAGAGAGAGAGAGAGAGAAATTGAACAGGCTGAGAGAGAGAAGGGGAGAGAGAGATGGATAGATAGATAGATAGAACTGAACAGGCTGAGTAAGAGAGAGAGAGAGAGAGAGAGAGAGAGAGAGAGAGAGAGAAATTGAACAGGCTGAGAGAGATGAATAGAATTCACAGGCTGAGACAGATGGATAGAATTGAATAGACTAAGAGAGAGAGAGAGAGAGAGAGAGAGAGAGAGAGAGAGAGAGAGAGAGAGAGAGAAATTGAACAGGCTGAGAGAGAAATAGAATTGAACAGGCTGAGAGAGAGAGATAGAGAGAGAGAGAGAGATGGATAGATGGATAGATAGAACTGAACAGGCTGAGTAGAGAGAGAGAGAGAGAGAGAGAGAGAGAGAGAGAGAAATTGAACAGGCTGAGAGAGATGAATAGAATTGAACAGGCTGAAACAGATGGATAGAATTGAATAGGCTAAGAGAAAGAGAGAGAGAGAGAGAGAGAGAGAGAGAGAGAGAGAGAGAGAGAGAAATTAAACAGGCTGAGACAGATAGAATTGAACAGGCTGAGAGAGAGAGAGAGAGAGAGAGAGAGAGAGAGAGAGAGAGAGAGAATTGAACAGGCTGAAAGAAAGAAAGAGAGAGAGAAGGGGGAGAGTGTGTGTGTGTGAGAGAGAGAGCGCACACGCGCGCGCGAGAGAGAGAGAGAGGAGCTGATGGTAGTTGTCGCCCTACGTCTCAGATGACTAAATAATCTCTCTGGTCTAGTGCAAATCAAAAGGGGATAGACTCCCTCGCTGTCTGATTGTTACCGACTTTAAGCCACCCGACAACTTTACTTTTAATCAATCTATATATCTGCTCTTTTTATTCGTTCCATCAATATATCTATATCTATATCTACATATCAGCCTAGATAAATAGATAGATACATAGATAATAAAAAACAGTAGACAATTTAAGAGAAATAATAGTAATAACTATTATTTCTCTTTAATTGTCTACTGTTTTTATTCTATGTATCTATCTATTTATCTATCTGCTCGTTTTCCTCGTTCACTTTATCCATCTATCCATCCATCCATCCATCTATCTATATTCCTATGTACCTACCTATATGCCTATTTCTATTATTTTTATCTAATTTTCTACAGGAGTTATTCTATCTTTCTATCTATCTAACCATCTATCTCTTCTCTATATTTGTTATATCTATCTCTATCTATTTATCTATCTATCAATCTAGCTGTCAACTATTTCTATTATTTCTATATGATTTTCTACTGTTTTTATTCTATCTTTCTATCTATCTACCCATCTATCTGTTCTTTATATTTGGTCTATCTATCTATCTATCTATCTATCTACTATTTCTATTATTTTTATATGATTTTCTGCTGATTTTATTCAATCATTCTATCTATCTACTTATCTATCTGTTCTGTATATTTGTTCTATCTACCTATCTATCTATCTATCTCTATCTATTTATCTATCGATCTACTATTTCTATTATTTTTCTATTATTTTTTGCTGTTTATATTCTATCTTTCTATCTATCTGCCGATATATCTGTTATTGATATTTGTTCTTTCTATCTATCTATCTATCTATCTATCTATTTCTATCTATTTATCTATCTATCCATCTAGCTGTCTATTATTTCTATTATTTCTATATGATTTTCTACTGATTTTATTCTATCTTTCTATCTATCTACCCATATATCTGTTCTTTATATTTGTTCTATCTATCTTTCTATCTCTATCTATGTATCTATCTATCAATCTACCCGTCTACTATTTCTATTATTTCTACTAGCAAATATATGCACCCTCCGGGTGCAAGTATTTAAGTTTTAATGTAATAAAATATTGTATTAAATTAGAAAGGCTAATGAAACTAAATAAGAATACAGATAAAAAGATTTGAAACAGAGGGGGGTATAATAAAAGATTTGAAACAGAGGGAGTATAATAAAAAAATAGAACAACTGAAACTTACTTTCCATCACTCTCGTCTTTCATTGTTATTTTTTCTAATTTAAGTATTTAGTTATAAGAGGAAGTAAAGAATAAAATGATAGTTATTTTATCTTGTTAATGGATTTCATTTAAGATTTATTGAAGAGACTTTTTCTTATATTCATTAAAATAAAACCAAACAGTTTAGAAATCAATAATACTAAGCACATATTTATAAATTCGATTTTTTAATATTAATATGCAAATTAGCCTTCCCGTTCACACTGTAAACCGCTATTTTGTTGTATATATAAATTATAATTGCATGTTGCCAATATGTAGACATAGTTAACAGTATTAATAATGTAAGACAATTTTATTAATAATTGAGGTTTAGATAAAAATAAAATCATGGAGAATGTGATGTCAATAACTAAGAGAATTGTGACTTGAGTAGGAATATAGTTTCGGTTACAGACAGAAAAACACACAATCTCCATTATAATAAGATATGATTTTCTACTGTTTTTGTTCTATTATTCTATCTATCTACCCATTTATCTGTTCTTTATATCTGATCTATCTATCTATCAATCTATCTATCGATCTATCTATCTCTATCTATCTATCAATCTACCCGTCTACTATTTCTATTATTTCTATATGATTTTCTACTGTTTTTTATTCTATCATTCTATCTATCTACCCATCTATCTGTTCTTTATATTTGGTCTATCTATCTATCTATACATCTATCTATCTATCGATCTATCTATCTATCTATATCTATCTACCCGTCTACTATTTCTATTATTTCTATATGATTTTCTACTGTTTTTATTCTATCATTCTATCTATCTAGTCATCTATCTGTTCTTTATATTTGGTCTATCTATCTATCTATCTATCTATCTCTATCTATTTATCTATCTATCAATCTACCCGTCTACTATTTCTATTATTTCTATATGATTTTTTACCTTTTTTATTCTATCATTCTATCTATCTACCATCTATCTGTTCTTTATATTTGGTCTATCTATCTATCTATCTATCTATCTATCTATCTATCTCTATCTATTTATCTATCTATCTATCTATCTATCAATCTACCCGTTTACTATTTCTATTATTTCTATATAATTTTCTACTGTTTTTATTCTATCATTCTATCTATGTAGTCATCTATCTGTTCATTATATTTGGTCTATCTATCTATCTATCTATATACTTATCTATCTATCGATCTATCTATGACTATGTATTTATCTATCTATCAATCTACCCGGCTACTATTTCTATTATTTCTATATGATTTTCTACTGTTTTTGTTCTATTATTCTATCTATCTACCCATCTATCTCTTCTTTATATTTGGTCTATCTATCTATCTATCTATCTCTATCTATTTATCTATCTATCAATCTACCCGTTTACTATTTCTATTATTTCTATATAATTTTCTATTGTTTTTATTCCATCTTTCTATCAAATTATATGTTAATGAGTTTGCATGCGTGTCTGATAACAGCCAAACTAAAAGATACATAGATCTTAAGTTCTCCTGGATATTCCTTTCACTTTGGGCTTCAGCATAGTCTATGTGAGGTTGTTCTAAAGTCACTAGAGACAATCAACGACATAATACGCTATTTCTAGCCAAATCGTGTGAGTCACAGACAGTGCGGTAAAATACAAATTTGATTTTTCATCTCTAGGGACATAATAGGACAGATACATGCTTTTTTCATATGAAATTTCTTTTGTCGGGATAGTAGTGAAATAGGACTTAGTATATTTTCAAAACACGAAAGAACAAGAAATAGTGTACAAATAGTCTCAAAAACTATGTAATGTTGCCCTGCAGCAGCTGTAACAGCTGCAGTAGATGCACATACCACTGCACTGGCCACTGTGCTCCGAAGACGGCGATACTTAATGCAAACGTATACAGGGTAATTTTCCGTTCGGCGAGGGACTCTCGAATATTCTTGCACATTCCATGACCTTATATCAAGTAGGAAGTGCGTGGTGTAATGGTTAAAGTCATGGTAAATGGACTCGTCACCCTGAGTTCAAATCCTAGACGTGGTAATTGCATTTCACTTAGCGCTAATACCCTTGGGAAAGGTATGAATCCTACTCTCCCTCCAGCTATGGATAAATAGTAGGGCATACTGGGCTCTTTAACCTTGGTTAGGCAACCGGTCTAGGGGAAGGAAAGCTCTGAATTCAAAACCTGTTGAACCCCGCTTAAGAAATTGACCTTGTGTCGCATCCTGCTCGTGCGGAGGGGTTGGTAAATATATATATCAAGTTCTTCCACGTCCTGGAACCCCCGATCACGTGTTACACCTCGTAGTCACACCTAAAAACAAGTGGCGAGTCAGATCAAAGAAACTGACCCCTATAGTCGCCGTTGAATCTTGTTTCTGGCGGACTTATTTATACAATTAAACTTTTGTTTATAAACAAAAGCATCTGGATCCCATGTCCCTGCTTATACCTAGCCAGTAATGGGAATTTAATTTTCTCCATCGGACTGCCAGGGTCACCTTCACTATCCTCAGGTATAATATTTCTTCCAGGTTCTGAAACACCTGCATAGCCAGTATCCCATTACATTACATTTATCCTGTATCTATTATGATCTGCTTGCCGCATCGTCAGAAATGATTCCACAACGCTAAAATAGCTCTGACACTACCACGTTTACACCACCCTGGCACGAGGTGGAGGGGTTGGGCTTTAGAGTGAAATATAATGTATATATTTATGAATTCACATCTACAAAGTGTGTCATATAAGTGCCGAGATTGAATCTGTATTCACCAAGATAGAAATGAACAATGAATGGAACGTTAATTTTTTTCAGAATACAAGGTGTGTTATAGAAGTATCGAGTTTGAAGCTGTATTTACCAAGATAGAAATGAACAATTTATGGAACGTTAATTTTTCAGAATACAAGGTATGTCATAAAAGTGCAGAGTTTGAAGCTGTATTTACCAAGATAGAAATGAACAATTAATGGAACGTTATTTTTTCAGAATACAAGGTGTGTCAAAAAGTACAAAAATCTCGATACTTTTTTGACACACCTGGTATTTCCTAAGATATCTATCATAATTATTCTATCAAAATCTTTGCCTTTAATAGGTTTCTTTCAGAGGAATATTTCTGTAATAATCCTAATCTGTCTCTAACTTGATTGATAACGGGTTTTAGCAATGGATTTGCCCCCATTTTTTGTAAATATATTTGTCAAAATAAGACATGAAAGAAGTAAACAAAAGCAGATTATTTCGTAATTGTATATTTTATGGTATCATTGACTGAAAGCGATGTCAATATTCGCGAAGGTAAGGCATTCGATTGCTATCGACAGGTTAATGCCCATATGGAAATCTGAGTGCTGATAAAATAAAACATGAATTCTTCAAAACTGTAGTCGTGTCTGTACTACTGAAGGGTAGCACCACTTGGACTCTAACAAAACGCTTGGAAGAAAATAGAAGGGAACGGCACACGATGATGTGTGATGTTCTGAACAATTCCTTGAAGATGCACACAACAAAACGGCAGTTGTATGGTCATTTACCTCCCATCTTAAAAAAAACCATCAAAGTAAGCCGGGCAGGATACGCTAGGCACTGATGAAGAAGTAAAAAGAACACAAAAGTGAGGGCATCCAATGTTCTACTATAAATGTACAGAGAAGTGTTGGCCAACCAGCACACATTTACATTAACCAGCTCTGTCCGGACACAGGGTACAATCTAGAGGACTTATAAGTGTCATGTCTGAAATAGACGGATGACGAGACAGTTACAGCGCTTTTAATAAGCCTTGACGACGATGATGATGATGATGATATAAATTCTTGCCTGTTGGCCGGTAATTATTCCCTGAAACGTTCACCTTTTATTTTAAATCAAATCTATTTCATATTTTATACGTTTATTTCAGCATTTCTATTCGAACACTATCATGTAAAAACATTGAGCGATACAAAATAATTTAAGTGTAAACTAATGATTATGTTGTGGCCTGGCTAGAGGCCAGAATAAAGACACATGAAAGGAAAGGAGTTAAACAAATATATTAACAAAGAACAGTAGTACAAATATATACCAATGAGTCGATTACACGCGAGGCTGTCTTATCGGCTATCCGCTGAAATATCAACTCTCGCTTAAGTGCAGAATCTACTGCTTTTATAGTTGGAAGACTTCATGCGTGCCTGGTAAATTAGCATAACAGCTTATTTGACACAGATTTTAGTTGAGTAATCTCACAATCAAACTACGTCGGGAAATGCTTTTCGCCCTTAAGCCCTGCAGCATAATACTTGAACAATGCCAGAGGAAAATTAAAAATGGTCTGTTAGAAATCTCAAATTGAATAGAAACGAGAACGACTCGCCTTTAACAAAGTTATTTGAAGAGGCACTTGATAACCTCCGTGATTTAAAAACAAATATAATTAAGCAACAAGAGCTTGTAGAATTCGTACAGACTCCTTAACTATTTGTCTATCTGTCTTTCTAATGCTAACATGTCTCTGCATAAAAAGCAAAGTAAATGTTTGTATAGTAGTGTTTTGATTTTATGGGCCATTCTTTAGGGTTCAACCAAGAGCGCTTGTCCAGCGTAAATCCTTGGTAAAGAATCCTTTGTTTGTTCCTTGGTGCTCCTGAGTATTGCAAGTCTTTCGTCAATGATTGCAAATGGACGTCTCTCAGTATCAGTGATTAAGTAGTCAGCCAGCCACGTATTCAGGCTGTTGATTGGCTGAGATTTAAACCACATGACTTTGCTTAGTCTATAAATTGAAGTGATGTATTGGAGCACGGCTTATATACTATAAATAATCCAACATTAGTTTGAGAAAACATTGCAAATGAGAGATTGCTTTTATTAAAATCTATTTATCGTTATGTTCTTAAAAAAAAAAAAAAATTAAACGTCCCGATTGTTTTACAAGAAAAGTGAATTTTGTTTTCATATTTAAAAAAATTCAATTGTAGAATCTGGACATAAAGGACATATGTATGTATGTCCAGAGGAAATTAAGAAAATAGAAGAATTAAAGACACAGTAAACATTTCTGCATCTCATCCTCTGTGTGTTTCATCAGTTCTCAGATATTTACGTCTAGCAGTTCTAGATAATAGCTCTGGAGACATTTGAACCTACTTGAAGGTATTAAATATGTTTCCAGATGATCTGTAACGAAAGTAAGTACCATTGATATTAGTTTTTCAAACAGTATTAAAGATGACCGCAAAGAAGATTCCAAAATGTCCTGGTTCAAGAACACAGCCCAATTTCACATTATTCCCAACTGAGACAGGCTCTACAAGAGTTCGATTTAAGGTATCCAAAGCGTTCGTATCGTCAAGAAGAAACGTAATAAGGGCTATAAAATGGCGAGGGCAATCCAACTTCTTGAGAACCGTCCTTGATATTGATCGTATCAAATGATCTTAATTCATTATCTAGATATATAAAATAAAACCTTTATAACATATCTACAAGTAGATTATAAATGCTATGGTTAATTAATAGGCGCCAGATACTTTTACACTTTAATAATTTTTCTCGCTCGATCTCGATTTTCAGTACGAATACGGACCGCGAAAGCGTGACCCAGCGATCCTTTCCGAGCGGAGAGCTCTTTCCGTCGAGAGGTGTCAGAAAAGTTACCACATGGATAACTGGCTTGTTGCAGCCAAGCGTTCGTAGCGACGTCGCTTTTTGATCCTTCGATGTCGGCTCTTCCTATAATTGCGAAGTAGAATTCGCCAAGCGTTGGATTGTTCACCCATTGACAGGGAACGTGAGCTGGGTTGAGACCGTTGTGAGACAGGTTAGTTTTATCCTACCGATCGGCACGTGTGTTACGTCGGCCGTGGCCACGGCTATCCCGTTCAGTACGAGAGGAACCGTGGGGTTGGAGCAACAGTTCGCGTGCTTGCTCGAACGAACGGCGGTGCCAAGGTGCCTCCGCGCGATAACGGTTGAAAGTCTCTAAGCCGGAACCGCTTTTCGGGAAAAATAACCGATACCTAAATTTTGAGCTTACGGTCAATTCATGTTGAAAATACTGGTTCCCGCTAGATCACCGAAGCTAAACACCAATGAGCCTGTTCACTACTTACCTAGGTGACCATTCAAGACACAGTGGTTACAGTAAGCAACCTGATATCAAAATGATATTGGATTTGGCATCAAATAACCCGGAAAGGGTTGAGATGCTGAAAAACAAAACAACCAACCTAAATTTGACTCCTGCCCGTCCCATTATGTCTTAAGATCAATATTTTTTCTCTCGAATTGCTATTGCTATTGATGATCCACTACAGCTTACTGCCATATTCAAATCCCTTCTGTTATTAAACTTTCTGACGTTGAGCCGAGAAGGGATCACAGCCTTTCAAACGATCGATCTAAACGCCGCTCTCTCGGACTGTCACTGCTCTGTAACGACATCTATTTCGTCCAGCTCGCCTGAGAGTATATATTATCAACTATGGCTGATATCACGGATTCCTTTGACTCTTTCTCGACATCCGTCCCTATCGGTCATCGGTTTTGTAATTTAAGTCTTTTAAACGGCATCCAGTATCAATTCAGAGTTAATGATTTAAAATTTTTGCTGGTTGGCCAAGATTTCCCATGTGTAGGAGCCCATAGGAAGTCGTTGTACATGATTTCATTATTTATATATACACACACACACAACACACACACATACACGCACGCACATATATATATATATATATATATAATATATATATATATATATACAAGTCTATGTGTGCGCGCGCGCGCCGTGTGTGTTGTGTGGTGTTGTGTGCTTGTATGTATGTGTGACGTGTTGTGCTTTTTTATGTAATGTTATTTTTATGTTATGACATAAATATCAATTATTTTACAGTTAAATTATTTCGCCCCGCCCTCTGTTTTTTTCCAAGGTAATGTCCGAATACAAAAGCTGAAAAGAAAAAGGAAAATTATGTACTAAATTAGACTTTAAAAAATGAAGAACTAACCTCCTATTTCCAAATTCTCTTCGAAAGAAAAAAACAAATACAGTATATTTATCTATTTAGAGAAAAAAAAAAACTTTGCATCCAAAGTCACCGAGACATAGTTCATGAAAATCTACCTCACAACTCTGCTCTAAACAGGATGCGACACCAGGTTTATTTTATGGCAGAGTACTGCTGGTCGTAAATTCATTTTCCCATATCTTTGACCATTGCTTTACCAAGGCCAAGAGACCAATCTGCCCAAAACTTTACCCAGAAGAAAGGGGAGCCATATTCGTTGCCTCACAAGTCATTCTTTTTAACATAGACCTTACTACTAGAGCCTGGTACTTTTTGTTATGTGTAGAAGCCAGTTCTGTCTTTGATATGTTAGTTTCTAGACCATCTCCCTTCCTAACGGAACTATCTAATCTTGATTCTAACATTCTTTGCTACGCTTGTGTCTTCTACTGTATTCGGCTGCAATAATCTAATTTTACCCTAAACTTCATCCCCCAACTATTTACTATTATAGCTTTATTATTAATTTATAGATGGCACTAAAAATCCTTATCTTCATTCAACAAGGAAACGTTGAATTTCTTCTCTTTTTTTTCTTTTTTTTTTTTTTTTATTTCTACGAGAGAAAAGCAAAACACTCTTGCTACGCTTGTGTCTTCTACTGTATTCGGCTGCAAATAATCTAATTTTACCCTAAACTTTAGCCCACCAACTATTTAATATTATAGCACCAGTTATTCCCGCTTAATATTAGTTAGAGCTGGCACAAAAATATCCTTCTCATTCAAAAGGAAACGTTGAATTTCTTCTCTTTTTTTTTTAATTTTTTTTTTAGAGAAAAGCAAAACAGTCTTGCTACGCTTGTGTCTTCTACTGTATTCGGCTGGAAATAATCTAATTTTACCCTAAACTTTATCCAACGAACTATTTACAATTATAGCACCTGTTAGTTCCCGCTTTAATATTAGTTATAGCTTGCACTAAAAATCCTTCTCATCCAACAAGGAAACGTTGAATTTCTTCTTCTTTCTTTTTAGAGAAATCTCTAGATTTGAATCTTGATTGCTGATTTAATTTTCTATGAGGATAGCCATTCCGTTTATTGCACTTTCCTATAATCAATCAAGGTATGGTAATGTATTCACCCCAGGAGTTTTCGTCTCTATGATCTTATTCAATTATGTCTACTAGCAAGAATATGCGCCCTACGGGTGTAACGTATTGAAGTTTTAATGTAAGAAAATATATTGGATTAAAAAAACTAATGAAATTAAATGAGAACGCATTTACAGTAATTACATTTAACCTAATTATATTTTAATTGGTTTCTCTATAAAATCATTTATTGGATTAATTTCAATACATGGTATAATGAAATAATATTAGGGATCAATAACACAAAGTTAATTATTCAATAAATCCAGTTTTATTAAAATCAGTATGCAAATTAACCACAGCATGTATTATATAAACCATTATTTCTTAGTGAGGATGTTACTTTTTAATATTGTAGAATTTTAAACGCACTAATAACCCGGCCTCCGTGGTGGAGGGCCGGTAGCTTCGGCAACTGAACTATTAGTGAAAATTAACACCGTCTATCCCAGGGGGCTATCCCCTCAGGCCTGGGTCTATTGCCCAGTGCTTGAGGCACCCCCTTGAGGGTGAATGCCAAGGGGATCAACGCATTTTTTGACCTACCACCTATGAGTCTCGGCTCCTGGGTGGGCCCACATAAAAAAATGTCCTTGTGTCACGCCCTCATAAGTGGAATACGAGGAAAATGCCCTAATAACCTGGGCGGTTTTACAGCAAATCCAAGTCCGATTTTCATAGAGATATCTTTTATCAATAAGATGAGAGATTTATTCTATGTATTAATGGATTTGACTATAACATAAATTAAATACACATTGATAAACTCACGCAATTCTGGAGGGCATTGTGGCGTAAGCAGTCACATAGTTTTGGTTACCGACAGTCGGACACCAAATCTCCATTATAATAAGATATGCCTTTTTCGTATAAGCATTCCATACTCGGTTAGCGAATTGCAAGTGAGTTGTAACGGTTTCTTGAACAAAGGAACAATGGTTTCCATATCCAGAAAACCGAAAACATAGAATTCGCTGCATTCACTTTTTCCCCTTTACGTGTCGATCAGAATTCAATTTGGAATCGATTACCATTCCAATAATCTTCTCTACATTCACCAACTGTAATGGAAGTTTTCTCAACGCATTTTTTCTATCAATACCAATTTTGTCGACATTCATATTTGTGTTTGACCTGATGGAATTTTAGTCGCAACGTGCATGTCAGACTGGAGATAATTCTTATGCTTAATCTTATTAATGAATTTAACAGTGTGTTAGTTTTTTATCAGAAAACAGATAAACCTCCGAATACGACGAGATTAGGTAAATCCATTATAAATATAGCAAAATAAAAAACGACCTCTGGGCGATGTAAAATGAATATTGCCTGATAAAATGTATAATGAAGTTGATTTAATTATCTCTCACTGTTTTTTTTATAATTTTTATTTTTCCAGTTGTAAATCAGTGACAAAAAAGGGAATCTCTTTCGTCTCTTCATTATGTTCGATTGAGACAGATTAGCGTTATCGTATCCTCTAACTCACTCTCTATCTTTTCCCAACTCTATGTCTTTTATTCTTTCTTTCTTTTCTTTATTTTCTAATTAAAATTTTCTGTGTAGCATTTCCTTTTCTTCCTTTTCTTTCTTATAATTAAAATGGAATGGAGTTGAAAATTTAATATAAGAGAGTTTCGTATCCTAAGTAAAGTAAAAACATCAAATTTATTAAAGGAGTAAAAAAATTAAAAAAATTAAATGGAAACTTAGTTATGATAATTTTAAATATATATTAAAATAAAACAAACTATATATAGATAGATAATACCAGGTATGTATTTATTAAAACTTGTTTAAAAAAACAATGTCTAACATTGCATGCTCAAATTTTGAGTGTATTTATTCTATGTATGACGTATTGTGACGTAGTTTTTGTTTTACAGACAAAAAACCGGTAAGCGAATCTCCATTATTAATAGATAACACACAAATTGGCTCTGGATCAGCAGGCTTGAAAAAGACGAAGCATCATTTTGATCATGTTGAGAGGAGTTATTAACGCACTAGGCAGGACATGTGGATATACCACAGTATGATCATTTGATTATTAAAACGTTTGATGAGTTTACTAAAGAGCTATTGCTAATAGATCAATATGTAAAAAGAATTTAATTATCTCTCACTGTTTTTTCCTTTTTTTTC
>CM042158.1:60852652-60857652 GCA_023376005.1 Doryteuthis pealeii | reverse complement strand
TGAAACTAAATAAGAATACAGATTAAAAAAAGAAATTTAAAACTGAGGGAGTATATATAAAAGATTTGAAACAGAGTGAGTATGATAAAAAATGGAACAACTGAAACTTACTCTTCCATCACTCTCGTCTTTCATTGTTATTTTTTCTAATTTAAGTATTTAGTTATAAGAGGAAGTAAAGAATAAAATGACAGTTATTTTATCTTGTTAATGGATTTCATTTAAGATTCATTGAAGAGATCTTTGCTTATATTCATTAAAATAAAACCAAACAGTTAGAAATCAATAATACTAAGCACATATTTATTAAATTCGATTTTTTAATATTAATATGCAAATTAGCCTTCCCGTTCACACTGTAAACCGCTATTTTGTTGTATATGTAAATATAATTGCATGTTGTCAGTATGGAGACATAGTTAACAGTATTAATAATGTATGACAATTTTATTAATAATTGAGGTTAAATAAAAATAAAATCATGGAGAATGTGATAGCAATAACTAAGAGAATTGTGACTTGAGTAGGAATATAGTTTCGGTTACAGACAGAAAAACACACAATCTCCATTATAATAAGATTACAACGCATAAGTAATTTAACAAACGATGTATACAATGTATTTAAGTTGTGATGGTAAGTCCCTAGAAGAATCTGGATTCAAATCTGTTAAACACTGCTTAAGAAATTGACCTTGTGTCCCATCCTACTCGTTCGAAGGGATTGGTAAATATATTTGTTTTAATGTTATTTATAATATACAGAATATGATTTAATTTCTTTTTTTAAATATCTAAGTCTCCTTTGATATAGCAGGAACGAGTGCAGTAACATTTACTCTTCCGAACAAGTAAACATTCGTTTATTAAGTGCCTGAACAGGGATACGAAGATGCTAACTGGAAGAATAAATGACAAAATGTATTAGAGCGATTTTGCCAAGTTAAAGGGAGTTGAATCGGAGAAATCCCAGGCAGAATTTTTGTAAACAACATCATAATAAAATGCAGCTAGTTGATTCTGAGAGATTATAAAAAATTAAAAAACAGAAAAAAAACAAAAAAAAAACAACAACAAACAATTCCAACAGAAGAAAATCAATTCATCGGAATTGAAAAAGCAACAAAAGACATAAATATTTTTTTGTAGTTAGAAAGTCTTCAAAAAGTTCCATCCCATTACATGGATGAGATAATATATTCTTTGATGTTTAGATTAAGGCTGAAAACAATATTTCGACAAAAAGCTCTCTCTCTCTCTCTCTCTCTCTCTCTCTCTCTCTCTCTCTCAAAACTCCCTCTCTCAAAACACACTATCTCTCTCAAAATTATCTCTCTCTCTCTCTCGCTCAAGACTCTCTCTCTCAAAACTCTCTCTCTCTCAAAATTATCTCTCAAAACACACACTCTCTCTCTCAAAATTCTCTCTCTCTCAAAACTCACACACTCTCAAAATTATATATCTCTCTCAAAACTCTATCTCTCTCTCTCTCTCTCTCTCTCTCTCTCTCTCTCTCTCTCTCTGTCAGAACTCTCTCTCTCCCTCTCTCTCTCTCTCTCAAAACTCACTCACTCACTCACAAACATACACACACACACATGTTTTCTTGGGGATCATTTACCGGGATATTCGGGCCTTTAATTATGTTGTACCATAGTGGCATCGAAAAGTTTTTATACATTTTATAATTCGTACTTAATCCTTTTTTTAATCTAGTCAACAACTTGGAAATAGCCAAGTATATATATATATATATATATATATATATATATATATATATATATATATATACTTTTAAAATATTTGTATTTTTGGCTCTAACACTTTGATCAGTTAACTGATAGATTGACTGGGTCATTGATTGATTTTGTTGATGTGTTAACCCATCCAGGGTTATGATATGAATAGTGATTAGGGAATTGTGCACAATGTTCGTGCTGTATAGCCCTCTTTTCTCTTCCTATTGTTCTTAGCTTCTATATTGTATCTATTCTCTTCTGGTCGGACATCTCTGCTATGTTTAGCTCATTCCCTCTTTTCTTCTGATATGATTTCATGGGACATATTGTGTTTTCTTCATAATAGACTCTCTTGTGTTCTTAGTAATGAACTTAAAGATCTGGATATTTTTTAAGGGTCTTAATTAAGTCCAAGTTAACCATTACTCGTGGGAGAAATAGCCATTTGGAAAAGACACCGCTATTTCCTTCAAAAACTAAGCTAAAAAAATCCATTTCTAAGTCTACCCTGTTTTCTCGAAGCGCATCTGGTAGAATCCGTGCCGCCATTGTAGAGGTTTTAGTTGTACTGTTGTTCACAGAGTCCAGTTGGTAATCCTAGTCTGTAGTTTTGCTCTGTACTTCTTATGTCCAAGTCTGTAGTGAGTTGGCAATCGTAGTCTGTAGTGTTCCTTGCAATTTGTATAAGTCCAGATCTGTAGAATTCATCTGGTTTTAAAACGTAGGTCTTTTTGTCAGAATGTCCAACCAGTAATTGAAAAAAATAAATAAACAAAACATACAATGAACGCGATTCACTAACCTCTGCATAAAATAACCATATATGGGTTAACATTACCTTAATTTCAATCAACCAATCATATATCACCCTGTCGCCTGGGGGTGTTAGAATGCACCGACTACCTCCAAATGGGGCCACCTGCTGGCCGTGGTGGCGACCCGTGATGCTTAAGGATAGAACACAGGTGGTTGAGCAGTCCATGACTTGCAATACTCACTTTGACCCTTTCTTGGACTAGACGGGCGGTCGGAGAGACCCCCTCCGATCAATCGGTTGGTCACATCAAGCCCTAGCAACTATATGATTGCCCCAACCCTATTGCCTTATGGCATGTCCCAACCCTTTTTATCAAACCAAACTACCCATAATGTGTACGCAGTTCTGAATTCAAATTTTGAAATCAACATGAAAACCAGACCCAACATATTTCCATTCAGCCTGCTTTTGAACACGCTTAGTAATTTTCAAATTGTATCTTAACCGATTGCTGGTATAGGTGTACACCTCGGAAATACGAAACGAATATATTTGAAATCGGATATTTAAAAGAAATAGATATAATACATTGACCCTAAACAGAGCATCTTATTTAATGACAGGCTTTGATTACTTCAATAGTTGGCCCCAGGCTGAAGATATTAGGGTGATCATTAACGTCGAAGAGTAATTAAATTACCTTAATTAACTGATCAGATTAATTTGATAAGGAATGAAGAAGGCATGCTAATCTAATCAATAATCTGAAAAAGACCGCACTGAAAGAGAAATCGAATTTTAACTAAAATCGATATGAAGTTAGAAGTTTAGAATAAAATCAATTTAAAGAAATTTCTAAAAATCAGTGAAAGCACTTGTCGAGATTATTCAAACTACGATGGAATGAAAACCCTTCTCTTTGAGAGCGGAAATGCCACAAGAGAATTGGTCTTATCGGTCTTCTAATATAATTGATAAAAAAAAAAGCTAAAAGAGGAATACGAAGAGAAAATTATTTAAAAAGATGAAACAAAAAACAAAAGAAGAAGAAAAATAGAAATGAAAATTAAAATAGCTAGAACAACGATAAAAATGATAAAGACGAGAATGACATTAATATCGAGGAACAAGAATGATTAAAAAAAAGAAAATAAATGTTGCTGACAATAAAAAGCTGTGTTTTCGATAAGAACGAAAATGCCAAGAGAAGAGAAATTGAAAGAAAAAATAAGGGTGGAAATAGTCTTAGGGTCATATCACGATAAAAGGACCTGTTCTCACCGGATCACCAAAGTTAAGCAATGATGTGAAAGTTCAGTAATCAGACGGTGGACCACGTAGTAACAGGGGTAATTAGTTTAAGAAAATAACAATCTTAAATTAAAACTAAACAAATTGTAATACGAAACATTTTATACATTTAATTCTTAGTTTTTTTTTATTGCAAAGACACATATTAGCTTCTCCGTAAAATGAGAGGAAATAGTCTTTGGGTCAAATCACGTTTAAAGGACCTGTTCTCGCCGGATCACCGAAGTTAAGCAGTGATGTGAAAGTTCAGTGATAAGATGGGTAACCACTCAGCAACTGTGGATTGTCTTATCAAACTGAAGTCTTTATACAAAAAAGAAAATGAGGAGAGAGAACAGAAATGGAAAGAAAAGATGAGGATTAAGTTTAGGGACAAATTACGCTTAAATCAACTATTCTCATTCAAAACAGTGTGTTGGTTGGTTGGTTGGGATTTACGGCATGTCAACCATTGTTGGGATTATTTTATACCGAACACGATTTGTTTTATTCATTCTTGATGGGTAATAAACATTATATTTAATCTAATTTTTGTATAAACAATGTTTAACTTATTTATTTTCTATTTAACCCATAGATTAAGACACTGGTAGTAATTTCGATGAAGGGCTATAGCACAGTTCTCGAAGTACCAGAAGTTAAAATTCACAATTAAATGCAGTTTAACATAGTGGGATTTGTCATATGGCCTAAAGAGCTAGGAACATCATGTAGGTGCCAGGGAGTTGCGTGTCCAGTCGATTTAGTGCAGGAGCCCATCCGACAGTCAACCCAGCCTACGTATGGGCCAAAGGGGAGTGTGGTATGTCCTGGACTGCTCATCCACCAGGATTCCGTCGTTAAGGTAGCTCCACTGGCGGTATTTAAACCCTTTGTAGAGGTGCAGTCGGTGCAGTCTACAATCCCATCCTACAGGGTCGAAGTTAAAGTAGTGAGGCGTTTATTAATCAGGTGGGTGACCATTTATTAAGAGCGGATATTGTCAGCAACTTGAATCTTAGTAAATAACAAAAAAGTGTAAAAACTCTAACATCACTTCGATTTCTTGTTTCTGGAAATTAGACCATTTTTGTAAGTTGGGGAGGGGGGTAGGGTTTAAATATTTGAAAAAATATTTCTATTTCCATAAATATCTTTATTGTGTTAAGCTCATATCATATTTAATAGCGACCAAAGTGATCATTTCTGTCTGTT
>CM042158.1:60835152-60845152 GCA_023376005.1 Doryteuthis pealeii | reverse complement strand
TCTTATTGTTTGGTTGGCTGGTTGTTTAGTTGTGTTTTAGGGCACATCAATCCGTGGGTTATTTTTTGCCTAAGACATTTATTTTATTCGATGCTGAGTCCGGTTGTTATTTGTGAAGGTGCGATACGATCTACGTAACTCATAGTTGTGACCTTAACAGCACTACCAGACCGTGGCATAGTCTACCTGGGAGTAATCGCAATGATGGGATATTTCACACTCCCTAAAGCTCCAAAATTAGAACTTCACAACTAGATGCAATTTGTAGTGGATTATCTTTCCTTTGACAGGTAGAGTTATCTTTTCGCTGCGTTGCAGTTTGTTCCCACTAGCGGACCTCTGGTAGTTAAGCGCGTTCATTTAAACGCTGCTTCCTTTTTTAGCTAGATCTTATCAAGAACTGCTATGGGCTACAGTCTATATACCCCCTTCTCGGTGGGGCTTTGCCCCCCCTTACATTACTGTAAGTCCTTTATACAGCATGGACTATCCTTTAGTTCCATGTCTGTAACATTTATATGTTAGGTACATTTGGGTAACTTGTTTATACCTAAATACTGTATATGTATTTACATGTTCTATTCTCCTGTACATTATGTATCTTATCGTTTCCATGTGCTGCTATATATATATTAAATGTTTTGTCTCACAACGTTTCGGAGCTGTTATTCAATTATCAACCTTGAATATTACAACGTCATACCCAGGGCACTAAAACCCTCAGCAACCACCCTCTTCACATATATCATAAAAAGTGTTGCCATGATAGGAATACGGTCAGGACAATCATGTAGGAGCTTGTCGTGACTTGCCGATTGATCGGAAGGGGTCTCTCCGACCAGGCGTTTAGCCCTAGCAGGGGCCAAAATGTTGTATAGCATGGATTGCGCAGCCATCAAGGATCTGTGGTTACATATCACCGGTCAGCATCTATAACCAACTGGAGGTATGTGGTCTAATGGTTAGAGTCGCGGGAAATGGACTCGTCGACCAGAGTCCAATTCCTGGGCAAAGCTGTTGGCAGTCTTATTGGGAAAGGTATGAATTCAATTCTCCCTCCAGTTATGGGTAAATAGCTGGGCAGACTGGACTCTTTAACCAAGGCTAAGTAACCAATCTAGGAGAAGGAGCACTCTGAATTCAAACCTGTTAAACACCTCTTAGGAAATTGACCTTGTGTCGCATCCTGCTCGTGCGAGGGGTTGTATATATATAATATATATATATTATATAATATATATATATATAATATAATATATATATATATATAGAGAGAGAGAGAGAGAGAGAGAGAGAGAAGAGAGAGACCTGGTGGCCTCATTAGGATCTTTACCTATCTGCAGAGGGGCAGACGGGAAATTATTCAGTCCCATGCTGCAGGGCGTTAATTTTATTGGAGAAAACATTGATAGGTTAGGTGGGGGTGACCAACCCAGTATACAATTTTACCAAATCTAGTGGGTAATTTTCACCTTTAGTTGACTAAATTCCTAGCACAAAATTGTGCGTGGGCATTATCTGAAATTAACTTAATTGTTATTAAGAACACATTTTATGATATTGTTGTGTTAAAGCATGCACTTGTATTGTTTTCGAAACGATTCTAAGATTTGTTTATTTGGCACGGACACAGCCAAAATGGCTACCGTCTTGTTTCAAAGTGAAAGTCAGTTGGCTAAATTCCTAGCATAAAATTATCTGAAATGAACTTAATTGCTATTAAGAACACATTTTATGATATTCTTGTGTATTTCGTACGGACACTTTCAAAATGGCTACCGTCTTGTTTCAAAGTGAAAGACAGTTGTCTAAATTCCTAGCATAAAATTATCTGAAATGAACATAATTGTTATTAAGAACACATTTTATGATATTCTTGTGTTAAAGCATGCACTTGTATTGATTTATTTATTTCGCTCGGAGACTTTAGAAATAGCTACCGACTTAGTTCAAAGTGAAAGTCAAGGGAGGTTACTCTAATTGCCTTATTCGCTAGGAATTTTAACAACTAAAGGTAAAAATTACTGTCTAGTGTACAGAGAAAATGCGTAGTTTTCGATAGAGACGAGTACCATTTGTAAAACACGTTGTTCATCACAGAGTTAATGCCGCCTCTTCTCTGTAATAATAATACTAGTTATTAAACATTATTGGTCAAAAGCAGTACCCATTTTCTTATTAGTAAAGTTAAGCTTTAGGCTATGCAGCAAAATCCCTGGAGAATAATTTCTCGAAATGATTAAAGTTTTTAAATTCCAGAATGTTTAATATGTTTCCGGAAACCTCTATAAAAGTGGACTGCGTTCGCGCTGTGAATGGCTGCATTTATTGTATAAAAACGCTAATAAAAACTTTCGATGAATGAAAACTTGCAAATATGCCAACGGCACAACCACCAGACTTTCAGTTTTGCCGCAGCTTATACTAGAATTGTATACAACACGACTGGCGTCTCTTGCTGTGGAAAAGAAGCACCTCCTTATATTGCAACGCACGTAAGTATGTGTGCATAGATAGACACTTGCACAGTTGACTATACGATAATTTCAACACAAAAATATACACACAAAAGCAGACATCAACAGAAACATATATTTTTATAAGTATATGCATATATATGCATACACATATTTACATATAACATAAGTATATCCATATGCACAAATAAAAACACACATAATACTACTACTACTACTACTACTACTACTACTACTACTAATAATAATAATAATAATAATAATAATAATAATAAACACTGGCTACAATCACAAAAATACATTAAAATATGGTCTATGTTGGTATTACATAGCTGATATAATAACTAATATATCCATATCGCACACACGCACACACGCACACACACACACACACACACATACACACAGAGAACACACACACACAGAGACACACACACACACACACACAACACAATATATATAATATATATATATATATATATATATATATATATATATATATGAATTTGATATATTGAAAAAAACAAATGATGTTTACAAATGCTTGGGATCATCAGGAGAGAATGTGCACAGTTTCGGGGCCTTCCTCTCAATGGTTTTAACTGCACATCGGCCCCCACCTCACTGTTGTGAGGTCCCTCGGTATATCTGTATCGACCGTATGTAATAGATCGGTCTTCAACAAGAACGGGATGAAATGACCGTTAGAAGAAGAATGCGCAAACAGGCTGTTAGTCAAAGTTGGAATTTCTCAAAAAATGCGCTATCTGTATCAAAAATAAAATGAATTATAGATTATGCTAGATGATTTTTAAAAGTCGTCAACTCAGATTTGATTACAGCGTAAAGCACTATTAAACTTTAATTTTTCTTTCTTTCATTCATTTTGCTTCGGGAACCAACGTGGTCAAATATTCCATTGTCTCTCAACTGTGTATTATTTGGATTAATCTGACTATTGTCCTCACCTGTATTGTTATCTAAACAACGTTTTGGTCAATGTGCCCCCGGCCTTTTTCAGCTATTTCCCGTCAAACTCGAGAACACTCACGGGTAGAGGACCTTCTTGTCAAACTCGGGAGCCTTGACAGGACTTCGAACCGAGACCTTTATTCAATCCACGGGGGTAGACAGTTCTCATTCCGTTAACCATGACCGGGTACAAGTGTTAAGCTGTGTTCGGTTATTATCGCCAGGATTGAACCTGCAAACTAGAAATGATTGTCACTTAGAACTTTATTCAATCAACCCTTATATCGCATGCATGGAAGCGAGTGGTATAATTTTTAAAGTCATGGGAAATGGACTCGTCGCTCCGAGTTCAAATCCTGGATGTAGTAATTGCATTTCACTTAGCGCTAATACCCTTAGGAAAGGTATGAATCCTACTCTCCCTCCAGCTATGGATAAATAGTAGAGCAGACTGGGTTCTTTATCCTTGGTTAGGCAAAAGGAAAACTCTGAATTCAAACCTGTTGAACTCCGCTTAAGAAATTGACCTTGTGTCACATCTTACTCGTGCGGAGGGGTTGGAAGATATATACATCCATTTAGTCATGTGCCCAAGTCCGAATAATCTAAATAATACAAATTATCAAACCACATCTCATAAATTCAGAGAAATAGTATCTGTCTATTTCCCGAAAATTGAGGATGAATTCTTTTTTATTCAGTCTGATGGAGACCGATATATCGCAACCAATATCTCCCTTACGAACCAGCGGTAATATATTTTCATGCAAAGTGTTATTTGAGCCTTATCTTTCCCTTATTGGAATCATACGCAGTAACATGAGTCACATCAAAATAAATATATTTGTGGAATTTATGAATATCCTTATCTTACGTAATCCACGTAGAGATGATTGGGTATATTCCTCCGTAAAAAAAATCGTCTTAAAATAATCCAATATATTCGATCCAAAAACGTATCCATTTGTGTGGTGGATCATGCATGTGAGTATATCTCATAGCTACGGGATTGTGTGTTGAATAGATATTGTGCTTTATTAATATGAAATGAGGAATCGTAATACTTTATACGAATATCAGTTATCTACAATAGTTACCAGTGCAAAACCTTTTTTTTTTTAATTAAACAATGGTCGGAAAGTACACAACTTTTCAGTTTTAATCAAAAACTAACATAAATCATTTTTTTTCGTCGGGGCGGCCTAATGTCGATATCAGCCATACAGCGAGGGAGTATATCCCCTTTTCATTAACGCTAGACCAAGGATATTGTTTTTGCGTCTGAGGTAGAGCGCCACACCTACCATCAGCTCCTTACTTTACCGGACAGTCCATGCGCTACTAATACGCTGAGTAGGCGAGGGCCGGTATCGAACTAGGAACCTTGTGGTTTCTAGCCGAATGCTCTACCGACTGAGCTAAGGAATTTATTACGTAAAATTTATTACAAACTCAATAGCATTAATACACTCTATTCTAAAATAATATTGTTTGATTATATTCGGCTGAAAAGTTCTATAATAACGTCATATCTTTTAGGTGATTTTTTGACCAATGGGATCAAAGCACTACAACACCGACGAAATAAGTGCATAGACCACAAGGGTAACTACGTTAAAAATGAACCATATTTTGTCATATTCCATGAAAGTATCTTGGTCCATCTATCCTTTTTAGTCAATCATCGCATAAGTCCAGTATTTATTTCATCTAGGGCCAGGTTAACTCAGTCGGTAGAGCGTTCGGCTAGAAACCACAGGCTCCCTAGTTCGATACGGGCCCTCGCCAACTCAGCGTATGAGTAGCACAGGGTGCGGTAGAGTAAGAAGCTGATGTAGGTGTGGCGCTCCGCTTCAGATACAAAACAATCTCCTCGGTCTAGCGCTAGTGAAAAGGGATACTCCCTCGGTGATTGGTTGATAACGACATTAGGCCGTCCGACGCCTTTTTATTATACTACCAAGAGAACCATTTTTGGGGTGTTTCTTATCTCTTTGCATTGGAGATTTTCGTCAGGGCGATCTATTCATTTGAGTAGACGTGTATAACTTTAAAACTGGTTAAACAGATCACTATCTAAAGCAATATATATTTTTAGTTTTATTGCAACAATTCGTATGTTCTACATGTTTTCGATGCAGAAGGAAGAAATAACAGCTCCTTAAGTCAAACTAGAATTTTTTAAAAGTGTTATACGCCAATTAACAGAAAAGGATAAACAACCACAAATATCTGGTATCTTCTGATTTAGTTATTTCTTGGGGAGAAATTCTGGTTGACCTGCACCCTGGAACTCGTCCGGATCTATCTGGTGATTTGGGTATTTTGCGCCAAAACTTCTGGGCGCATCACATGATTGCTACATCCAATCACAGAAAGACTCTCCCTCACCTACCCCCACACACAGTTATAAACGTATTTTACTGACCCAACAGCTTGAATAAATGTATGCAATTGTGCAGCAAAAATACGCGTCATTGGTTAACATAAAACCGAGCTCTTCTGCAACAAGACTTCATACTGCTCCTAATGGTCTGTGTTCTTTTTAATAAATTCTAAGTTAATGTGTTTGTTGCACTCAATGAGCAAAATGTTAAAAAGTACGATCGTCACTGTTAGCATGGATTCCCATGACTGTCCTTTGAAAATCATCCCTATCAGTCATTGCCCCTTGTAGGTCCCCCACACGGCATCTAGAATTTACACAGAGCTGATTGATATAGGGTTTTCTGGTATGTCCATGTGTAGGTGTCCACAGGAGAACGTCACTTATGAGTTGGTCCTTATTTCTCTAGCAGTTTTTTGGTCGTCTCACCCAGATGGTTTGTACAAAAGAAACAGCGTATTGAAAAATGAAAATAAAAAACATACCAAAATGACGTTAAAACAATCCGTTACAGGACATTACTGGTGTTAGTATAAATCATTCGCAGAAACTAATACTCTAACGGACATTTGTTAAAGATTGTGTGTTGAATAAAGATTGTTTTATATACTAACAAAATAAAAAAAAACCCTCCGGGTGATGTAAAAATAGATTTTGAAACATATTGCCTGAGGGGTGGGAGTAAAAAATTCAATGTCAGCGAGTTTGTACCCTAAGTAAGTGAAATCATTAAATACATTAAAGGATTAAAAAATAAATCAATTTGAAATGTAAACTTTAAATATGTATTAAAATAAAACAAACTATATATATAGATATATAATACCAGTCATGTATTTATTAAAACTTGTTTTAAAAAACAATGAGGACTGTCTAATGTTGCATGTTCAAATTTTGAATGTATTTATTCTATGTTATGACGATTTTGGGTAATGTGACGTAAGTAATGACGTAGTTTTTGTTACAGACAAAAACCGAAAGCGAATCTCCACTATTAATAGAAATAAAATGAATAATCGTTATATAAAATATCATAGCTACAAGATTGTTTGTTGAATAAAAATTGTGTTTTATTGATATGAAATGAGTAACCGTAATACTTTAGGGATAAAAGAATAACAGATATCTACAATAGTTCTGGGTGCGAAATATTTTTTTTATTTCGACAATGGTTACAAATTTCCAAATTTTTCATTTTTATCTAAAAACAAACAAAAAAGCATACGAGAGAAACTTATTATATACAATTCATTACCAAACTCTAAAGTATTGATATATTCTATCATAAAATAAAACTGTCTAAAAATATACGAGTGTGGGCTTAAAAGTTCATATGATAATGTCCTATCTGTTTTTGCTGATTTTTGAGTAATGGGATCCAAGCACAGCAACACTGCATGAAGTAGAGTGAGGAACACAAGGGTTACCATGTTGAAAAAAACAAAAAACATTATTTCGTCGTATTCCAAGAAGGTACCTTAGTCAAACGATAAACCTTAAAGCCGATTTTCGTATGAGATGAAAAATTGATAGAAAAAGAAAAAAAAGTGGTTGTGGCACAAAAGAAACAGCGAATAGAAAAATTAAAAGCATAACGCAATAATGTTAAGACTATACGTTACAGGACATCGCCGGTATTAGAGTAAAGCATAAAGATCTTCATATAAGACCTGTATTTATTTCATATATTGCTACAACGTCGAATTTTAATAGGGCTCCAATGCTGAATATATTTCATGTATCTTGTAGCTGTTCTCGGATTGGTAAATTCGATTCGTGAGAACAGGAATTATAGTTAGAAATTTAAGTTTTTGTTATTTTTTTTAAGGAGACACGTGTCTTTAAAGATGACAAATTCTCTCACCCATGTGGCTTAACTTGGGCTGAATAAAGACGTCATAAAAATGACCCTAGTCTTAAGAAGTCCTAAGAAGGACGTAAAAGAACAAAGAGAGGAAAAACAAATAGAAGATAAGTATTATATGAATACGACGAGAATGGTTGGATGGTTGGATGGTTGTGTTGCATAGCCCTGCTTCGCTACTCAGAATCGTATACGTTGCTGGTATACTGCTTAATGAAATCACAAGGCATGCTGTATGTAGTAGGAGATTTGACTTTATTTCTTTCGGCTGCACGTGATGGGTGGCGAGCTGGACAAACGGCACTACGAATGTCGCAGGCTGGCGATCGGGAAGTGAACGAGGTGGGCAAGCCTCACTGCCCGCTAGCAGCGCTCGACCGTGTCGACGGTCAGACTCCTTGTGCTCTGTTCGCTGTCTCCTATCTGACTGACTGTCCCCACTGACCGTTCCGTCTTTTGTATCTCTCAAACGCCTACACGTTTTCTTCGTACGCTACCCCCAGGACAAAGTCCTTTGTTATCTTCGTCATCCCCCCTCTTTTTAATTCAACCGGAAATTCCTATTTCCGTTTGTACAATATCCAACAGTTGGTTGATTGGTTGGTTGGTTGGTGGGTGGGTTTTACAGCATATCAACCCTTGTCGGGTTATTTTATGCCAAAGACGTTTAGTTTCGTTCATTCTTGATAGGTATCCAATGTTTTTTTAACTCAGTTTTTAACACATTCTTTTTAAAATTATGATGTTGATTTATTTGACACATATATGGGACCCTTACAGGTATTAACACTCCGGGACAGAGTGGATCTGGGAGTAATTACGGTGAAGGGGTACTCCACACTCTACAGAGCGTTATAATCAAAACTTCTCCATTAGATGCAATTTAACCTCATACTCTGGATGCCAAATTTAGAGGAATGTCTGATGTGTACGGTGAATCATGTTTTAGTCAGAAAATTTATACAAATGGGCTAAAAAGAGAGTCCATGGTGTGGAAATACAGTGACTCTCCAATATAGAAAAATGTTCTGTGTACATTCATCAATAAAGTAGAACATGCTGAAAGTCTTCTTGGACATTAAAGGACACATCACTATTTATTTCCTTGAAAACGATACCATTGTAAAAAGTAAAAAAAAATGAGTAATGAACGCGAATACGAAACACAAATAGGAAAGAAAGAAAGAAACAAACAAACAAAATAAGAATAAAAGTTGGGTCGAACAAAAAAAACAAAGAAACGAATGAATAGTTGAAAAAAGAAAGAAGAAATGAATGAATAAATGAAAATTGAAAAAAAGATAATGTAAAACATAACAGGAATATGAAGCTCGAATAAGAAAAAAGAAAGGATCGGGGGAAGCTAAGTCGGGCGGAAAGAAAGAAGAAAGAAAGAAAGAAAGAAGAAAGAAAGAAAGAAAGAAAAGGAACGAATGAAAGGAAAAGAAAAAAGAAAAGGAACGTAAGAAAGAAAGATAAGGAACGTGAGAAAGAAAGAAAGAACGAAAGAAAAGGAACGTAAGAAAGAAATATAAGGAATGTGATTAAAAAAAAAGAAAGAAAAGAAAGAAAGAAAAGGAATGTAAGAAAGATAGAAAAGAACGTAAGAAAAAAAAAAAAAAGAAAGTAAGAACGAAATAAATAAATAAATAAATGAAAGAAACGTAAGAAAAAAATATAAGGAACGTAAGAAAGAAGGAAAGAAGAGAAAGAAAGACAGAAAGAAAAGGAACGTAAGAAAGATAGAAAAGAACGTAAGAAATAAAAAAAATAAAAAAAATAAAGTAAGGACGAAAGAAAGAAAGAAAAGAAAGAAAGAAAAGAAATGTAAGAAAATATAATAAGGAACGTAAGAAAGAAGGAAAGATAGAAAAGAAAGAAAGAAAGAAAAGGAACGTAAGAAAGAAATATAAGGAACGTGATAAAAAAAGAAAGAAAGAAAGAAAAAGAAAAAAAGATAGAAAAGAATGTAAGAAAGAAAAAGAATAAAGAAAAAGAAAATAAGAATGAAAGAAAGAAAGAAAAGAAAGAAAAGGAACGTAAGAAAGAAATATAAGGAACGTGAGAAAAAAAAAGAAAGAAAGAAAGAAAGAAAATGAGCGTAAGAAAGAAATATAAGGAACGTAGGAAAGAAAAAAATAAAGAAAAAGAAAGTAAGAACGAAAGAAAGAAAGAAAGAAAAGAAAGAAAAAATATAAGGAGCGTAAGAAAGAAAAAAGAAAGAAAAAGAAAGTAAGAACGTAAGAAAGAAAGAAAGATCGCGAACGTAAAAAAGAAAGAATGAAAATTGCCAAAAGCTTA
>CM042158.1:60817652-60830152 GCA_023376005.1 Doryteuthis pealeii | reverse complement strand
TTAATATAATAATTACAAAGTTTGATATGTTTACTTAAATGCTATTGTAAAATAATTCAATAGAAAAAAGTATAATGATCTTTATTTAACTCTCTCTCTCTCTCTCTCTCTCTCTCTCTCTCTCTCTCTCTCTCTCTCTTCTCTCTCTCTCTCTCTCTCTCTTATTTATTTATTTATTTCCTTCTTTTCATGTTTTCATTATGTTTGATTGAAACAGATTAGCGTTATTGCTGATCATCCCTCTCGATATTTTCCGTACTGTCTTTCTTTCTTTCTTTCGTTCGTTCTTTTGTTTGTTCGTTTGTTTGTTCTTTCAATGTATATTTCCATGTATATTTTAAGTGAGATCGACACATTTACATTCACATTAATAATTAGAGATTACTTACTTGAACGTAAAATCTGCGAAATATGCATGAAATGAAAATATTTAAGTGTGTTCAAGGTCATTCATTTTAAGTTTTAATTCTTAGATTGGATAATTTACTTACCTGAAATTATAAAAATACGACCCATTAATTTCTCGACAAAACTCTTTCGTATGAAGAAAGACTTAGGAAGATTGACTTACAAATTTAGGCTTATCGACGAACCAGAGGAGATATGATTGAAGTCTATAAATATACCCATGGACTTTATTCAACTAACTTCAATATATTGAATGTTACTCAAAAAATCAATACCAGGGGTAATAAATTAAAATCCTCGAAACATTTTTGTAAAACCAATGTAAGGAAAAAATATTTTAGCAACAGAGTGTTAGATCCATGGTATAAACTAACATCATCAATAGTGAATGCCTCATCTCCGAACTCCTTTTAGGCAAAGTTGGATAATCTGTGGAAATAATATAAATATTCAATGGAAATAAGATGAATGTTTATAAGGAACAGCTGACAGGTCTCAGACCTAATATACTAACTGAATATATATATATATATATATATATATATATATATAATATATATATATATATTATATATATATAATAATATATAATAATAATAATAATAATAATAATAATAATATATTCAGCTAGTATATTAGGTCTGAGCCCTGTCGACTGTTCCTTATAAACATTCATCTTATTTCCACTAAATATTTATATTATTTCCACAGATTATCCAACGTTGCCTAAAATGAGTTCGGAAATCAGGCATTCACTATTGATGATGGTAGTTTATTCCATGGATTATTATTATTATTATTATTATTATTATTATTATTATTATTATTATTATTACTATTATTCCTACAACTAATGCTCAATTGCATCTACTGGTTCATGTCCAGTTCTCTAACAATGGGTAGTGTGAAATACCCATTCATTGCCATTACCCCCAGATACAAGCTGATCCGGGGTGCTTGTACCTGTTAGAATCCCACCTATGTGTTAAATAGTAGAAAATGAGTTTAAAAAAGTTTGTTTAAAAATTTAGTTTAAAACAAGAATTTTCAGTACCTATAAAAAATGAATAAAATAAAATGTTTTCGGCATAAAATAACCCAACAAGGGTCGGCATGCCGTAAAATCCAAGCAAGCCTACTACTAAGGAAATTTATAGGCAGGTATTAACTCTCCATCCCGTTGCGTTATATTACACTTTTTGAAACATTGAATTTATTATTCATATTTAACCAATGCAAAGTGGAAATGACTCATTTGTTAACTTGCATAATATATATTAACTCTGATTATCGACTTTGTTCTAGAGCGAGGGGGATTATAGACACCAGCCATATAGTTATGATTTAAGCGCTGTTCACAAAAGTCTATTTCTGTGTTCTGCAAACCTTAACGCTTAGTATGGACAATTTAGCATGATTAGGATTGGCAGAATTTCTGGACTGGATCCAGAGTCAAATTTCTCTGAACAATAATAGACACAATATATATATATATATATATATATATATAATATATATGTGTGTGTGTGTGTGTGTGTGTGTGTGTGTAATGTGTCTGTGTGTCTGTGTATGTGTGTCTCTGTGTGTGTGTGTTTGTGTGTGTGTGTTTGTGTGTGTGTGGTTATGTGTGTGTTTGTATATGTATCTCTCTCCCTATATATATGTATTTATAATATATAATGTGTGTGTGTGTGTAATGTGTGTGTGTCTGTGTGTGTAGGTGGTGTGTTGGTATGTGTGTGTTTGTATGTTTATATATATATATATATATATAATATATATATATATGTATGTATGTTATATTATATATGTGTCTGGTGTCTGTGTGTCTGTAGGTGTGTGTGTGTGTATGTGTTGTGTTTGTATGTCTATCTATCTATCTATATATATTATGTATGTTTATATATATATTATATATATGAATGTGTCTGCGTGTCTGTGTGTCTGTGTCTGTGTTAATGTGTGTGTGTGGGTATGTGTGTGTTTTGTATATAATATATATATATATTATATATATATAATTATATATAATATGACATCTCACTATGCCAGATGCAGGAGGGTATGCCGGGAGATCGATTGCCACTCTGCACCGCATTGATGGATCTAACGAAGGCATCCAACCTGGCCACCCGAAGTGTTCGCAGTCACTGCACCAGAGATTCCAGAGATTGCCATTCAAAAATTGTGCTGCTCACCCACTCATCAGTTGCAGATATTTTAAAAAATACCAAAAAGTGGACTCGTCTTAGTAGACGGAAGGATGCCAACAACAACAACAACAATATATATATATATATATATATATATATATATATAATGTGCTTAATTGGAGTCGTAACTAATTTTTGAAAATTAATTAATTAATAATGAATTAGGCGGGAATACCTATTAAATGTATGGCTAAACAAATCGAGAAAAATCATCCAAATGATTTTTCTCGATTTGTTTAGCCATACATTTAATAGATATTCCCGCCTAATTCATTATTAATTAATTAATTTTCAAAAATTAGGTACGACTCCAATTAAGCACTTATTCTCCCAAAAATTATCGGCAAAAGCCATTCAAAACAAACCGTGTTATTATATATATAATATATATATATATTATATATATATATTAGTGTGTCTCTATTGTTGGACTAACTGTTTAAAACAATAAAATCGTAAAATAGTAAGAGTGTTAGATATTGCACAAGACTTCAATTTTCACATGCAATGGAGTCAAAGTTTATCAGCTGGAAATCTATATTGAGTTAGGTTATTTACATTTATACTAATTTCAAGTACCTAATGATCGTATGCATAATACATCCTAGGAAGAAAAAGGAATATATATATATATATATGTCTTTGTAGATACGTATCTTGAAAATCGTGATTAGCAGGAAAAAGAGAATATGTGAAATACATTTATTTGCAGAATATAATAGGTATATTTAATATTGAATGCTGCAAATATATATGGAAAACGAAAATAAATACACATGCACCCCCCACACACACGCGCGCACACACACACGCACACACACACGCACACACACACACACACATATATATATATATATGTATAGATCTATACGTATATATGCATATATATATATAGATATGTATATAGATATCATTTTCATATATATGAAAAACAATCAAGGTAAATAGCGGCGTATATATATATATATATATATATATATATATATATATATATATATATATATATATGATTTATTACTTCTGAGTGAGTATTGACATTGTGACTATATAGAGCAAAATGTATTATGCAATAATTGCATATTTTCCATTACTTTCTTCCATTCATTAAACCTGAAAGAAATGACATAAAAAGCAAAAGAACGAACTTAATTACTGGTTATATTTGTTTAATCAGCATTTTCTCTTTTTGAATTTTAATTCTAAAATGTCAGCATCACGACTTTTCCGTGTTAAGATCACGTTACACAGGGGGCAGCATACAAATGAAACACCTTCTGGAAGAATGCATCAATCAAATATTAACAAATAAATATTCAAACTTCACTCACGCGAACAAAGTATATGCGTATATATATATATATATATAAAGTCGTACCTAATTTTGAAAGTTAATTAATTAATAATTAATTAATTAGGCGGCATACCTATTTAAATGTAAGGCTAAACAAATTGAGAAAAATCAATCTCTGTATGTACATTTCAGCCTATTAGGCCTCATCAGCAGAGCTATAGATAAGAAGACCGCCTAATGCGTGATTCGAACCTTGACTGTCAAGCTGACAGGCGAGGACCGTAACCCCTACACCAACCGGACTTTATTAGATTTATATAGGTTTTGTTTAGAAGTAGGTTTTTATTCCTCTTATAATGACTTCTTCTACACGACAGTATGAGAAGTAAATACACAGGCGATGTGTTTTGAAATGGCTTTTTTTTAGCCGACAGTTTTTGGGAGAATATGTGCTTAATTGAAGTCGTACCTAATTTTGAAAGTTAATTAATTAATAATTAATTAATTAGGCGGGCACACCTATTTACCTAAAAGGCTAAACAAATCGAGAAAAATCAAACTCTGTATGTACATTTCAGCCTGTTAGGCCTCATCAGCAGAGCTATAGATAGGAAGACCGCCTTGTGCGTGATTCGAACCTTGACTGTCACACGTTTAATTATAATTATAACCCGGTACAACCCGGATATAAATAAAGGTAGATGGCTGGAAAAAAGCAATAAGATTCCCTGAAGATTTGCTACGGCAAGAAACTGCAGTCGGATTTGTTTATAACATTCACTTTTAAAACATATATTTAGCTCTTTTTATTGAGCACTTTTAAATCGATTTCATTTAATCCAGAAGCCAAAAAAACAAAAAAAAACAAAAAAAAAACAATGGTAGCAAAATTGTTCCAATGCAAATAAATATAAACTAAAACATTTATTTATTTAATAACGCTCTATCACAGATATTGAGCACTCTTCAAATAACATTGTTGGATTACTACCACTTCTTCAAATATAATAGTGCCAACCATTAAACATTGATTATCAAAGTTAAGATTCAGTTATCTGATGGACTTTAACTCTTTGCCTACCAAATTTCCTTCAGGGCTGTATCAGATTTTCTTGTACGGAGGGGTTGGTTTAATATTTAGTGAGAGATATAGTAGTGCGTATATTATAGTAGATTCCGGTTCCCATCGTATAGATGTTGGCTTAGGGCCGGGTTAACTCAGTCGGTAGAGCGTTCGGCTAGAAACCACAAGGTTCCTAGTTCGATACGGGCCCTCGCCAACTCATCGTATGAGTAGCACAGGGATCTGTGCGGTAAAGTAAGGTGCTGATGGTAGGTGTGGCGCTCCACTCCAGACGGAACAACAATGGTCTAGCGCTAGTGAAAAGGGGATAGACTCCCTCGCTGATTGGCTGATACCGACTGTAGGCCACCCCGACGACTCTTATGGACCGCAAACGCCGGCACTGAGTAGGACAATCTGCTTATTAGTAAGATGTTTCTGCATAAGTTAAACAACCTACTATTACATAATATATGCGGATGCATAAGATTTTTGTCAATCCCCTGTATTTCTAAAGGGATGGCCCTTTCATATCACGTGCGGGACTTTCCATGGAATAGTACAGAAAGACCGCGAAAATACGTGAAGTCACGTGGAACCTGGTTAGGTCCTCAATTTTCAGTTGGACGTCAGGCAGTGAATATGTCCGGCCTTAACTGTAACTCACTCTGCATACACGCGCTATGTTAGTCAAATATTTAGTTACATGAAACCTATAGTTAAGGAAATAAAAGCTTAAGAAAAATGACACGGTCTTGTGATTAATGGGTGTCTTGGTAACAGGACTGATTGGAAGAAGAAATGAGCCAAGTGCGACCAATCACCAAGACGCTAGAAGAGATGTTAGAAGAGAGCTAGAAGAACTTAAGATGTCAAAGACGCCAGAAGAACTAAATGTTGTATTGTCCTCGCCCGGAAGATTGAACTTCCGACCGAGGGACAAAGAGAAAGATAAACATATATATTTAAAAAGAAAGAGAAAGCGGAACAGATAGTTTCCGGTCAAGGAAGCAGGGTGAAGATAAAGAGATATATAACAAAGGTCCGTTATCAGATCAAAAAGATAAAAATATATAGGCGTGTTGTCAATACAAAAAGCCAGAGGGTCAAGCCGACAGGATCAGACGCCGGCCCGTCAGCGGAAAGGACACTTCATGTCTCCCATCAACAAAACACCCCTCGGGCACTCATTGTGAACACTGCGCTCTTGGCTAGCCACCGGCATTTTCATTGTGAAGCTCTGCGCCCCTCACCTACCACACACCGAAGAAAAATAAACACGGGTCTTATATTTTGTACATACGTATCTGTTGTTATTGAAGTCCAGTAGTCGGTAAGGCTGACTATTACATACATCGCTTTTGGTACTGGGAACATACCCGCTACTAACATACACGAATTTAGCGTCGTGAATTCGAAGCCGGTATATAACATAAAGAAGTAAGTAATGAAAAGGGGTATACAACACTACTTAAAAACATATCATCCTGCGTTTTATTTGCGTATGTTATTTTGGCACAAGTAAAATTTCGTTTCTGTTTCTCAAGTATATCATGGCTTATCTTGTGTCGTCTCATAGACCAATCTCATTTCTTTTGCGTTTATTTGAGAAGAATAGATGTGTTCCTTCTTCGCCATAATATTGTAAGTAGATTTACGATTCTGATCCAAATTGTTCATCCAGAAGATTGGTGAGGAGAACACTTGATAATAATTCTCTCAATTTCACCGTGTACACCAAGAATTACTACAAATAGAAATCATAATCCAATACAAAACTCATAATCTCATTATCTCATGTTGTATATTTAATCATTCTATCTTTGTATTTGCGCTAACTGCGAAAGAAGAATGCACTAAATCTTTTCCTTCATTTTTTTTCAGTTGTGTATTATTTTTATATTTTTTTAATATTTTTTTATCTGACTAAGAAATAATGTTTGTCTTAGAAAAATAATCTAAATGTCTAAAGACTTAGGGAAATGTTTCAGTATTATTTTAATGAGAATTCTGATTTCTAGATTTGCGTTCCGTTCTCGGTAGAACAAAGAATGGATTCATTTCTACTCAAGTGCCGGACTAAGATCTGCCGATTGTATCATGTAGTCTCTTTAGTCTGAGGATGATACACAGAGAGCCTATGAGCGAGACCAACATCTTGTTGCTGTGAAATGGCTGGGCGGCCCACACTAATACGCTCATATTTTGGCTTCCACAGGTGTATGTCGCTTATGAGCTCGTCCTTGCTTCTTCAGCAGTGTCCCAGATGCCTAGTCGTCTTACTCGTATGGTTTGGGAGATGGTGGGCAAGTGGCCATACAGCTGCCTCCTTGTGGGGTGTTGTTTCCACAAATTTGTTTAAGACTGCACGTAGCATTCTTAAGCAGATCCATCTACCTTATCTGTTAATAAGCTAGAAAACACAACACCACACACACACACACACACACATATATATATATATATATATATATATATATATATATTATATATCATACATACATACATACATACTTTATATATATACATATATATATATATACATATACATATACATACATATACATATATATATATATATAATACATACATATAATACATATGCATACATATAATATACATAAACACCACACACATATATATATATATATATACATAACACACATATATATATATATATATATATATATATATATATATATATATATACTTTTTCAAGATATATCATCATCCTCATCCATCTGTCGCGCAATAAGGCACGGATATCCATGACGATCTCTAGACAACTTTCTCTATCATTCATTGTCCCAGTGAAGTCATTTGCGCAGCATCCAGTATCCTCACAGAGTTGGTCAATGTAGGTCCTTGCTGCGGCGACCCACTCTAGCATGTCCATGTGTTGGCTTCCATAGGAGAACGTCGCTTATAAGTTCGTCCTTCCTCCTCCAGCAGTGTCCAGACATGCCTTGTCAGATTCACACAGATGGTTTGTGGGATAGAGGTCAGGTGGTCGTACAGCTGCTTCTTTTGTGGGTTATTGTTTCCACAACTTTTCAAGACGGCACGCAGCATTATTTGTGCAGCTTCCACTTGCTTATTCTCAGGCGTCTCGTTAATATAATTTCTTTATTATTATTTTTTATTCTTTACACAAAGGAATTGTGGACGTAAAAGAAAATGTATACAAATGAATGTGTAAGTTATTGAACTTCTTCCTTACTGAGAGGAAGACTGCTATCAAGGGGATTACTCTTACTGGTTAATCCAGAGAGAGAGGCGCCAACACACACAAACATATACAGATGCAAGGAGCGCGCTGTCCTAAAATAATCACACACAGGTATATGAATTATTAGTATTAATAATAATAATTAAAAGTAAAAAGATCTTGTCATCAGAATGGATTTTGCCATTTTGTTGGAGACAGAATAAAATTGTAAGAAATGAAAGGAAAGATAAATACTTAGATCTTGCCAGAGAACTGAAAATAGACCTCTTCAATATAAGGGGGTGACAGCAATACCAATTGCAGTTGTACTCTTAGAATAGTCCCTAAGAGTTGAGGAAAAAAAGACTGCAGGTAACTAGAGGAAGTATTGAGATCGTTAGGGTCTAAATGGTGCAGCCATAAATCAACACTGATACAACAGGCCTGGAAGAATTGTCGCTTTTAACTGTCACAATGTTCTCTATTTTTTTATTATTATTGGAAAACTATTTTCTTTCCAAACAATATTGCAAAGGAGATCTACCGACTTGTTTTAATCGTTTAGTCAAGAGGTTGAAGTGTATGACCAGACGGGCGCGATGCTTGGTGCAAAAGCTTCGAGATAAATTTCTAGCTGTGTCTGTTTCCCCCACTCTCGCTTTTCAGCAATTGTCGCTGTCTAGCGGCTTCAATTGATAAACTGAAGTCAAGTACTAACTCTTTGCTGCCAGTACATGACCTCTGTCATGCTATGGCGTTCTGATGAACAACCCTGATAACTAAGTTCCTCCTGCCCCCGGGAAAGCACCTAGATATCTCGGAGCTAAAAAGGAGGGTGCTACAGCAAGACATATGACATTTTCTATTAAACCCTGATTCACTGCCTTGGGGTTTGTTGCAAATGGTTACGAGAGAAAATTTCTAAAGAGGCATAATAAATAAGTGTATAGACGGCGCCTCATGGTTTAAATGTTTATCGTCGTTGGAAAAGTACACGGTGACCAGAGGTTCAAATCTGGACGAAGCTGTTCGCATTTTTTGATAGTCGTTTCAGGAAGTCATAGTTAAAATAAAGGAAAAGAAAAACATTAAAAATAACCGGATCTCATCAGAGATTTAAAGAAAAATGTGTGCAATATGAAGGTGACAGTAATTACCATAATAATCAATGCACTGGGAATAATTCCAATTGGGAAGGTATGCGCTCAACTATTTTCAAGTCAGTTGTTTGAGATTTTTTTGACATATAAGGGTGGTCGCTGATTCCCGCTCCTTACTTATAGACTAGGCCAGATCATGTGATCTATTCCTTGGCCAATCACTGGCAGTACTCTGAGGCTGATTCAATACTTAACCGACCCTACTGGTCATAAATTACTGTAAGATTCACTGACAACGGACAGGGATTAAACACTGGACCTTATCAATACGCAGGATAGGACTTTTAACATTAAAAGGATCACAAAGGATTCCATAACATAGGACTTTTTAAGCCCTATTTCAACTGGCCAAGGATGACACTTAAAAACTTTACACTGTATTGTTTATTAGTAAGGAATTCCTGGGCTCTTCAACCTTGGTAGGAAACCGGTCTAGGAGAAGAAAACTCCTGAAAACCAGTTTGTACTCTCCTTAGAATTTGAATTGTGTCTCAACCTGTTCCTGATGGAGGGGCTGGCTGAATGGCATACTTGAAGGGTGAACTTCGATTACTGAAATTTTTACTCATCAATGTAGTTTCTGATTTCTTACACATGTCTTCTACTTTATTATTGTATCTAACAGGACCTGTGGAAAGACCACAGTATGATTATTTAATTATTTTTAACGTTTGCGATGTCCTTAATTAAGAGCTCTCTAAATAGTTCAATCTGTAAAAAGTATAATGATCTCATTTAACTCTCTCTCTCTCCTCTCTCTCTTCTCTATCTCTCTCTCCTCTCTCTTCTCTTTCACTTATTTTGCTTCCTTCTTTTCATCATCGATTTACTGTTATGACGATTTTTTGGGTAATGTGACGTAAGCAGTGACGTAATTTTGGTTACAGACAAAACGGAAGCGAATCTCCATTATTAATAGATAGACAATTGGAGAATTGACAAGATTAGAGTTTGATTGGATTATGTAATGATTATGGGGTTGGAAAATTAAACTACCAGTCCATACTAAATTCATATCGGGAAAAGACGGTTTACGTTTGACTTCACATTAATTCCTTGAGAAATGTATTTAACTACCTAACCGAGGCATGGCAGTATTTGTCACAAGGTTGGGTTAACGCAGTGGCCACAGAAACCAAATTTAAGTTATGCTTCTGCAAAAATATATCATGCGGACTTTAATAATACACTAGCAGGGCTTGTGAATATACCATGGAAGGCATAATTTAGTATTACCGTTTAGTATGTTTAAGATCTATTGTTTATAGTTCAATATGTAAAGTATATAATATTGATTTAACTCAGTCTCATCATTTTTTTTAAAAATTTATTTTCCTTCTTTTCATGTTTTCATTTATGTTCGATTAAAACAGACTAGCGTTATCCGTCCTCATTTTCACTACCTTTTATATCTTTCCTCTTCTCTCTTTTTTCTTAGTATATATGTTTCTGTGTAGCATGTCCTTTTTTCTACTTTCTTTTTTATAATAAAAACGGAATGATCCATTATGTACCTGAGAATGACAACACTCATAATAAATAAGAAACGGGCGGGATGAGCGACCCAATGATCAGGATTTACCTTTCGCCTTTATCTAAGACAATTTGACGGTCCTCATTTTTTACCAGAGGGTGTTGCAAGATGATAACGGTCGTACAATTAAGGGACATGCCAATATATAGATGGTGCATTAGTTTCACATGCAAATAATGCACCCTCCGGGTGCAAGTATTTAAGTTTTGATATAATAAATATTCATATTAAATTAGAAAGGCTAATGAAACTGACTAAAATGTAGATAAAAAGATCTGCAACAGAGGGGGTATAAATGAAAAATAGAAAACTTTGAAACTAACCCTTCCATCATGTTCCATTACTCCCCTCTTTCATTGGGTAATTTTCCTAATTTAATTATTTAGTTAGAAATAGGAAGTAGGATAATATTACAGTTATTTCTTTTCTTCTTGTAAATAAATTTCTTTTAAGATTTATCCACGAGATTGTTGTTTATTATTCTTAAGATAAAACAAAACAATTAGAAATCAATAATCAAAGCACATATTTATTAAAATAAATTTTTTAAAATATCAATATGCAAATTAGCCTTCTCGTTCAACTGTAACGCTATTTTGTTGTTATATAAATACAATTGCATGTTATAGTAACGGTAGATATGGGTCAAACAGTATTAATAAGTAAAATCATTTTTAATTAAAACTGAAGGTTTAAAGAATGAAATCATAGGAGAATTTGACGTAAATAATTACGGGGAATGTGTGACTTGAAGTAGTAATATAGTTTTCCATTATAAAGATATGCGAAAAGAATAATAGGAATGCATTGATATTTTTTGTGTCATTTTGGTCTGTTTATAAGGCAATTCTAACTGAAGTTCACAGGTTACGGGCAAGATTCCGTAAATTCCATCTACCCCACCCCACCGAACATTTGCGGGAGTTAAATATAAATCAGTCTGTGTATTTGGTAAAAATGGAAGATTGGTACACAAGTGATACTTTTCAACATTTTCTAGGTTCATTATATTATATCGTGTGATTATTCGGCGGAGTTTTCATTAATTAAAGGTAACATTCGACAATATTTTCATACTATCTTTTTCTTTTTGCGTTTATTATACGGATTTGTTTATCCGACAATAACGAAGCATTTTCAACCCAACGCAAAAGAATACTACAAGAATTTCAAAAGCTTAAAAATTGTTGATTTTTAGACAGGGCAATTTGACTTTCTATCTCACATACGTTATCCTATATAATAGTATATATATATATATATCATATATTATTAATATATATATATATATAAGTATATATATATTTATATTATATATATTAAGATTAGGGTTAAATGCATGAATGGTGAATAAAAATGAATGATAATGAGCGGGATAAATAAAAAATCATCCAAGAGACCCTCTCAAAGTATTAAACACATTTTTTGAGAGTGGAGTCTCCTGATAGAAAGTTTTTTCCCTCATCTAATTTATTATAGACTCTTTGAAGCATCAAGTATATATATTATTTCTTAATTATTAGAGAAGAATAAATCGTCTCTTACCTTTTGTAATATCTGTTGATAATGGTTGTTTGAATATATAATATATATATATTATATATATATAATTATTGTCTGTTA
>CM042158.1:60788025-60817642 GCA_023376005.1 Doryteuthis pealeii | reverse complement strand
GCAATATTATAAATATAATTGCATTTTATTAGTTATGTGGATATTGTTAATAGTCTTAATGGAGATAAAACATTTTTACTCAATAATTTGAAGGTTTAAATAAAAAATAAAATCATGGAGAATGTGGTAAGTATAACAAAGGAATTGTGACTTTCTTTGTAAGATTAATAATCTTTAATTAAATAATAATTTATTATAATAATTTAAAATTTCGTTTACAGACAGACAAACCCACAACTCTCCATTATAATAAGATACTATATACGATATACTTTGTTCGCGAATGAGAAGTTTTGATATTATTGTGTTAATATTGATTGATGCATTCTTCCAGAAGGTGTTTCATTTGTATGCTGCCCCCTGTGTACGTGATCTTAACACGGAAAAGTCGTGACTGACATTTTAGAATTAAAATTCAAAAGAAAAATGCTGATTAAACAAATATAACCAAGTAATAAGTTCGTTCTTTTTGCTTTTATGTCATTTCTTTCAGTTTATAGAATGGAAGAAAGTAATGGAAAATATGCAATTATTGCATAATACATTTTGCTCTATTATGTCACAATGTCAATAACTCACTCAGAAGTAATAAATCATATATAATATATATATATATATATATATATATATATATATATTATATATACGCCGCTATTTACCTTGATTGTTTCATATATATGAAAATGATATCTATATACTATAATATATATATATATATAAATATACGTATAGATCTATACATATATATATATCTGTGTGTGTGTGTGCTGGTGTGCTGCTGTTGTTGGGTGTGTGTGCGTGTGTGTGGGGGGTGCTGTGTATTTATTTTCGTTTTCCATATATATTTGCAGCATTCAATATTAAATATACCTATTTATTCTGCAAATAAATGTATTCTCACATATTCTCTTTTTCCTGCTAATCACGATTTTCAAGATTACGATCTACAACTACAAAACATATATATATATTATATATATTCCTTTTTCTCCTAGGATGTATTATGCATACGATCATTAGTACTTGAAATTAGTATAAATGTAAATAACCTAACTCAATATAGATTTCCAGCTGATAAACTTTGACCCATTGCATTTGAAAATTGAAGTCTTGTGCAATATTTAACACTCTTACTATTTTACGATTTTATGTTTTAAAACGTAGTCCAATCAATAGAGACATCACTATAATAATCATATATATATATATATAGATATATATATAATATATATATAAAAGTTTATTGTCTGTTGATGTGTTGTTGGCCATATTCCGTCTACTGAAAATCTTTAATAGAATGTCTGCTAATTTTTATGAATTCATCATTTTATTATAGAAGGCCTTTTATTATTAATGATTCAAGCGGGATTCGTATAATGTATGCTAAAACGGATCATTTGTGATTCCGTGTTTAGCATAATTTTAGGTATTCGACCGACCATCTTATTAATAATATTCCATTGACGAGCTCGATTAGCACATATATTCGAGTAGGTAATTAATTTATCATTTGTGAGTGTAGGCATCCTTACCGTTTTAACTAAAGCAGTCCGACTTGAGTTTTAAAGGACGAACTGGTGTGGTAGCAGCACTTTATGCATCTCTGAGAAGTCTCTGCAGTTAATCATCACTTTCGTTGTCCATTGTTGATGCATTTTCCCGTCTAGATTTCCCATTATTATCGTCACGCAGGCAATCGATCACACGGCACACCCACACTGCACATCATGGGCACAATAGTATCCATATATATATATATAAGTATATATAATATAATATATATAGTATATAATATAACACACATACACCACCACACACATTACACGACATACCACAGACAAGACCAACAGCAGTAACACATTTAAATATACATACAATAATAATATAGATAACATACAAACACACACATACCACACAGCACCACAACATACCAGATCACAGAACACATATATCTATTAACATCTACAATATAATATATATATATATATTAACAACAACAAGCACATACCCACGACCTACCCACAGAAACACACACAGCAACAGGCACATAGGTAATATATCAACGTGATCACAGTATTGACATTGCCAGGTTTTTCTAGAGAGGATAGCCATAGTAAAGGAACCCACTGCTTTACTCATTATACCACCCAAGGATATGACACTACAGGAAATCAAACACCATCCAGGAGAAACAGGTGACCACAGTCATTCTACTCGTACTTAACACATTACACCACCCACTACCCTACGAACAATAGTAGTATATCATATATTAATATATAGTTTGTGATATATATTGTGTCTTTATTGTCTCAGAGAAATTTGACTCTGGATCGCAGTCCAGAAATCTCTGCCAATCCTAATCATGCTAAATTGTCCATACTAAGGTTAAGGTTTGCACGAACACAGAAATAGACTTCTTGATGCAACAGCAGCGCTTAATCATTAACTATATGGCCTGTGTCTTATTATCCCCCTCGCTCTAAGAACAAGTCCGATAATCAGAGTTATATATATATTATGCAAAGTTAACAAATGAGTCATTTCCACTTTGCATTGGTTTAAATATGATAATAAATTCATGTTTCAAAGAGTGTAATATACGCAACGGGAATGGAGAGTTAATACCTGCCGTTAAAATTTCTTAAAGTAGTCAGGCTTGCTTGGATTTTACGGCATTGTCCGACCCTTGTTGCGGTTATTTATGCGCGGATAAACATTTTACTTTTATTGCATTTTTTAATGGTACTGAAAATTCTTGTTTTTAAACTAATTTTTAAACAAACTTTTGAAACTCATTTTCTATATTTAACACATAGTGGATTCAAGCGAGGTACAATCATCCCGGATCAGCTCTGTATCTGGGGTAATGCATAATGAATGGGTACTTTCACACTACCCATAGTTAGAGAAACTGGACATGAACCAGTAGATGCAAATTGAGCATTAGTTGTAGGAATAATAATAATAATAATAATAATTAAATAATAATAAAATAATAATAATAATAATAATAATATATATCACTGATATAGTTACCTGTCGCTTCCTTATTAAAATTATTTATTTCTCAAATTATTCACAGATATCACTTTCCCTAAATATGTTCGGAAATCGGCATTCACTATTGATGATGAGTTTTTCATGGATTATTATTTAATTATATTATATTAATTTTATTATTATTATTATTATTTATTATTATTATTATTCCTACAACTTAATGCCAATGGCCATCTAGGGTTGAATATCCAGATTCTCAAACTATGGTAGTTGAAGTGCCCATTCATGCGATTACCCCAGATACAAGCTGATCCGGCGATGATGCTACCGTGTTAGAATCCCATCTACTGTTAAAATATTAGAAAATGAGTTTCAAAACGTCGTGTTTAAAAATTTAGTTTAAAACAAGAATTTTCTACACCATAAAAACCATCAATAAAATAAAATGTTTTCGGCATAAAATACCCAACAAAGGTTGACTTGCCGAAAATCCAACAGCCACGTACTAAGAATTTAGCAGGCAGTATTAATCCTCCATTCCCTTGCGTTATATTACACTTTTTTGGAAACATCGAATTTATATTCAATCATTAACCAATGCAAAGTGGAAGACTTCATTGTTAACTTGCATTAATATATATTAACCTGCATTATCGACTTGTTCTAGAGCGAGGGATTTATAACATCAGCCAATATAGTTTATGATTTAAGCGCCTGTTCACAAAAGTCTATTTCTTGTGTTCCCAAAACCTAACGTTAGTATGGGACAATTTAGCATAGATTAGGATTGGCAGAATTATCTGGACTGGATCCAGAGTCAAATTTCTCTGAACAATAATAGAACACAATATATACACACACAGACACATATATACATATATATATAATTCAGGAAGCGGTGTGTGTAATTGTGTTAAGTCCAGGAAATGGACTCGTTCACCCGAGTTCAAAATCCTGACGTGTAATTGCATTTCACTTAGTGCTAATATCCTTGGAATGCGTATGAATTCCTACTCTCCCTCCAGCTCTGGGTAAAACAGCCAGGGAGACGGCGTTCTTTAACTATGGCTAAGTACCGTTAGGAGAGGAAAATCTGAATTCAACTGTTGACTCCGCTTAAGAAATTGACCTTGTGCCGTATCTGCTGTCGCGGTGTTGATATATATATATAGATAGATAGATAGGTATAGATAGATATATAGATATGTAGTGTGTGTGTATGTGCTTGTTATGTATGTGTGTAGTGTCTCTGTGTCTCATGGTATGTGCAGTGCGGTATGTGTGGGTGTGTATACTTAGATTAATCATATAATACTAGTATATATAATATATATATATTATGATTATGGATACCTAATATATGCTTTGTGTCTGGTGTGTGTGTTTCGTGTGTGCGTGATAAAATAAAATGGAAATTAATCATGACAGATTGTGAAATATGATAAAATAAGAAAAACAAAGATGTTACAACTGCATGCGGCTTCATCAGAGAGAGTGCAAACCGTTTCGGGCCTTTCTCTCGCGGTTAAAAGCAAACCGGTCTTCCTCACTAAATGTAGTGACCCTCGCAATATCTATGCATCGACGTACGTGCGGTCGGTCATCAACAAAAAATTAAGACGGGCAAAAGCATGACCCGTTAGCAAAAACAGAACCGTTGGACTTAATAAAAAAAAAATGCGCTGTCTATAATAAAAATGAAATGAATTTATATTAAAAATTAAATGAATTCTAGTTTAAATCTTTAGTAGACGGAGTATCCAACAACAAACAAAACAACAACAATATATATAAGGTATATATATATATATATATAATATATATATTATATATATATAAATATATATAGTGTGTCTCTATTATTGGACTAACCGTTTAAAACAATAAAATCGCTAAAATAGAAGTGTTAAATATTGCACAAGACTTCAATTTTCACATGCAATGGTGTCAAAGTTTATCAGCTGGAAATCTATATTGAGTTAGGTTATTTACATTTATACTAATTTCAAGTACCTAATGATCGTATGCATAATAAATCCTAGGAAAAAAAGGAATGTACTATTACATAATATATATATATATATATATATATATATATATAATATATATATATATATATATATATATATATATATCTATTATATGTCTTTGTAAACGTATCTTGAAAATCGTGATTAGAAGGAAAAAGAATATGTGAAATACATTTATTTGCAATATAATAGGTATATTTAATATTGAAATGCCTGCAAATGATATATGGGAAAACGAAAATAAATACACACGCACCCCCCACCACACACACGCACACACACACACACGCACACACACACACACGCACACACACACACCACATATATATATATGTATAATCTAATACGTATATATTATAATATATATATATATATGTATATGTAATAGATATCATTCATATATATGAAAACAATCAAGGTAAATAGCGGCGAATTATATATTATATATATATATATTATATAATATATATAATAAATATATTATTTATTACTTCTGAGTGAGTATTGACATTGTGACTATAATAGACAAAGTGTATTATGCCAATAATTGCATTATTTCCATTACTTTCTCCATTCATTAAACCTGAAAGAAATGACATTAAAAAGCAAAAGAACGAACTTAATTACTGTTATATTTGTTTAATCAGCATTTTCTCTTTTTGAATTTTAATTCTAAAATGTCAGCATCACGACTTTTCGTGTTAAGATCACGTTACACAGGGGGCAGCATACAAATGAAACACCTTTCTGGAAGAATGCATCAATCAATATTAACAAATAAATATTCAAACTTCATTCACGCGAACAAAGTATTTACGTATATTATATCTTATCTATAATGGAGATTGTGGTTTTGTCTGTCTTGTAACCGAAAACTACAGAAAGTCACAATCCTTTTTATTGTACACAACATTCTCCATGATTTTATTTTTTATTTAACAACCTTTTCCCCCCAACAATTATTAGTAAAATTGTTTTACATCATTAAGACGATTAACCAATATCACATACGTAATAAAAGTGCAATGTATATTTATATATTCAACGAAAATAGCTTGTTTACAGTCTGAATGGAAGGCTTAATTTGCAAATATTGTCTTAAAAACATGATTTTAATTAAATATATTGCTTAGTATTATTGATTTCTAATGTTTGGTTTTTATCTTAATTAAATATAGCAAAAAATCTCGGGAATCAATCTTACAGAAATTTATATAACATAACAGAAAGACTGTAATGTCTTATTCATTTTTTCCTATCTTCAACTAAAATAGTTAATAGCGGAAATTTACCACTAAAGGCGCGGAGAGTAAGGGAAAATGTGTGGAACAGTTAGTTTCAAGTTCCTATTTTCCGATTATACCCCCTCTGTTCCAAATATTTTTATCTGAATTTTATTCAGTTTCATTGCCTTTCTTATTAACATGATATTTATTTATATTAAACTTGAATACTTGCACCCGGAGCGGCATATATTTGCGTAATATAAATCGTACCTAATTTTGAAAGTTAATTAATTAATAATTAATAATTAGGCAGGCATGCTATTTAAATGTAAGGCTAAACAAATCGAGAAAAATCAATCTCTGTATGTACATTTCGGCCTATTAGGCCTCATCAGCAGAGCTATAGATAAGAAGACGCCTATGCGTGAATTCGAACCTTGACTGTCAAGCTGACAGGCGAGGACCGTAACCCCTACACCAACCGACTTTATTAGATTAATATAGTTTTGTTTAGAAGTAGTTTTTATTCCTCTTATAATGACTTCTTCATCACGACAGTATGAGAAGTAAATACACAGCGATGTTTTGATATGGCTTTTTTTAGCGACAAGTTTTTTGGGAGAATATGTGCTATTGAAGTCGTACCTAATTTGAAAGTTAATAATTAATAATTAATTAATTAGGCGGACATTACCTATTTAAATGAAGCTAAACAAATCGAGAAAAATCAATCTCGTTATGTACATTTCAGCCTATAGGCTCATCAGCAGAGCTATAGATAGGAAGACCGCCTTATGCGTTGATTCGAACCTTGACTTCAAGCTGACAGCGAGACACGTAACCCCTACACACCAAACCGACTTTAATAGATTTTATATAGGTTTTTTTAGAAGTAGGTTTTTATTCCTCTTATAAGAACTTCTCTACACACAGTATGAGAAAGTAAATACACAGGCATCATTGTTTTTGATATTGGCTTTTTTAGTCGCACAGTTTTTTGGAGAATATGTGCTTAATTGAAGTCGTACCTAATTTTGAAATTAATTAATTAATAATTAATAATTAGGCAGCATCCTATCTTAAAATGTAAGGCAAACAAATCGAGAAAAATCAATCTCCTGATATGTAATTTCGGCCTATTAGGCCTCATCAGCAGAGCTATAGATAGGAAGCACTCGCTTGTGGCGGATTTCAACCTTGCCTGTCACACGTTGTACTAATTATAATTAAAACCCGTACAACCCGGATTATAAATAAAGTAAGATGCTTAAAAAATCAGCAATAAGATAGAGATCCCTGAAGATATTTGGTACGCACAGACAGGCCTGCAGTTGAGTTTTTTTGTATACATTTGCTTTTAAATTATGTGACTATTGTATTCTCTTTTTTAATTGAGCCCTTTTAATCGATGGTTCATTTATTTAATCCCAGAAGCAAAAAAAAACAAACACAAAAAACAATGGTAGCAAAATTGTTCCAATGCACATAAATATAAACTAAACATTTATGTGTTTAATAACGCTCTATTACAGATATTGAGCACTCTTCTACTAACCCGCCCTGTCGGCTGGGGCGTTAGAATGTACCGACTGCACTCTGCAGAGGGGTAAGACTCCCCCAATGGGGCCACCTGTTGGCCGTGGGTGGCGACCCGTGATGCTTAAGGATAGAGCCCAGGTGGATGAGCAGTTCATGACTTGCAATACTCCTCTTTGGCCCTATCTTGGGCTAGACGGGCGGTCGGAGAGGCCCCCTCCGATCAATCGGCTGGTCACGTCAAGCCCTAGCACATATGATTTTCCCAACCCTATTGCCTTTATGGCAAGCCCCAACCCCTTTTTATCATATGGGTGCTAGAAGGCGGTGGCTGAGGGTCTACATGTCCTGGGAATGATGTTAAACTCTATCTGATGGTGAGGTTCCAGTTTTTGAGGTTTGGTGAATGTGGAGCACCCCTTCCTCACCATTGCTCCCTGGTCCACTCTGACCCGGAGTGGTAGTACCTGTTAGGGTCCCATCTATGGGTTAAATAGAAAAACATGAGTTGATAAACAAAATTGTATTATCCATTAAGAATTGATTTATTTCAAAACTTTATCGACATTAAATGACCCACTGAGGTTGATATGCCGTAAAACAAAACAATACAAAATCTTCTAATAACATTATACGTTGGATTACTACTGCTTCTTCTAGTATAATAGTGCCAACCATTAAACATTGATTATCAAAGTTAAGATTCAGTTATCTGATGGACTTTAACTCTTTGCCTATCAAATTCCCTTTAGGGTTGTACCAGATTTTCTTGGTATCTTTTACCGGTATGATGTCATATTACTATCTATTCACCTCAGAACTCTTTATAATATATATATATATATATATATATATATACAGACACGTGTTTCGACTTATCAAGTCTCTTCAGTGTGCCTAGACATTTTGTAAGCTACCTACAGCCGGAATTGAACTCCGGTCGGTTGGGTGTCAGTCCGGCACCTTAACCATTAGACTGTCTTCACTTACAGAATGGAAAGGGGATTTTAACTGTTTTAATACACACATCGCTTTGTGTGTAAAGGCCGTCACAGAGTGCTCCATTCAGAGAAGAGCGTTGCGTTTACACTTGAGTTGGCAGCCGTCAGCGAGATCCCCCCCCCCAGAGTGCTCAACCCTAGGGCATGGGGAGCATATATATATATATATATATATATATATATATATATATATATATATATATATATTCACTATCTCATTATATATTCACATTTGAACATTTTTTTTAAAATTCCTTTTTAAATTGGGTGAATGTGATATGTGCGAGTTCTTACGGTAGTATATGAGTGATGGCAGAACCGGTGTGAGCGGCATAAGGTAGGGAAAAAAAATAGACGTATCTTCACCCAATTTAAAAAGGAATATTAAGTATGTTGGGATTAAAAGAAAACTCACTAAAATAATTATTTGCAATGGCAATTTTAAGGAGAATTAACGTTTCGGTAATTATTATTTCCTGTATTCGTAAATACAGCTGCAGTATGGTATTTTTAAACAACTTTTACCGTACACCCTATTACAATTATTAATAGACTAGCATGATCTGTGAATATAACACAGTATGCTAATTTAATTATTACAACATTTGATATGTTTGCTAAAGAGCGAATAATTCAATATGTAAAAGTATAATAAAAATCGATGTGACTCACCTCCTCTCTCTCTCTCTCTCTCTCTCTCTCTCTTTCTCCTCTCTCTCTCTCTCTCTCTCTCTCTCTCTCTTCTCTCTCACACACACACACACACGCACTCTTTTTTCTTTATTTCCATCTATCTTTTCCTCTTTTCATTATATTTTACTAGCAGGGGCTACCCGGCGTCGCCTGAGTAGATGGAGTAGATGGAGTAGATTTTTTTAAAGTTAGTCCCGCAGATCCATTATTTCTTAATCGTGATTTGAATCTTCGTGGATACTAAAAAAAAGTTAATGTCTACTATCTAAAATATTAAACGAAAAGAAAAATCCATGCTGCTATCATTTAAATTTTACTTTTTAATTATCTTCACGAATATAAATCAAATCTCTTCTATTTTTGCTCAAAAACCAAGCCCTGGTGATATTTAATGTGTATATATATTTACTTTGTCGTAAATTGTTTTATTTTCAAGTTTCCTCCGGACATAGATATACACACAACTGCTCTTTATATATAAATGGTTTGAAGCAGATTAACATTATCGCTTTTGCATGCTCATCCTGCCACTTTATCTTTTCTCTACTTTATTTCTTTCTTTCTATCTTTCTTTTAATTTTCCGTGTAGCATATTCGTTTTCTGGTAATTATGAAATTTTGCTTAGTAAATTAGGGTGTCCTAGAAAAAAACAGAACCCACAAATTTTGTAATAAAACTGTTAATTTTAAGTAGGGGTGTTTAGGGTTAGGGTTAGGGTTGGGGTTTCGGGTTTCGGGTTAGTTTAATGGAAAAATAAATTAATAATTTGGGTTGTGTTTTTCTGGGTCATCCTGTTCAGGGCGACCCAAACAAAACAGAACCCTAACCCTAACCCTAACCCCAGCCTAACCCTAACCCTAACCCTAACCCCAATCCTAACCCTAACCTTAAACCCCCTAGTTAAAATTAACAGTTTTATTTTTTTAAATTGTGGGTTCTGTTTTTCTGGGACATCCTAATTTACTAACCAAAATTTCATAATTTCCTTTCTTTCTTTATAATAATAACACAATGGTCCATTATTTAGCTGAGGTGACGTCACTCATGAGAAATAAGAAATAGGTGTTTAAGCAATACCAGATAATCAGGATTTACACATTTGTATTTCATCTTGGACGATTAGGACGGTCTCAGTTTTAAAACAGAGGGTGTTGCAAGATGACAAAGATCGAACAATAATGGAACACGAGTATTAATATATTGTGGAGGCGTGTGTTGTAAGAAATGATGTCGTCGACCCGAGTTCAAATCCTGGACGAGACTGTTTACATTTCACGTAGCGCTAATACCCTTGGGAAAGGTATGTGCCCAACTACTCTTACTCCAGCTATGGGTAAACACTAGCACAGACTGGACTCTTTAAAATCGGCTAGATAATCAGTCTAGGTTAAAGAAAACTCTGAATTCAAACCTGTTAAACACCGCTAAAGAAATTGACCTTGTCTCGCATTCTTGCTTGTACGGAGGGATTGGTTTAATATTTAGTGATAGATATTGTAGTGCGTATATTAGAGTAGATTCCGGTTCCCATCGTATAGATGTTGGCTTAGGGCTGGGTTAGCTCAGTCGGTAGAGCGTTCGGCTAAAAACCACAAGGTTCCTAGTTCGATATGGGCCCTCACCAACTCAGCATATGATTAGCACAGGGATCTGTGTGGTAAAGTAAGGTGTTGATGGTAGGTGTGGCGCTCTACCTCAGACGAAAAAACAATGGTCTAGCGCTAGTACAAAGGGGATAGACTCCCTCGCTGATTGGCTGATACCGACTTTAGGACACCCCGACGACTCTTATGGACCGCAAACGCCGGCACTGAGTAGGAGAATCTGTTTATTAGTAAGATGTTTCTGCATAAGTTAAACAACCTACTGTTACATAATCTATGCGGTTGCATAAGATTTTTGTCAATCCCCTGTAATTCTGAGGGGATGGCCCTTTTCATATCACGGGCGGGACTTTCCATGGAATAGTACAGAAAGCCCGCGAAAATACGTGAAGTCACGTGGGACCTGGTTGGGTCCTCAGTTTTCAGTTGGACGTCAGGTAGTGAATATGTTCTGCCTTAACTGTAACTCACTCTGCATACGCGCACTATGTTAGTCAAATATTTAGTTGCATGAAATATATAGTTAAGGAAATAAAAGCTTAAGAAAAATAACACGGTCTTGTTATTAATGGGTGTCTTGGTAACAGGACTGATTGGAAGAAGAAAAGAGCCAAGTGCGACCAATCACCAAGACGCTAAAAGAGATGTTAGAAGAGACCTAGAAGAACTTAAGATGTCAAAGACGCCAGAAGAACTAAATGTTGTATTGTCCTCGCCCGGAAGATTGAACTTCCGGCTGAGGCACAAAGAGAAAGATAAACATATATATTTAAAAAGAAAGAGAAAGCGGAACAGATAGTTTCCGGTCAAGGAAGCAGGGTGAAGATAAAGAGATATACAACAAAGGTCCGTTATCAGATCAAAAAGATAAAAATGTGTAGGCGTGTTGTCATTACAAAAAGCCAGAGGGTCAAGCCGACAGGATCAGACGCCGGTCCGGCAGCGGAAAGGACACTTCACGTCTCCCGTCAACAAAACACCCCTCGGGCACTCATTGTGAACACTGCGCTCTTGGCTAGCCACCGGCATTTTCATTGTGAAGCACTGCGCCCCTCACCTACCACACACTGAAGAAAAATAAACACAGGTCTTATATTTTGTACATACGTATCTGTTGTTATTTAAGTCCAGTAGTCGGTAAGGCTGACTACTACATACATCGCTTTTGGTACTGGGAACATACCCGCTACTAACATACACAATTTAGCGTCGTGAATTCGAAGCGAGTATATAACATAAAGAAGTAAGTAATGAAAAGAGGTATACAACACTACTTAAAAACATATTTCATCCTGCGTTTTATTTGCGTATGTTATTTTGGCACAAGTAAATTTTCGTTTCTGTTTCTCAAGTATATCATGGCTTATCTTGTGTCCGTCTCATAGACCAATCTCATTTCTTTTGCGGTTTATTTGAGAAAATAGATGTTTCTTCATTCGCCATATATATGTAAGTAGATTTACGATTCTGATCCAAATTGTTCATCCCAGAAGATTTGGTGAGGAGAACACTTGATAATAATCTCTCAATCTCACCGTGTACACAAGAATTACTACAAATAGAAATCATAATCCAATACCAAAACTCATATCTCATGTCTCATGTTGTATATTTAATCATTCTTATCTTTGTATTTGCGCTAAACTGCGAAGAAGAATGCAACTAAATCTTTTCCTTCATTTTTTTTTTCAGTTGTGTATTATTTTTTAATATTTTTTAATATTTTTTTCTATCTGACTAAGAAATAATGTATTGTCTTAGAAAAATAATCTAAATGTCTAAAAGACTTTGGGAAAATGTTTCAGTATTATTTTAATGAGAATTCTGATTTCTAGATTTGCGTTCCGTTCTCGGTAGAACAACGAAATGGATTCACTTTCTACTCAAGTGCCGGGCTAAAATCTGCCGATTGTATCATGTAGTCCTCTTTAGTCTGAGGGATGATACACGGAGAGCCTATGAGCGAGACAAACATCTTTGTTGCTGTGAAATTGCTGGGCGGCCCACACTAGCACGGCCATGTTTTGGCTTCCACAGGAGTATGTCGCTTATGAGCTCGTCCTTGCTTCTCCAGCAGTGTCCCGCATACATAGTTCGTCTTATTCGTATGGTTTGGGAGATGGTGGGCAAGTGGCCATACAGCTGCCTCCTTGTGGGGTGCTGTTTCCACAATTTGTTTAAGACTGCACGTAGCATTCTTAAGCAGGTCCCATCTAGCTTATCTGTTAATAAGCTAGAAACACACACACATACACACACACACACACACACACACACACACACACATATATATATATATATATATATATATATATAATATATATATATATATATACATACATACATACATATAAATACATACATTTATATATATACATACATATATATATACATATACATATACATACATATACACATATATATATATACATACATATATATATATATACATATGCATACATATATATATACATACACACACACACATATATATATATATAAACACATACATATATATATATACATATATATATAATATATATATATATATATATACATATTATCAAGATATCATCATCATCCTCATCATCATGTCGCGCAATAAGCACGGATATCCATGACGATCTCTAGACAACTTTCTCTATCATTCATTGTCCCAGGGAAGTCATCTGCGCAGCATCCAGTATCCTCACAGAGTTGGTAAATGTAGGTCCTTGCTGGTCGATCCACTCTAGCATGTCCATGTGTTGGCTTCCATAGGAGAACATCGCTTATAAGTTCGTCCTTCCTCCTCCAGCAGTGTCCAGACATGCCTTGTCAGATTCACACAGATGGTTTGTGAGATAGAGGTCAGGTGGCCGTACAGCTGCTTCTTTTGTGGGTTACTGTTTCCACGACTTGTTCAAGACCGCACGCAGCATTCTTTTGCAGCTTCCACCTTGCTTATTCTCAAGGCGTCTCGTTAATAATAATTTCTGTATTATTATATTTTATTCTTTACACAAAGGAATTGTGGAACGTAAAAGAAAATGTTATACAATGAATGTGTAAGTTATTGAACTTCCTTCCTTACTGAAGAGGAAGACTGCTATCAAGGGGGATTACTCTTACTGGTTAATCCCAGAGAGAGAGGCTCCTACACACACACACAAACATATACAGATGCAAGGAGCGGCTGTCCTAAATAATCACACACAGGTATATGGAAATTATTAGTATTAATAATAATAATTAGCAAGTAAAAAAGATCTTGTCATCAGATGGATTTTGCCATTTTGTTGGAGCACAGAATAAAAATGTAAGAAAATGAAAGGAAAGATAAATACTCAGATCTTGCCAGAGAACTGAAAATAGACCTCTTCAATATAAGGGTGACAGCAATACCAATTGCAGTTGGTACTCTTAGAATAGTCCCTAAGAGTTTGAGGAAAAAAGACTGCAGGTAAATAGAGGAAGTATTGAGATCGTTAGGGTCTAAATGGTGCAGCCATAAATCAACACTGATACAACAGCCTGGAAGAATTGTCCCTTTAACTTGTCACAATGTTCTCTATTTTTTTTATTATTATTGGAAAACTATTTTCTTCCAAACAATATTGCAAAGAGGATCTACCGACTTTGTTTAATCGTTTAGTCAAGAGGTTGAAGTGTATGACCCAGACGGGCGCGATGCGTCTGGTGCAAAAGCCTTCGAGATAAATTTCTAGCTGTGTCTGTTTCCCACTCTCGCTTTCAGCAATTGTCGCTGTCTAGCCGCGCTTCAATTGATAAAAACTGAAGTCAAGTACCTAACTCTTTGCCTGCCAGTACATGACCTCTGTCATGCTATGCGTTCTGGTGACAACCCCTGATAACTAAGTTCCTCCTGCCCCCCGGGAAAGACACCTAGATATCTCGGAGCTAAAAGGAGGGTGCTACAAAGACAAGACATATGACATTTTCTATTAAACCCTGATTCACTGCCTTGGGGTTTGTTTCAAATGGTTATGAGAGAAAATTCTAAAGAGCAGTAGGTGCATAAGACGGCGCACATGGCGTAATGTTTATCGTCGTTGGAAAAGTACACGGTGACCAGAGTTCAAATCCTGGACGAAGCTGTTCGCATTTTTGATAGTCGTTTCAGGAAGCCATAGTTAAAATAAAGGAAAACGAAAAACATTAAAAATAACCGGATCTCATCAGAGATTTAAAGAAAAAGATGTGCAATATGAAGGTGACAGTAATACCAATAATAATCAATTCACTGGGAATAATTCCCAATTGGGAAGGTATGTGCTCAACTATTTTCAAGTCAGTTGTTAAGATTTTTTGACATATAAGGTGTGTGCTAGATTCCCGATCCTTCTTATAGACTAGGCCTGATCATGTGATCTATTCCTTGGCCAATCACTGGCAGTACTCTGAGGCTGATTCAATACTTAACCGACCCTACTGGTCATGATTACTGTAGCATTCACTGACAACGGACATAGGATTAAATCACTGGACCTTTACCAATACGCAGGATAGGACTTTTAACATTACAAAGGATCACCAAAGGATTCCATAACATAGGACTTTCTTTAAGCCCTATTTCAACTGGCCAAGGATGACACTTAAAAACTTTACACCTGTATTGTTTATTAGTAAGGAATTCTGGGCTCTTCAACCTTGGTAGGAGAACCGGTCTAGGAGAAGAAAACTCCTGAAAACCAGTTGTACTCCCCTTAGAAATTGACCTTGTGTCACAACCTGTTCCTGATGGAGGGGCTGGCTGAATGCATACTCGAAGGTGAACTTCGATGCTGAAAATTTTACTCATCAATGTAGTTTCCATGATTTCTACACAAATGTCTTCTACTTTATTATTGTACTAACAGGACCTGTGGATAGACCACAGTATGATTATTTGATTAGTTTGACGTTTGCGATGTCTAATTAAGAGCAATCTCTAAATAGTTCAATATGTCAAAAGTCTAATGATCTCGATTTCTCTCTCTCTCTCTCTCTCTCTCTCTCTCTCTCTCTCTCTCTCTCTCTCTCTCTCTCTCTTTCACTATTTTTTCTTTCCTTCTTTTCATCATCGATTACTGTTATGACGATTTTGGGTAATGTGACGTAAGCAGTGACGTAATTTTTGTTACAGACAAAAACCGGAAGCGAATCTCCATTATTAATAGATAGACAATTGGAGAATATGACAAGATTAGAGTTTGATTGGATTATGTAATGATTATCGGGGTGGAAAATTAACTAACCCAGTCAATCAAATTTCATATTCGGGAAAAGACGGTTTACGTTTGACTTCACATTAATTCCCTTGAGAATGTATTTAACTACCTACCCGAGGCATGGCAGTATATGTCACAAGGTTGGGTTAACGCAGTGGCCCACAGAAACCAAATTTAAGTATGCTCTGCAAAAATATATCATGTGGACTTTAATAATACACTAGCAGGGCTTGTGAATATACCATGGAAGGATAATTTAAGTATTACAACGTTTGATATGTTTAAGATCTATTGCTTTATAGTTCAATATGTAAAAAGTATAATAATATTGATTTAACTCAGTCTCACTCATTTTTTTAAATTTATTTCCTTCTTTTCATGTTTTCATTATGTTCGATTAAAACAGACTAGCGTTATCGCTTCCTCATTTTCACTACCTCTTTATATCTTTCCTCTTCTCTCTTTTTTCTTAGTATATATGTTTCTGTGTAGCATGTCCTTTTTTCTTACCTTTCTTTCTTTATAATAAAAACGGAATGATCCATTATGTACCTGAGATGACAACACTCATAATAAATAAGAAAACGGCGGATGAGCGACACCAAATGATCAGGATTTACCTTTGCGCCTTTCCTCTAAGACAATTTGAACGGTCTCATTTTTAACCAGAGGGTGTTGCAAGATGATAACGGTCGTACAATTAAGGGACATGCTTATTAATATATAGATTGGTGCATTAGTTTCACTAGCAAATATATGCACCCTCCGGGTGCAAGTATTTAAGTTTTGATATAATAAAATATCATATTAAATTAGAAAGGCTAATGAAACTGACTAAGAATGCAGATAAAAAAGATCTGCAACAGAGGGGGTATAAATGAAAAATAGAACAACTTTGAAACTAACCCTTCCATCATGTTCCATTACTCCCCTCTTTCATTGGTAAATTTTCCTAATTTAATTATTTAGTTAGAATAGGAAGTAAAGGATAATATTACAGTTATTTCTTCTTGTAAATAAATTTCTTTTAAGATTTATCCACGAGATTGTTGTTTATATTTCTTAAGATAAAACCAAACAATTAGAAATCAATAATACCAAGCACATATGTATTAAAATAAATTTTTAAATATCAATATGCAAATTAGCCTTCTCGTTCAAACTGTAAACCGCTATTTTGTTGTATATATAAATACAATTGTATGTTATTAGTACGTAGATATGGTCAACAGTATTAATAAAGTAAAAGAATTTTTATTAATAACTGAAGGTTTAAAAGAATGAAATCATGGAGAATTTGACGTAAATAATTAAGGGAATTGGGACTTGAGTAGTAATATAGTTTCGGTTACAGACAGAAAAACACACAGTCTCCATTATAATAAGATATGCGAAAAGAGAATAAGGAATGCATTGATATTTTATTGTGTCATTTTGGTCTGTTTCCAAGGCAATTCTACTGTATCACAGTTAACGGCAGATCCCGTAATTCATCTACCCCCACCCACACCGAACATTCGCGGGAAGTTAAAATAAAATCAGATCTGTGTATTTGTAAATAAATGAAGATTGTACACAAGTGAATATACTTTTCAACATTCTTCAGGTCTTATTATGATTATACGTGTATATTCGCGGAGTTCATTAATTAAAGGTAACATCGACAATATTTTTCATACTATCTCTTTCTTTTGCGTTATCTAATACGGATTTGTTTATCCGACATCAAACGAAGCCATCTTCAACAACGCCAAAGAATACTACAAGATTCAAAAGCATTAAAAAATTGTTGATTTTATGACCAGGGGCATTTGACTCTATCTCCACACTACGTTACCTCATATATATATATATATATATTATATATATATATATATATATATATATATAATATATATATATATATTTGGGAATAAAAAGGCCTTAAATACCATGGGTATCGTGATTATGGACCATTTCCACTCGAGGGCATGCTCAAGAGCTTCTTCAGATCACTGATATATTTTATTTAGACAGGCACATGGCCAAACTCTTTTTATATTCATACATTTCCCCCTCATTTAGGGGTGGTCATATTGCATTCTTTCTATTCAAGTGTCTTTTTTATTGGTGGAATTTTTTTTTTTTTTTTTTTTTTCCTTTGGTTGGTTGTGTTTTATTTCCTTTGTCTGCTAGTCTCTTTGGTAAATTCCTAATTTTATTTTGACTGACCAACAGGATTTTAATTTATGGTCGAGATGTCGTTTCGCTCTAATTGGGTCAAGTGGAAAGCAGGGAAGGTATGTCTTTTTCCTCAGCGGGTGGGGGTATCTGAGTTTATTTTATTAAGGTTATCTTTCTAGTGTGTATCATTTCTTAAAGCATGTTTTTTTGTATTTTGCTATTTATATTCTTACACTTATATTTATGCGTTCTTTACTTATATTTTGTATTTTATGTTCATATATGAACCTCTTTCATTCTGTTATTTCGATTTTCCTCTTTACATCTATTTATTTATTTTAATTTATTTTAATTTATTGTTTAATTTTCTCCTTTAGTACTATCCTTATCTTAGAGAATTAGGACCCACCTAGAATCATACCAAGAAACTTGGTACCACACCAAAGTATATATATATATATATATATATATATATATATATATATATATATATATAGTTAAAGATTAAGGGTAAAATGCAGGAATGGATGAAATAAAAATGAATGAAATGAGCGGGATAAATGAAAAATCCTTTCCAAGAGACTCCTCTCAAAAGTATTAAAACACTTTTTGAGAGTGGGGTCCCTGATAGAAAGTTTTTCTCATCTATTATTAGACTCCTTTGAAGCATCAAGTTAATATAATTATTCTATAAGTTAGTAGAGAAGATACAATCCGTCTCTTACCTTTGTAATATCTGTTGATAATGGGTTTGATATATATATATATATATATATATATATATATATATATATATATATATATATATATATATATATCATATTGTCTGGTTAATTCCGGTGAATATTGCTACATTGTAACTCTCTTGAATTCAAAATAAAAACGGTTAAATAGAAGAATTTATTTATTTAGCTTTTTTTTTTAGTTGTAAAATATATATTATATATATATATATATATATATATATATATATATATATATATATATATATATATGTGTGTGTGTGTGTGTGTGTGTGTGTGTGTGTGTGTTGAAATGAAAAATAAAGGAAAGAAAATTTTGAATGGATGAAATTTATTTTATTTTACTTACACGTGTTTCGGCCAGGTGTTCATCCATGTATACATGTATTCTATCTATTATTATTATACAAAATAAAATAAAATAACAATAATAGAATAGATTACAGAAATGTTTAGTATAAAAAGAAATAGCGGCATTCGCCAGAGTAAATCCTTATTGTTTTAAATGAAATCGGTTGAAATACGGAAAATTTCCGAGATGTTCGAAAAAAGAACTTTTTTGAAATCGCTTGAAGAAACGGTTCTAACGCGATGGAGAAAACAGTTATGTTGACGCCATCGTCGCATGCAACGGATTTTGAAACGGAGAGAAGATAGCTGGAGAATATAAGGAACATTTGAATTTTAAAAGAATAGAATTTTAAAAATGAATGTTCTTAGAATCTTAAACAGATAGAATGCATGTATGCATGGATAAACTCCTGGCCGAAACACGTGTCAGTAAAATAAAATAAATTAAATCCTCTTTTATCCATTCAACATTTTCTTTCCTTTATTTTTCATTTCATCATATATTTATATTGATTATGGAGATTCGCTTCCGGTTTTTGGCTGTAACAAAAATTACGCCAATGCTTACGTCACATTACCCAAAAAGTCATAACAGAATAAATACACTCAAAATTTGAACATGCAACATTAGACAGTCCTCATTGTTTTTTAAAACAAGTTTTAATAAATACATGACTGGTATTATATATCTATATATAGTTTGTTTTATTTTAATACATATTTAAAGCTTATATTTCAAATTGTTTTATTTTTTAATCCTTTAATGAATTTGATGGTTTTACTTACTTAGGGTACAAACTCGCTGACATTGAATTCTTTACTCCCACCCCTCAGGCAATATGTTTCAAAAATGTATTTTTACATCTCCCGGAGGCGGGTTTTTTTTATTGTGTACTAATATATATATATATATATATATATAATATATATATATATATATATTAAACATTGTTGTAAACAAACTATTCCTATTGATAATCCGCCCTGTCGGCTGGGGCGTTAGAATGCACCGACTGCACCTCTGCAGAGGGGTAAGCCACCTGTTGGCGCGGGTAGCGACCCCTGATGCTTAAGGATAGAGCCCAGGTGGATGAGCAGTTCATGACTTGCAATACTCCACTTTGGCCCTATCTTGGGCTAGACGGGCGGTCGTAGAGGCCCCATCCGATCAATCGGCTGGTCACATCAAGCCCTAGCACTTATATGATTTTCCCAACCCTATTGCCCTTATGGCAAGCCCCAACCCCTTTTTATCATATGGGTGCTAGAAGGCGGTGGCTGCGGGTCTACATGCCCTGGGAATGACGTTAAACTCTATCTGATGGTGAGGTTCCAGTTTTGGAGGTTTGGGGAATGTGGAGCACCCCTTCATCACCATTGCTACCTGGTCCACTCTGACTCGGAGTGGTAGTACCTGTTAGGGTCCCATCTATGGGTTAAATAGGAAAATGTAATTATAAAAAAATTGTATTATCCATTAAGAATTGATTTATTTCAAAACTTTATCGGCATTAAATGACCCACTGAGGTTGATATACCGTAAAACAAAACAAACCAAAACAAACCTATTGATAATAGTTTAAGAACAACTTGTTTTGGAAAGACTGCAGAAAGAGCTATATGCTAATACTGCAAGGCAAACTTAAAACCAAAATCATAATAGGAGACCCGGATTACTCAACCGTAACTCCGAGTTTCCTGTTTTCACACTCACCAGACGCTCAGACGTTAGAATTAGCCCCATCAAAGACCGGTGAGTAAATGATTTCTTCTGCAAGAGAAGATGAACCCTGATACCACAAACATGATTTTTTTGTTTGAAAAAGAAAACTTAAATAAGCAGTGTTTTTTTGTTGAAGTTGTTATTCAAAACTTTATATAAATTCTCAAATGATTTTTTATATCTATTGAAAGAGACACTTAAATGACAAAATCTATCAATATAAGATAGAGAAACAGTTATTTGGTTAAAATGATATAAAAAAATATTATCCGGAATAAATTCGAAGAAATTGACAGTTTAACTTATTTAGTCTATGATAACAAAAACTAAATTAAAACCAGACGTTTTTTTATTTAATTCTCGTCACTAAATTAATTATGTATAAAGTGCATCCCATCTCAGACGTTTCAGGCAAAATAGTCGATCTCAACTAATAAAAAAAGATATAGGTTTATTTAGACTTTAATGCTAGTAGATTCTCTCTTTCTTAGCCAGTCTTCTATTATTTAATTATAAATTATCATTGAACTTAATGATATCATATTTTAATAGTTAGATCGCATAAAAAGCAGGCATAGGCGTTATGTTTATTTTCGGTACATTTTTTAACAAAAATTTATGAAACAGTTTTTGAATTTGAATTATTTAGATATTTCGGACAGTTTTCCTGACCGTTATTTTTATATACACACAGCTTCAGCCGATTTGTTCTTTGGCCTTCTTCAGATGTTTCTTCTCGAACTCGGATATTCTTTTTGAACTCAGGATCCTTCATGTAAGGTGGAATCGTTATACCCTTTATTAAATCCATTATGGTAGATTTTTAAGTTCGAAGAAGGTTCTCTATAGTTTGATAAGAAACACCGGAAGAAGGCAGGTGCACATATTGGCCGAAACGTTGTCTATATAATAATAAGGTTTAGGACAACAGTTCAAAAAATCTAAATATTATAAATTCTGAGGTCTCATCTTAAAGATTCAGACCAAGTTTTTGCATTTTCTTATACATATTTAGAGAGGCAATAAATAATTAGATAAATGATGTGTATTCGCAATGTGGCCTCACACTAATTTCGACATTTATAAAAATTGCTGACGTTTATCTCAAACCTCTTGCCAATTTTGTACCCCTTTCATATACTGCTTATTAATGAGCATTGCTTATTTGTTGGTCTAGTTTTGTGTATTCTTATCTGTGTTTCCTTTATGTAGATTATGCATGAACTAAACGTTTCTAACTTTTTAAAGGAGTTTATTTGGTATTCCTTCGGTTTAATCAGTGTTATTTATTATGGATATACTCATACTTAGATGAAACCTCAGGGATAGGGGACACGAGAAAATATCCTCAATTATCAATACAATGAATACAAGTTACGTAAACTTGTTATTGAAAAAAGATTTATTGGAGGCTGTTGACGTGTAAATATTAACCAGTATTGGTTGAATATTTTCGGTATGTCAACCCTTCTTGGTTTATTTTATGTCGAAGACGTTTTGTTTTAATCATTCTTGATGGGCATTTTAAAAAATTCCTTTTACGCAATTTTTTTCATAACTCATTTTTGTAGACTAACTTTTGATCAATAACCCATAAATGGAACCCTAAAAAGTCCGGATCAGGGTGTACCTGGGTAAAATGGAGATAGAGGTGTAGTCCACACCCACTAAAGCCCCTAAATGGAAATTTACCATTTGAGGTAGTTTAATGTCATATCCAAGGTTTCTTTTTTAAATATCATTCCAACTTTTACCCATAGCTGTAGGTAGGAGGGGTTCACACCTTTCCAACCTTATTAGACCGAAAGTGAACATAAATGCTCGACTGAATTTCGAACTCGCTTACTACTAAGTCGTTGTCAGCACATTAGCCTCGGCACCATGAAGCCTCCCCCTATCTATATATAGTAGGGTATAATCATAATAATGTGGAGGCGTGTGGTGTAATGGTTAGACTCGTGAGAAATATTCAAATCCTGTCTATTTGCATTTCACATGGCGCTATTTCCCTTGGGAAAGGTAGGCATTCACATAATCTTCCTCCAGCTATGGGTAAGTAGGAGGGGTGACTAGGCTCCTTAACCTCGGTTAGATAGCCAGTCGAGAAGAAAGAAAACCCTGAATTAAAACCTGTTAATTCCGCTTAAGAAATTGACCCTGTGTCACATTCTGCTCCTGTGGAGTGGTTGGTAAAAATATGTATGTATAATCGGTACTCTTCGCGGTGTTCCGTCCCGGACTCCTGCATCAAAAACCGCTAGCCAATGGCTGCTGAAAAAAAACCCAGCTACGATTGAAGTCCGTAGACGCACCAGTGTCACTTGAAAAAAAAACTAGGGCTAAGATTAGGGTTTAGTGTTAGGGTTGGGGTTGGCGTTGGGTTAGGTTTTCGAAAAAAACGACCCAAGTTGGTTGATTTTTGGGGTTTTTCTTTTCAATTTAAAATAAAATAAATATAAATGCACCATCAATGATAAGAAGCACTGTTTACTTAAAAAATAAAGCAAACATATATATATATATATATATATATATATATATATATATATAATATATATATATATATATATATATAAGGCATTAAAATAATACAGACATGTGTGACGGGATTCTTCTCAATTCTTTCAAGTTTTCGGGATAATTTCTGGAATTTCTTAATTAGTATATCAAAAATACCAATAAATAAGATATTTTTTTAGGAAAAAAAATTGTTTCCTGAAACGAGATCTTTTTTTTTTTTATTAGTTCTTTGGAAACGGCTTTTCCCTACAATTAAAAGAACATTGGTAATAATAATCTAGGAAAATAATCACTTCCTATGTATATCAAATCTAGTGAAGTTTCCTTAAGATTTGTGGTAATAATAAAAAAAATTATCCAGATTTTGGTAATAATAAAAAAAATGATCCTGATTTTTCCAATAGGATATATATATATATATATATATATATAGGAGGCGCTTGGAATGTGATTTCGACATAGAATATGGGCACGAGTTCAAGTCCTGAATGAAAGAGTTCTCCTAACACATAGCTCTCATAACCTTCAGAACGATATAATTCCAAATATTCTCCCTCTAGCTATAGGTGAATAGTAGGACAGATTCGGTTATTTAACCTTGATATGGCAACCAATGCACGAGAAGGAAAACTCTGAATTTAAACCTGTTGTAACGTAGGTGCAAAGTTATACATACTTTGGATACAAATAACTCCGTCGAAGGTTAATAGACAAAACATTTAATACATACAGCACATGAATAACAGTTGATACAACGTTCATAATAAAGAGTACACATAAAAAGAGGTACACAAATAAAGATAAGACACATTCATGAATGATACAGATATAACATAAAAGAGTACAGACATGAGACTAGCGATAGTCCATGCTGTGAGGACTTACAGTAATGTAAGGGGGCGGAGCCCCACGAGAGGGTTTAGATAGAATCTACCCCATGTGGCTCGTAGTTGCTGAAACTATCAAGAGGGCGAAGGTGTTTGAAACCGGCGCTTAAATACTGGTGCCCTAGCGGGCATCATCAAACTAAAAAGGGGCAGACAACTCCACCAGGCGAATACAAACAAACGCTACACTGTTAAACCCCGCTTAATAAATTGATCTTGTATCGCACTCGGCTCATGCGTAGATGTTTGGTGAATACATATATACATCTGTGTTAACGTATACACTTTAATCTATTGTAACAGTTCGTTGACGACTTAATTTAAATTTAAAATTTTAAAATCTTACAGATTTAGTCTCAGTACTATTTTCATCGCAGTATCTTGATATAACTGTCTTTGTTTCATCTATTTACATTTTTTTTCATTTCACTAATCTGGTCACACATCGTATCTCATTTTAATTCGCGAAAACTGAATTGGTCGCAATAAATAATAAAAAAAAAAGACAACAAATCCTACTGTAGAGTATTGTGAGGAAGTAGACGTATTTGAATTTAGACTCATTTTAGACTTGCTATTTTTGAAGTCTCGACATCGCCTACATATCAGTTGAGCATATTGTCGGAATATTAAATCTGGCAATTCCCAGTGGAATCAGAATTAAATTAAATGTTCGCTTTCCGCGTGTTGAACTGCCGAGGCCGACTTTTACCCAGTTCCTCCTCCTCCCCAGTGTCCACTTATGGTCATCGGCGCTAATTAGTTTGACTACCAGTCGAAAAGTTCAATCTGTCTTTCACCTCTGTCGAATAATTTCAATAAGAAATTTTCGCCACTAATATTCAGATGCGATTTTACGTTAGCTGCTATAAAAAGAAGGTCTACTGTGTTGACCTCTTTTGGCAGTGGCTTTTATAGGGCTACACGTTTAGATTTCATGAGAAATTTATTCATGTCTCATTAAAAAGAATTTGTAATTCAGTGTGAGATAGGATCATTGTTGTTGTTGTTTGCTGTTGTTGTTGTCGTTGTTGTTCCGAGTCATGTAGAGACAAGAAGTGGCATCGAGAAACTATAGTACAATTATCATTCTTATCATTATTTAGAATTATTAATAATAATAATAATAATAATAATAATAATAATAAGAAGAAGAAGAAGAAGAAGAAGAAGACCATCACCTAATGCTGATGTGAAAACTGAAAAGGAGCAAGTAATAATAATAATAATAATAATAATAATAATAATAATAATAATAATAATAATAATAATATCCAGTGGGAATTATGTATAAAATTAAATTTGACCATACAATAAATTTAGTGTATGCATAAACCAGAATCTAGGTAGGAAAAAGGAAAAAGAAAAGAAAAACAAAACAAAAAAAAACAACAACTGAGTAAATACTTGACAAAATAGCTGAATGTATTACAAAATAACTTGGAAATGACTACAAAGAGATGAAGTCAATCTCTTTTAATAGTAACAGAAATAATGCCATGTCAAATCATCCAGACCATGTCACCTAGCCCCTTCAATTTTTCTATCAATAATGGAAGAAATGTTTGTCATGGTTGCAATGCCACATCAGAATATTGATCTTGCTAGAAAAAAATAAGAAATAATCAGTAACTTAAAATTGCTTGAATTTAAGACATTTTGCATAGCACTTTTCAATTCCTCCGAGAAATGTGATTTTTACAAACCTATTATTAGTAGTAGGGAAGCTCTAGAACTCATTTTACAGATCAAAATAAGATTCCAAAAGTTGACCCAACGGGCTAACAAATACCGAAATAAAAGCAATTTATTTGTTTACTTATATAATATGCTGTATATAAAAATATATATATATATATATACACATATCTTTATATGCACGTTTCAGTTCTAAATGTTGGTTGAACCCTATCAAGTAAACACTTGATATCATCCTCACCCACCCACACACATACACCTACACACTCAAACACACACACGCATGCACGCGCACATACACACAAACACACACACACACACACACCTATATATATATATATATATATATATATATATATATATATATATATATATATATGCTAACTTTTGGGATCTTATTTTGGTCTGTAAAATGAGTTCTAGAGCTATATATATATATATATATATATATATATATATATATATAATAATTATATGTCCCACTTTATTTTCAAATTCTTCCTGCGTCTGTTAAATACGCCAGTTCACGGGCGCGCGGACACTCGCGATTTTAAAGATTAAATTTATTCGTTTATATATATATATATATATATATATATATATATATATATATATATATATATAAGAGCAATTTTATATGTATAGATGTGTGTATGACCGGGAGAAACTACAAAAATAAAACAATTAACGGCAAAGTAAATATATATACACATTCACTATCACCAGATCTCGATATTGAGCAAACATAATGAAAATTTAACTTATATTCGAAAGATAATTAAAAAGTAAAATTTAAATAGAAACAGTATTTTTTTTTTCTTGCATTTGATATTTTAAATAGGAGACACTGATTTTTATCTTTATTTATCTTTATTTTTTGTCTGTGCACTTTTTTGCTGACGACTAAACAGTCCGAATAAATTCAAGGCCTATTTTATTCAAGGGATTCCAATGAGGCATCCTGTGAGGATCTAACTCACGTTTCATTAACAATGAAACTGCGAGACTAACTTTCTGCCCCCCCCTTTCAACCCAGGCGACACCGGGTAGCCACTTCTAGAATATATATAAGTTATAATGATAACTTTTTAATAGTAATATACTACGTTCAGATAACCATTGTTATATACTCCTCACTCATGTTGCGGGTATATAAACAGTTATTTAACAGAGATGGGAGAGAGATAGACAGGTAGACAGAGAGATGCATAAATGCATAACTTACTTTCGTCTCTGGCCGTTCGTGTGATGTCCAGCTTCTTTCTATTTCGTTGGTTGTTCGTCTTTGATTCGTTTTCTTCTTTTTGGTCAGTCTTTTTGCCAAGACATGCTTCAACCAACAACACCATGTTATTTCTTTTAAAGACTTTTATTCTTAACTAAGTTTTCATTTATTACTAACTTCAGCGCGCGTGCAGGTGAGTCCAACTAACTAAACAAGAAACGTCTTTCTTGCTTAGGATCCTCGTTGGAACTGACGAGTTTACTAGCTCTCACGTGACTTCACGTGATTCGCGGGCTTTCTGTAACATTCCATGGATAGGGCCGCCCGGGATGTGAAAGTAACCATCCCTGTAGAAATAGAGGGGGTTGACAATAGTCTATGCAGCCACAAAAATAATCATCATACAATGACTGCTATTTACACAGTAGCATTGCAACCAACAAAGCCTTCATCAGATGATGACTCTGGGTTCAGGCATGGTTTCGGGGCCGAAGCCTCATTACCACTAACCCAGAGTGCCCCAGCAGTATCTCACGATACCACCAGACTTTGTCGGTTTGATGTCACAATATAGGACTGCCATATCCACGCTGATGCGGTTAGAGCTTTCTCCTGAATCTTTTTTAAGTATTTCCTCTTGTCTGGTAGAGAAAGTCCAAAGTTAGACAAAAATGCCGAGGTTGATTTGGCAATAAACCCCCGACATCCGACCTCAATGGGAAATACATCCGTTATCCATCCGTTTCTGACGCATTGTTCACCTAAGTCTTCATATTTTTCCAACTTCCGCTGATGGGCCCGATCCAGATTTTCTTCTAATGGAACTGTCAACTCAACAATAAAAACTTTCTTTTGATTAACAGACCAGATTATGCAGCACCATATTTATCTAGCAATTTCTTACAGTGTCATCTAAATCAATAGACAAGAATTATATCTAATACATCTTTCTATTTCAAGACAGGATCAACTCTGATACAACTTCTACTTTGAGGACAGATCAACAGACAAGGATAATACAACTTTCTACTTCAAGACAGGATCAACTCTGATACAACTTCTACTTTGAAGACAGATCAACAGACAAGGATCATACAACTTTCTATTTCAAAACAGGATCAATTCTGATACAACTTCTACTTTGAAGACAGATCAACAGACAAGGATCATACAACTTTCTATTTCAAGACAGGATCAATTCTGATACAACTTCTACTTTGAAGACAGATCAACAGCCAAGGATTAAAACTAATACTACATCTTTCTACTTCAAGACAGAATCAAACTTTATGTCACAAAGAATCTTCACTGTAAAACTGCTTTCAACTACAGCCCTATAATGGCCACATGCAGCGTAACACTTACAGCTCCGCTCAAGTAGAGTACAACACAAGGTCAATTTCTTAAGTGGAGTTTAACAGGTTTGAATTAAGAGTTTTGCTTCTCCTAGACTGGTTACCTAGCCATGGTTAAAGAGCCTAGTCTCACAAGAGTAAGTGTTTTCTGACATCCCATTATATCAGACTAGCAGCAGACTGGGTAGAGGGTTTTTTTTTAAGTTAATACCACAGATCCATTATTACTGAATCGTGAGTTGAATCCTCGTGGGATGCCCCATTTAAATCCCTATGTAAAAAAAAAAGAATAGACCTTGTGTTGATCCAGCTACTCTGGCACTGACGCTTTCAATTGTACCCTAACATATAAAACGACTTATATTTTCCAGTGATAGCATTAATAAACCTGAAAAGTAAAAAACATTAAACATTAAAGATAAAATTTTGAATTGTTCCTACACATGCTGTTAAAATTTTAGATCATTTAAACAAGAATTGGTCAAGTTATTAGATTAGAAAATGATATTAATTTTTCTGAAACAGCCTGTATTACTCAAAAGATATCAATTTTTCTAAAAACTCATTTTACAACGTGTGATAGCACATGCGATACCCTGCCATCATCAGCTGACAACTAGGAGTGATAACACAGTTTCGATAGCTAAG
>CM042158.1:60758025-60783025 GCA_023376005.1 Doryteuthis pealeii | reverse complement strand
TTGGCATCACCTTTGCCCTCATTATTATTATTATTATTATTATTATTATTATTATATTATTAGTTTTTCACACTTGCCGTAGCTGGTTGTTCACTTGAGGCTGAGTGACTCGGGAATCCAGACTCTTCTGGCCGATCCCAACAGAGCTGTAGTTGAATAGTCTCGGTTCTTCTGATTTCCACTTCACCCAAATTCTTTTCCATGGCTTTGGGATCCTTCCAAGGGCACCAATTATGATTGGTACTACCTTCATCTTCATGTTCCACAGTTTTCTCAGTTCTCTGGTAAGGTCTATCTATATGTCAATCTTTTCGCTTTCTTTCCTTTTCCCTCGGTGGTCGGATGGGACGGCAAAATCCACGAGATGACAGGTTCTCTTTTTCTTGTCAATCAATATCAGGTCCGGTCTGTACCTCAAAGTCCAAATAATTTTATGCGTCTCGTTCTATTATTATTATTATTATTATTATTATTATTATTAATTTACACAAATACTTGAAAGCGTGAAACTGTGTACCGACACCTGATTATCTAGTTTAAATAGGAACGTTAATTCCAACCATATACTTATTGAATAATAATTTGCAAATGATTATTATTAATGGTTACCTGAGACCATATAATTATTGCGTGTTCATTTTTGAAACATTTTTAAACTATTTGTTTTTATCTATTTAACCCATAGATGGGAGCATAACAGGTAGCAGATACGTGGTTCAAAGTTAACTGACATGAGAAAATGTACGTTTTAAATAGAATAACTGGTGCATTATATATTTATTCATTAGTATATCAACACTGAAAATTATATTAAATTGGGTTAATTCCCTGATTTTTAGTAATTTTTTTCGTCGGGGTAACATACGATGGTGGAGTTTAGGTCCGATAAGTTCGATTTAACCTAAATTGTCATACTGTTGTATATCCACATGTTCTGCTAGTTATCATTTGTTACTTAAAACCATATAATTATTTGTTTGTTATCAAACAAGGAGTCCAGCTTGCATTTCTCACATCAGTGTGGATGTGCCTCTAGGATAGATGTTTTCGACAATTTATAAAAATTCCATTTTTTCTCATATCTGAATTAAATGATCTGACAGTAAAATACACTGGAAATGATTGTACAATAAAATGTATTGGGAATGATTTTTACTATAAAATGCATTGGGAATAATGTTTACGATAAAAACGCACTGGAAATGATTTACTATAAAATACATTGGAAAAGATTTTTTATATAAATTCCATTGGGAATGATTTTACTATAAATGCATGGGAAATGATTGTACTATAAAAACGATTAGAAATGATTTCTATTATAAAATACATTAGGAATCATATTACGGTAAAATGCATTTGAAATAGTTCTACTATAAAAGCATTGCAATGCTATTATGATAAAATGCACCGGGAATGGTTTTACTATAAAATACTTTGGAAATGAATGTTACGATAAAAAGGCATAGGAAATTATTTTACTATAAAGATTCACTGGATTGTAAATGTCGGTCAAATTTTAGTCCCATTCTTATCGAGTCTAGTCCGTCAAGGGCTGAGATTATACGAACATTTATCAAATATAAAGACCAGTCGAAATATCCGACAGAAATAAAATAATTTTTCGGACCATATGACCTTTAAGCACCCGTTTTTGATTTCGATTCAAAAAGACATGTTTTTTTCATTTATACAGTCAATATCCGGTTGTTTGTTAGGGGTTAGAGGTAGGCTTAGGGGTTTGGGTTCGAGGTTAGTTTTATAATTTAAAACAAAAACTCTAAAAATCATCTGTTATCAAACAACTGGATATTGACAGTGTAAATGATAAACATGTCCTTCTGAATCGAGATCAAAGAGGGGTGCCTAAAGGTCATATGGTCTGATTCTTCCCATCAACAAACTATACTCCTCTTTCACGGCCCCCACAAAATGCTAATGTATATTTTACTAAAACTAAATACGAAATCTTTACATGTTAATCTATTTAGGAGTACAAATAAAGAAAACAATAGATATATCATAGGACAAATGTATATTTTAACCTAAATATCCCATCTCCTGTTATGTCCTGGGTATGACGTTAAACTTCACTGGTAGTGTGTTTTCAATTCTGGAATTGTGGAATATTCCCCCTTGATGACCATACTCCAGATCCACTCTGACCCAGAGTGGTAGTTCCTGTTAAGGTCCCATCTATTGGTTAATATCTATTAATATGGAGATTTTCTGTATTTTCTGTCTGTAACAAAACTACGTCATAACTCTGCGTCACAGCTTACGTCCTACAATATTCTATGCTATAACACACAAAATTTGAGTAAGCAATTTAAAAAGTGTTTTTTACTCTCGTCCCGTTTTTTTCTTTTTTTTTCTACAGTAAGGAAAGAAGTTAACTAAAAAGTTACAAATAAATAAATACCGCTAACGATTTGTGTAAAATTGATTGGAAAATATTCATAAATTATATTCTTTGATTATTACATGCACGCAACATTTCAGTTGAGAGGGACGGGGCTCAGCTTTTCATTTTCAAATTTGTTTTATTTATTTATTTTACTCCTGTTAATAATATGGGTTTTGCTTACTTATGATTCCCACCCTCTGACATTGAATTTTTACTCCCACATCTCAGGCAATGTCTTCAAAAAATTATAATTTTTACGACGCCCGGAGGGTGTTTTCTGTGCTAGTATATTGAATAATGATTTATAAAAATGTTTAAAAAGAAATTTCTAATAAAGAAAGATTGTAATAAAACAAACAACGTCTCCGCAAGAAAAACCCGAGGGTTGACATGCCGTAAAATCCAACAACCAACAACAGAACATCATATCTTATTTTTATGTTATTGTTTTTTTTTTTATTTATTTAGTTTTTAAAAAATATTTTTCTCGGTTTCAAAAGTCCGGAAGTTTATCTTATAATGAAAATATGCATGATATACCGGGCGATACTTAACTCTAGAAAACTATTCGCGCCTGTTATAGACAGGTAGGTGAAAACAACGTCAAATTTGCCTTAGGGAAAAATTTTTTGGGTTTCGAAGTCGGGTTCTTTCTAGATTAGTGTCTCACCTAAGAGATCCTCTCTATCCACTACTGTGCACATCGCCTCGAGGCGTAGGGAAATAAAATATGAATCACTTCCTTTCCAAGGACATTAACGCCAAGTCGTAACACAAATAGCCCGTCACGGAATTTGAACTTAGCTCACCGATTATCATCACGATTATTAAACGTCACCTGCAGCGCGTTAACATTTCTTGTTATTACCCAAGATTTTCTCAGTAAAACACACAGGTTCTTGGTCGCTTAAATTACTTGCTGTTACAATCTGGTCACCCATTTAACTATGACAACCGCATTAATGCTTAAATAGTGATCATGCAGAATATCTCCATTATTTTTATTTAGTTTTTATGCGTATCAGAAAGATTATAAATAATGTAATATGTAAAAAAAAAAACAATTAAAAAAATAAGACAAAAATTAAAAACATTAAATTAAAATTGAAACGAATAAAGATAAGGAAATAGTAACGTCGTCTAATACTATTTAACTAGACTAGTACAAAATTAAAAAACACCCTCGAGCGATGTAAAATAGATTTTTAAACATATTGCCTTAGGGGTGGGAAGTAAAAATTCAATGTCTGCGAGTAATAAAATCATCAATTCTTACAAGATTAAAAATAAACAATTTGAAATGTAACTTTAATATGATATTAAAATAAAACAACTATATATATGATATATAAATACCAGCATGTATTTTAAACTTGTTTAAAAAAACAATTGAGACTGTTATTTTGCATGTTCAAATTTGAGTGTATTTATTCTATTGTTATGACGATTTGGTAATGTAACGTACAGCAGTGACGTAGTTTTTGTTACAACAAAGCGGAAGTGAATCTCCAAAATTAATATACTAGCAAAAAAAAAAAAAACACCCTCCAGGCGGTGTAAAAATTAATGTTTGAAAGATATTGGTCTGATGGTGGTGGAGTTAAAAATTCAATGTCAGAGAGTTTGTACATAGGTAATAAATTGTTTTGTGGGATTTTTAAGGGTCAAATAGAAGAAAAGACGGGTAACAATGTAGGAAAATTATTAACAAAAGAGTAGACAATAACAGTACAGAGAAGTGGGAAGTACGTCTGACAATAGTTTATGAGCTGACTCGCATTGGCTTACTCTACAAGCCATAATTGTCCCTGTCACTTATAGTAACGCGTCGGCGCATTCATTAGACTATAGGGTATTCACCTATAACGATTATCAAATCTATTAAAGGATAAAAAAAAAAGATAATTTGAAATGAAACTTAGTTCTATCCTGATCAAAATGTTCGCACGTCTATTAATTATCAATTAAAATTATTTTGAATATGTTATGCATAAATCTTACTCAAATCATAAGTATTAATTTATTTGTAAACTTTTAGTTAACTTCTTGTTACTGAAAAAGGGGCGAGAGTAAAAATAATCTTAATTGATTACAAGTTTCGCAAACAATTTTTTTACTTTAAGGTAAACCAATTTTTTTATTAATTACATTTTTTTATTTATTTATTTAATAATAATAGATTATTTATTACAATGGAAAGTATCAAACGTTGAATTATAAGGAATAGATTTTATTTATTTTATTAGATAATGGTGCTTAATTCTGGTGTATTGACATCTTGGTAAATTGGGACGTCAAGCAGTGACGTAGTTTTGTTACAGACAAATAGAAGACTAATCTCCATTGTTAATAGATAGATGGGAAGGTAGATTAAAAAAACGGGCTGTTGTTTGATATATAAGAATTGACTGTGTGTTGTTGGTTTTAGTGGCCAACTAGTTCTTATATATATAGAGAAACTTCCACGTAGGTAATTAAGTACAAATAAAATCCAAACGAAGCTGTACCATCTATATACAACAAATGACAGGCAGTTATGATTAGGATTAATTCAGGGAGCAGTAATCCATTTCATATAATAGTAAATCAGGGAGGCAATGAGAGAGAGAGAGAGAGAGAGAGAGAGAGAGATGAGAGAGAGAAGAGAGAGAGAGAGAGAATGGAGAGATTGTTGTGTTGTGTGTGTTTATTATTTCATATAAAAAAACGGGATATATAGCATGAATACAGCGAGAAAGAGAAAAAGAAGGTGGAGAGGAGAGAGAGGGAAGTGTGTTGTGTGCTGTGTGTGTGTTGTGTGTGTTTTTATTTAGATAAACAAACTGGGATATATAGTATGAACAGCGAGAGAGAGAGAAGAGGTACGAGAGAGAGATGAGAGAGAGAGAGAGAGAGAGAGAGATGAGAGAGAATTAAAAAGGAAGAGCGAGGTGCTATTAGGATAGCCAGAAATTAAGATAGAGAGAAGAGAACAAGCGAAAGAGAGAGAGGAAAGACAGATAGGACAGACAGGACAGATTTAAAGGGAATGAAGCTAGGGCTTATTAGGAGCTCTAGAATGAAGATGAAGAGAGAAAGAGAACAGCGAGAGAGAGAAGGGAGAGAGAGAGAAGAGAGAGGGGGAGAGAAGGGAGAGAGAGAGTGTGTTTTGAATATCATTGGGCATGTTTATATCACATGGACATGACATATAACAAGACCAACGTGGTTAGGAAAAGTGTCTTGGGAGAAAGAAAGGTTCTTACTGATAATAGGAGTCCTTACATTGTGCAATGACCACATGGTACGATCTCACAGGGCTACGTACACAGGGGCATAGGTAGGCTTAAAAATGCGGTGGGGTGACAAAGCCCCACGTTACATGAAACAGTGACAACACCGTCTGAGTTCATCGTAGTGTGTGTGTGTGTGTTGGTGTGTGTTGTGTGCGAGAGAGAGAGAAGAGAAGAGAGAGAGAGAGAGAGAGAGAGAGAGAGAGAGAGAGTGGGGTTACCGGGAACTGAGTTTGAATTATTCAGCTAGTAGATCCACCTATGGCGAACCTCCGTGGAAAGTGAAGATAGCCCAATCTGAGCAAGGGCAGACACCTACAGATAGTTCGGTGATTATATAATTATGCTAAGTCTGGATGTATTGTCCATTATATGTAGATAACGAAGTATTAAAGTTTTTGTTACAACAGGCGCGTTTTATAATATGTCTATTATTATATTGACCTCTCATTTGTAAATATGCCGATGGACCACTGGAATATAAGTTTGTGATTAAATTCAATATATTAGCGAATTATCTGAATTTCGACATTATCCATTTGCCTAATTGAAAGTCTGCACACGCGACTCTCGCAACACTCGTCCGACCTAAACTGTCTGGCTGTGGCTCTCGCATCAGTGTAACTTGTTTACCTGAAAGATTACTGTACGTGGAGCACACGCCATCTTTTTTTGTTGTTCTGTGAACCAACATGAGAGGCTACCCTTTTTTGGTTATTTCTATTGAGTAATTCATATATTACAAGGTGCCCCAGAAAAAAAACGAACGCAAAATTTATTATATGCTATTTTCCATGTAACAAACCCTAAGCCCCAACACTAACCTACCTAAATCCTAACGCTAACTTAACCCTATACGCCGCTAGATGAGTAATAATGATATACAGGGGCTTCCAGAACAAATAGAAATCCACAATTTGTATTAACTGTTAATTTTAACTAGGGGATAGGTTAGGGGTTTGGTTGAGTAGGTTAGGTGGTTTAGTTAATGGAAAATCAAATAATTTGGGTTCTGTTTCTAGGTTTACCCTGTAATATCATGTACTCACTAGGAATAACCCCAATTCTTAACAGGGAGCAGTTCAAGGGAAATTAGGTAAAAAAAATAACAATTAAATTTGGTACAGCGTGTGACTAATTGATATCAAAGAGGTTAAATAAAGCGTAAAAGGGTCCGATATATTCGTAAACAATAATTAAATCAAACCAAATGATCGCTTAGCCTTTTATCATATAATGAATAAAACAAAAAGAAATAGTGCATTGAAAACATTATCATTGAAAAATAAGAAAAATTTATAAACGAAGAGAATAAACCGAAAGACGATGATTAAAACAGACGAAAAACATTTATTATGTAAAAAATGGTCATAGTACAGAAAGTTAAACTGAAATGTCCGAAGAAGAAAAGAAGGGCAGACACTCAGGAGAAATAGCGAATATAACATGATAATAAAACAGAAGGAAAAATCATATTAATAATAACAGATATCAAGCGATAGAAGCAGAAATATCAGACATATCAGTGATATTAAGTGACAAAGAAAAAAGCGTTTCTCCCTAGTCTCTAGGTCCTGTCCAACAAACCTCTCCATCTTTGCTATAGTTATGTAGTAAGTTTAGTACCGCTTTTCATATATATATGCATATATATGTGTGTGTGTATTGTGTGTGTCTTATGGGAAAAGGACTTACCGGTGAATATGGTTCACATGGTTGTTGATGCAAAAAATAAGACAGCGTATAATAAAAATTAAAAAGCTAAGTACGTATAAGAGCAAATTATTGTAATCAAGTACAGTGATACCTACTCGAGTTCACAGCATAAGGAACTTCGGGGTTAAATCACTGAATCAAGATATTGATTAATTGCAGACGATTACTGTGTGTGTCTTCGCGTATGAAAAAACACGAACCGTTTATTATCGCGAAGACACACACTGCAATCGACTACAATTATCAATATCTTGACATCATTGATTTAACTCCCCTGAATCTATGGGTGAAATCGAGTGGTTATCACTTGTACCTGTATTACAAATATATATTATACGATATATATAATATATATATTAATATGTATATATATAAATTAATTGGACTTTAGGAGATATAGAAAAAATAAAGAATTCAAATCAAGCCAATATATATTCATGAACCACATCTTTACTTAGTTACCTGAAGATGTGTCTAAAAAAAACGAATCGTGGTAGTGGAAATAACTTTTCTGACAACGATATATATTATATATATATATATATAAGTCATGCCACAGACAGTTTTCAACGTTGACGTCTCTTCATGCAGCCGACTAACAGCTACTTCTAGCCGGGACGAAACTCCGACTGAATATCTCTGTCGACTCCTTACCTTCATGGCTATTGCAATTACAGAAGGGCAAACAATTACATATTATGAAATATGGTTACAATCACGGACAAATAAAGTGAGATCAATTCTCTTCCTAGCTCGCACATTAATCATAATTAAAAAAAACTGAACAACATACGCTCTGATGATGGCACTTCGAATGCCGAAAGTAGTTGGATTATCCACGAATTCCACCCAATATTAAAAACGTTGCCAAAAACCTCGAAAAAGATCAAAATAAATTGTTAAACAGAGATGTGCTTTGTTTAATTCTACAGTATATATATATATATATATCTTATTATATATATAATATATAATCCTCGTTGAAGAAAGCATCGGCATTATGATTTTATGCACCTCTTTTTGCTCGATTAAGAAGCCTGTTTTTCATTTTCATCGTCAATACCGGTTGTTTAAAATTAGACGATTTTAGATTTTAAAAAAATAAAAGCTAACACCTAACCTAAAGCCTAACACTAAACCCAACCTAACCTAACAAACAAGGTAAAATGGTTGAGCTCCAGAATGATAACATTTACATAAATAAACATTTTGTTTTTTTCTAATTGTCCGAGTTACACCCAACCTTTCCATGAATGTTATATTATCGAATCAACTTTTTTCATACGAAAATAAGGATGAAGCTAGGCTTCCGGAATAATAATTATTCAGATATTATTAACAAAAAGTCTGAATGGAGATAGTCAGGCTGATTTTGACGGTATTGCACTCAAAAATCGTTTCTAAAGACCCCCAAAAAAATGGCGTCCATATCCTAGGCGCGTCCTGATCTTTTCTTCGTCTATACCGGTGACTGACAAAGGTTCAATACTTCCAGTCTGCCCTATTATTCCCCAATACTAGCAGTGAAAAAGTGGCTGCATACCTTTCCAAGTTATTAGATGTTGAAGCAAACAAACCTTTGTTTGGGCATTTAACTCTATCACGAGTCATTTTCCTCCGAAAGATAACCTTACCAAATTTCTCATATAGTAATCATGTAGGCTGCCCGTGATTCATGGTTGTCGTCGTCGACTCGACGAAACAGTTCAAATCCTAGTACGAGGCCGGTTGCATTTCACTTGCACTATATACTTTTTGCAGGTAGGAACCACTATCACATTCAACAACTACATTCAGCAATATCTACATCCAACTGTGTAATAGTAGGCGCAGCGTGGCTCTTAACCTCAAATAGTAACAAGTCTAGGAGAAGGGAAGCTCTCATTCAACTCTGTAAACTGCCGCTAAAATGACCTTGATACTCCTGTTTCCGGTTAAAGGTGATACTGAATAACTAATCTTGCGTCTGGTTATACACATTTAATCATGGAAAGAAAGATAACATTCGATTTTAGAGCCATTAAATCGACTGACAGCACAGCTTCTATTACTGAAATATCTAGCAAACTCACACACACACACACACACACACACACACACACATATATATATATATATAATTTATTATATATAATATATATGAAGGAAATCATTTTCCTGTTACGTAACCACTTACAAGTATTTTTTTTCTGTGCTATACACATGTTAATTGGTAAATTAACAATTTGCCTGAGTGAAATTTGCGCTTAAAACGGAGGAAGGAATCAGACTGAAGAATTGAACAGAGAAACGAACAATTGCAAATCACAATTAGGAAGAGCGTAACATGTACATGCAAAATCACTGAAAACGAACATCGAAAAGCGCGGAAGAAACAAGAGGCCATTTTTTTTCTATTATTCATTTAACTTAATCGATGCGATGAAAACGAAGAGGAAAAAAAAAAGGAAGGATCTATCGGATATGTCGTCTTAAAAAATAATAACAATAGATTAAAAATAAAATAAATATATATATATATATAATTGCTTTGATAGTGATCTGTTTTAAGCATTTTAAAGTGATACACGTCACTCAACATGAATAGATCGCTCTGAGAAAGTTTCCACTGCAAAGAGTTGAGAACACACAAAAATGGTTCTCTGGTAGTAATGAAAAAAGTCGTGGCGGCCTAATTCGGTATCAGCCATCAGCGAGGGCAGTCTATCCTTTCACTAAACTAGACCAAGGAGATTGTTTTTGCATCTGAGTGGAGCGCCACACCTGACCATTCTAGCCCTTACTTTACCCACACAATCATGTCTATTCATCAACGTGAGTGACGAGGACCGGTATCCGAACTAGGAACCTTGTGTTTTCTAGCGTGAACGCTTTACCGACTAGCTAAACCCGGTAGTATAATAAACTGAATCAAATAACGAGTGCATTCTGGAGTTCTGGTAATAGTCTGATAGTCATCCTAGGCACTTGTAACAACTCAGATGAGATAGTGAGAATTATTTTTTAAGATGTACTGTGTCAGTGCTACTCGTACTGGCTGCCACTGGGACACTTTGAAATGCGTAGAGAAATGCTAGAGGGGACTACACAAGGATGCTACGTGCTGTCTTGAACACATCTGAAAACAGCACCAATGCAATAAGAACCTGGCATGGTGATGTTTTTATAAAAATGCATTGAAAGGATTTTTATTAATAAAAATCTTAGAAATACTTTACTAAACATGCTTGGAAGATTTTTACTATAAAATCTGAAAATGTTACTAATGCTGGACTTAATTTTTACTATAAGCATTGGAAAGGATTTTTATATAAAAGCATTGTGAAAGGATTTTACCAATAAAAATGCATTGGACGATTTTTACATAAAAAGCATTGGAAAGGATTTGAACCATAAAAATCATTGGAAAGGATTTTACTATAAACGCATTGGAATTTTTTTACTATATAAATGTATTGGAAAGGTTTCTGCTATATAAAATGCATGGAAAAGTGGAATACCACTTCATTGCCATTCTGTTCCACATATATACGTTCTTGATCGACTTGAAAATAATATAACATAGTTTTTGAGACTGGTTTCTAGGGAGGTGTGAGTAACACTGTTGCCATTACTACCATATGAAGACTTTCCTGACGACAGGGTTTCGATAACACGTACCCACTATCCGAGAGGTACAGACTACCCAAAACAGGGTTTTCCTCCCATGAATCGGTATGGTGAGGTTCAATAATTAGAGTTCTAATCCATTTGGGAAAGGTATGAAGTCCAACTATCTAAACATTCACAAATTTACATTCAGCAACTCTACATTTCCCAAAATTTGAACCTCTAATTATGAACTCACCATTTTATCAGTTCATGTAGGAAACCGATTTGGTATCTGTACTTCGGTAGTGGGTACACTGTATTCGAACCCATCGTCAGGAAGTCTTCATATGGTGTAATGGCAATCAAGTGTACTCTACACCTCCCAGAACACCAGTCTCAAAAACTGATTATTTATTATTTCCAAGTCGATCAAGAACCCGTATATATTGTGGCAGAATGGCAATGAGGGTATCCACTTTTTTCCATGCATTTTTATAGCAAAAATCCTTTCCATACATTTTAATAGTAAAAACCATTCCAGATGCTTTTATAGTAAATCCTTTCCAAGATTTTATGGTAAAATCCTTTCCAATGCTTTTTTATAGAAAATCCGTTTCAACTTGCATTTTTATGTAAAATCTTTCCCCAATGCTTTTTAGTAAAAAACTCCTTTCCAATGCATGTTATAGTAATAAATTATTACATCGCAGATTTTATAGTAAAAAAATTCCAATGCATTTTTTATAGTAAAAATCCTTCCAAAATGTCTATGTTAGTAAAATCATTCTAAGCATTTTTATATTAAAAATCCTTTCCAAATGCATTTTAATAGTAAAACATCACCATGCAAGGTCTATGCATGGCGTGCGTTTTCAAGATGGTTCAAGACAGCCAGTAGCATCCTTGTGTTTCCCCCTACATGTTTCTCTACCATTCATAAGTGTCTCAGGGCTGCAGCCATCACAGTATGCACTGACACAGCACATCTTAAAAATAATTCTCACTTATCTCATCTGAGTTGTTACACCAGTGCCAGGCATGACTATCAAGAACTACCAGAACTCAGAATGGAACCGTTATTTGATTCAGTTATATACTACCGGTTGCTCAGTGTAAAGCGTTTCAGCTAGAAACCACAAGTTCCTAAGTTCGATACGGTCCTCGTCAATCAACGTTAAAGCACATGGATTTGTGGTTAAGTAAGGAGCTATGGTAGGTGTGGCGCTTCCACCTCAGATGCAAAAACAATCTCCTTGGTCTATGCTAGTAAACTGGGATAGACTCCCTCGCTGATTGGCTGCTACGCGACATTAGCGCCGACGAAATTTTTACATACTACCAAGAAACATTTGGTGTGTTTCTCAACTCTTGCAGTGGAGACTTGCGTCAAGAGAGCGATCTATTATTGAGTAGAACTGTATAACTTTAAAACGCTTAAACAGATCAACTATCAAAAGCATATATAATATATATATATTTATTTTATTTTTTAATCTATGTTTATATTTTAAGACGACTAATCCGCTAGATTCTTCTTTTTTTTTTTTCCTCTTTCGTTTTCCACATCGCATCGAATAAGTTAATGAATAATAGAAAAAAATATATTTGCCTCTTGTCTTTTCCGCTTGTCTTTCGGTTTCCGTTCAGTGATTTTCATGTAACTATTTTACCTCTTCCTAATTGTGATTGGCAAGTTCTTTCTCTGTTTCAACTTCTTCAGTCTGACTTCCTTCTCCTTAAGCGCAAATTTCACTCAGCAAATGTTATTTAACAATTAACATGTGTAGGCAGAAAAAATACCTTGTAATTGGTTAGTTAACCGGGACAACTGATTATCCTCAATCTATATATATAATATTATATATATATATATATTATATATGTGTGTGTGTTGTTGTGTGGTGTTGTGTTGATTGTTGAATTTTCAAGTAATAGGAAGCTGTGTCATCGATTTAATGGCTTTCTAATCGAATGTTTCTTCTTTCATGCATCTAATGTGTATAACCAACGCAAGTATATGTATCAGTTTACAACCCTTTAACCGAACAGGATGTGATCAAGGTCACTTTTTAGCCGGATTGTTATAGATTTGAATGAAGAGCTTCTTCCTAACTTGTTACTAGTTGGGTCAAAGAGCCCACGCTGCCTAACTTTTAACACAGTTGGATGTAGAATTGCTGAATGTAGAATTGTTGAATGTAGAATAGTTGATTCTACCTTCCAAAAAGTATCGTGCTTAAGTGAAATGCCAACCGCCTCGTCTAGGATTGAACTCGTGTCGTCGAGTCTGACGACGACAACCATTGAATCACGGGTCACTACAATAGATTTATATATGAACAAATGTTGTAAGGTTATTTCGAGAAAATGACTCGGTATAAGTTTAAATCAAACAAAAGGTTGTTTGCATTTTCACCATCGAGAATAACTTGGAAAAAGGTAATGATCCAACTATTTTCACTCAGCTATGGTATAGGTGCAGAACTGGGAGTATTAACCTTTGCAGCTCAACCGGTATAGACGCAAAGATCAGGACGGCCTAGGATATGGACGCCTTTTTTTTTGGGGGGGGTCTTAGAATACTGGATTTTTTTGAGGCAATACGTCAATAATAGCTGACTCTCCATTCAGACTTCTTGTAAATATATTGAGTACATTCAGTATTCCCGAACCTAGCTTCACTCCTTATTTCGTATGAAAAATTTGATCGACTAATAACACATTCAATGGAATGGTTGGGTTTAACTCGACAATTTAGAAAAAACAATGTTTATTTATTGTTAATGCTAATCATTCTGAGGCTTCAAACCATTTTACATTGTTTGTTAGGGTTTAGGGTTAGGGTTAGTGTTCGCTAGGGTTAGGGGTTAGCTTTTTAATTTTTTAAATCTAAAAATCGTCTATTAAACACCGGATATGACGATGAAAAGAAAAACAGGGCTTTCTTATCGAGATCAGAAAAAGGTGCTAAAAGTCATATGCGTCCGATTTCTCAACAGGAATATATATATATAATATAATATTATATAGTATTATAAATATATATTACATATTAAACAAAGACACATCTGTTTAACAATTTTATTTTTTGATCTTTCGAAGTTTTCTGGCCAACTTTTATTATTTGGTGGAATTCGTGATATCCAACTACTTCGGCACTTCGAAGTGCCATCATCAGAGTGATGTGTTCCAGTTTTTTTTTAATTATATTATGTGGAGCTAGGAGAAAGAATTGATCTCACTTTATTTTCGCGTGATTGTAACAATAAATTTTCCTAATATGTATAATGTTTGCCTCTTGTGGTATTGCAAATAGCATGAAGGTAAGGAGCTCGCACAGACGAATTATCAGTCGGGTTTCGATCCGGCTAGAAGTAGCTGTTAACGTCGGCTGCCACTGAAAGACGTCAACGTGAAAACCTGTCTGTGGATACTAATATATATATATATATATATATAATATATATCGTTGTGAAAAAGTTATTTCCTACCACGATTCGGTTTTCTTAGTACACATCTCAAGGGGACTAAGTAATGTATGTGGCTCATGAAAATATATTGGGCTGATTTGATCTTATTTTATTATATCTCCTAAAGTCAATTAATTTCATATATATATTATATATATATATATATATATATATATATATATTATATATATTGTAATACAGGTACAAGTGATAACCAACTCGATTTTCACCAAAGGATCTTCAGAGTTAAATCCAATGGATAGTCAAGATATTGATTAATTGTAGTCGATTGCACACGTGTGTGTTTTCGCGATAAACGGTTCGTTTTTTTTTCATCGCGAAAGACACACACACGTAATCGTCTGCAATTAATCAATATCTTGATTAATCCAGTGGATTTAACTCCCGAAATCCTTATGGTGAAACTCGAGTAGGTTATCACTTGTACTGTATTACAATAAATTTGCTCTAATAACGTACTTAGCACTTTTTATTGTTATATCGCTGTCTTATCTTTTTGCATCAACTAACCATTGTGAACATATTCACCGGTAAGTCACCTTTTCCATAATACACACACACATACACACACACATATATATATGCATATATATATGAAAAAAGCGGTACCTATAGACTTTACATACATAGACACTATAGAAAGAGTAGGAGAGGGTATACTGTTGGACAGACTAGAGACTGAGGAGAAACGCTTTTTTCTTTGTTCACTTAATATCACTTGATATGTCTGATATTTCTGCTTCTATCGTTTATTTCCTGGTTATTATTAATATCGATTTTTCCTTCTGTTTTTTATCAATTATATTCGCTAATTTCTCCTGAGTTGTCTGCCCTTCTTTCTTCTGTCGGTACATTTCAGTTTTAACTTTCTTTTACTCATGACCTTTTTTTAACTAAAAATTGTTTGTTCGTCTTTAAATCATCGTCCTTCTTTTATTTCTCTTCGTTTATAAATTTTTCTATTTTTCAATGTAATTTTCAATCGCACTATTTTCTTTTGTTTTATTTCATTATATGATAAAGAAGGCTAATCGATCATTGGTTTGATTTAATTATTTGTTTACGAATATATCGACCCTTTTTTACGCTTATTTAACTCTTTGATATCAAATTAGTCACACGGCTGTACCAAAATTTATTGTTATTTTTTTTTACCTTATTATTCCATTGAACTGCTCCCCTGTTAAAATTGGGGTTATTTCCTAGTTGAGTAACATGATATTACAGGGTAACCTAGAAAAACAGAACCCAAATTATTTATTTTCCCATTAAACTAAACCTAACCCTAACCCTAACTCTAAACCCTAACCCTATCCCCTAGTTAAAATTAACAGTTTAATTACAAAAATCTGTGGGTTCTATTTTTTCTGGAGCCCCTGTAATATCATTATACTCATCTAGCGGGCGTTAGGGTTAAGGTTAGGTTAGGATTTAGGGTTAGGTTAGTGTTGGGGTTTAGGGTTTGTTTAATGGGAAAATAGATAAATAATTTTGGTTCGTTTTTTTTCTGGGGCACCTTGTAATATCATGTTACTCAACTAGGAAATAACCAAAAAGGGATACCGCTCTCATGTTGGTTCACAGACAACAAAAAGATGGCAGTGGTGTCCACGTAGTAATCTTTCAGTGTAAACAAGTTACACGTGCGAGAGCCACAGCCAGAAGTTTTAGGTGGGAGCGTAGTGTGCGAGAGTCGCTGTGTGCAGCTTAATATAGGCAAATGGATAATGTCGAAATTCAGATAATTCGCTAATATTTGTTATAATCAAAATTATATTTCCAGTGGTCCATGTCGGCATATTACAATGGAGGTCAATTATATAATAGAAATATTATAAAAACGCTCCTGTGTAACAAAACTTAAGTATTCGTTTATCTACATTATAATGAGCACATACAATCCCAGAATTAAGCATAATTTATAATCACCGAACTATCTGTAGAGGTTGTGCCCTTGCTCAGATTGGGCTATCTTCACTTTCCCGGAGGGTTTCGCCACTAGGTGGATCTACTAGCTGAATAGTTCAAACTCAGTTCGGTAACCCCCACTCTCTCTCTCTCTCTCTCTCTCTCTCTCTCTCTCTCTCTCTCTCTCTCTCTCTCTCTCTCTCGCACACCACCACACACACACACACACACACACACACTACGATGAACTAGACGAGTGTTGTCACTGTTCATTAACGTGGGGGCTTTGTCACCCCACACGCATTTTTAAGCTCGTACCTATGCGTGTACGTAGCCCTGTAGAGATCGTACCATGTGGGTCATGCACAAGTAAGTGACTCCTATTATCAGTAAGAACCCTTTCTTCTTCCCAAGGACATTTGTCCTAACACGTGTGTCTTGTTATATGTCATGCTCCATGTGATATAAACATGCCCCATATGATATAAACACACACTCTCTCTCTCCCTCTCTCTCCCCCCTCTCTCTCTTCTCTCTCTCTCTCTCTCTCTCTGCTGTTCTCTTTCTCTCTCTCATCTTAATTTCTGAGCCTCCTAATAAGCCCCTAGCTCTTTCCTTCTTTAAATCTGTCTGTCTGTCTATCTGTCTTTCTCTCTCTCTTTCGCTTGTTCTCTTTCTCTCTCATCTTAATTTCTGAGCTTCCTAATAAGCACCTCGCTCTTTCCTTTTTAAATCTCTCTCTCTCTCTCTCTCTCTCTCTCTCTCTCTCTCTCTCTCTCTCTCTCTACCTTCTTTTCTCTCTCTCTCGCTGTTCATAGCTATATATCCCAGTTTGTTTATATAAATAATATAAACACACCACACACACACACACACACACACACTCTCTCTCTCTCTCTTCTCTACCTTCTTTTCTCTCTCTCTCGCTGTTCATAGCTATATATCCCAGTTTGTTTATATAAATAATATAAACACACACACACACACACAATCTCTCTCTCTCTCTCTCTCTCTCTCTCTCTCTCTCTCTCTCTCTCTCTCTCTCTCTCTCATTGCACTCCCTGATTTACTATTATATGAAATGGATTACTGCTCCCTGATAATCCTAATAATACTGCCTGCATTGTTGTTATATTGTACAGCTTCGTTTGGATTTTATTATGTACGTAATTACCTACGCTGGAAGGTTTCTCTATATATTATAAGAACTAGTTTTGGCCACTAAAACCAACACCACACAGTCAATTCTTATATATCAAACAACAGCCCGTTTTTTTTAATCTACCTTCCCATCTATCTATTAACAATGGAGATTAGGTCTCTATTTGTCTGTAACAAAAACTACGTCACTGCTTACGTCCCAATTACCAAAGATGTCAATACACAGAATAAAGCACCATTATTACTAATAAAATAAATAAAATCTATTCCTTATAATTCAACGTTTGAATACTTTCCATTGTAATAAATAATCTATTATTATTTAAATAAATAAATAAATAAAATGTAATTAATTAAAAAAATTGGTTTACCTTAAAAGGAAAAAAATTGTTTGCGAAACTTGTAATCAATTAAGATTATTTTTTACTCTCGCCCCTTTTTCAGTAACAAGAAGTTAACTAAAAGTTTACAAAATAAATTAATACTTATGATTTTGAGTAAGATTTATGCATAACATATTCAAAATAATTTTAATTGATAATTAATAGACGTGCGCAAACATTTTGATCAGGATAGAACTAAGTTTCATTTCAAATTATCTTTTTTTTTTACTCCTTTAATAGATTTGATAATTGTTATAGGTGATATACCCTATAGTCTAATGGAATGCGCCGACGGTTACTATAAGTGACAGGGACAATTATGGCTTGTAGAGTAAGCCAATGCGAGTCAGCTCATAACTATTGTCAGACGTACTTCCCACTTCTCTGTACTGTTATTGTCTACTCTTTTGTTAATATATTTTCCTACATTTGTTACCCGTCGTTTTGTTCTTATTTGACCCTTAAAATCCCACAACAACAATTTTATTTACCTATGGTACAAACTCTCTGACATTGAATTTTTAACTCCCACCACCATCAGACAATATCTTTCAAACATTAATTTTTACACGCCTGGAGGGTGTTTTTTTTTTTTTGCTAGTATATTAATTTTGGAGATTCACTTCCGGTTTTTGTCTGTAACAAAAAACTACGTCACTGCTTACGTTACATTACCCAAAATCGTCATAACATAGAATAAATACACTCAAAATTTGAACATGCAACATTAGACAGTCCTCATTGTTTTTTTAAACAAGTTTTAATAAATACATGACTGGTATTATATATCTATATATAGTTTGTTTTATTTTAATACATATTTAAAGTTTACATTTCAAATTGTTTTATTTTTTAATCTTTTAATGAATTTGATGATTTTACTTACTCGCAGACATTGAATTTTTTACTCCCACCCCTAAGGCAATATGTTTCAAAAATCTATTTTTACATCGCTCGGAGGGTGTTTTTTTAATTTTGTACTAGTCTAGTTAAATAAGTATTAGACGAGTTACTATTTCCTTATCTTTATTCGTTTCAATTTTAATTTTTAATGTTTTTGATTTTTGTCTTATTTTTTTAATTTTTTTTTTTTTTTTACATATTACATTATTTATAATCTTTCTGATACGCATATAAAACTAAATAAAAAAATAATGGATATTTCTGCATGATCACTATTAAGCAATAATGCGGTTGTCATAGTTAAATGGGTGACCAGATTGTAACAGCAAGTAATTTAAGCGACCAAGAACCTGTGTGTTTTACTGAGAAAATCTTGGTAAATAACAAGAAATGTAACGCGGCTGCAGGTGACGTTTTAATAATCGTGATGTATAATCGGTGAGCTAAGTTCAAATTCCTGTCGAGGCTATTTGTTTACACTTGGCGTTAATGTCCTTGGGAAAGGAATGATTTCATATTTTATTCCCTACGCCTCGAGGCGATGTGCACAGTAGTTGGATAGAGAGGTCTCTTGGTGAGACACTAATCTAGAAGAACCCCGACTTCGAAACCAAAAAATATATTCCCTAAGGCAAATTTGACGTTGTTTTCACCTACCTTCTAATAACAGGCGCGAATAGTTTTCTAGAGTTAAGTATCGCCCGGTATCATGCCATTATTTTCATTATAAGATAAACTTCCTGACTTTGAAACCGAGAAAAATATTTTTTAAAAACTAAATAAATAAAAAAAAAAACAATAACAATAAAAATAAGATATGATGTTGTTTGGTTGGTTTGTTGGATTTTACGGCATGTCAACCCTCGGGTTATTTCTTGCCGGAGACGTGTTTGTTTTATTAACAATCTTTCTTTATTAGAGTAATTTCTTTTTAAACATTTTTATAAATCATTATTTATACTAGCAACAGAAAACACCCTCCGGGCGTCGTAAAAATTAATTTTTGAAAGACATTGCCTGAGATGGTGGGAGTTAAAAATTCAATGTCAGAGGGTTTGTATCATAAGTAAGCAAAATCCTCATATTTATTAAAGGAGTAAAAATAAATAAATAAAACAATTTGAAATGAAAACTGAGCCCCGTCCCTCTCAAATGAAATGTTGCGTGCATGTAATAATCAAAGAATTATTTTGAATATTTTCCAAATCAATTTTACACAAAATCGTAGGTATTTATTTATTTGTAAACTTTTTAGTTAACTTCTTCTTACTGTAGAAAAAAAAAGAAAAAAACGGGACGAGAGTAAAAAACAACTTTTTTAAATTGCTTACTCAAATTTTGTGTGTATATAGCATAAGAATATTGTGACGTAAGCTGTGACGTAGAGTTATGACGTAGTTTTTGTTACAGACAGAAATACAGAAAATCTCCATTATTAATAGATATTTAACCAATAGATGGGACCTTAACAGGAACTACCACTCTGGGTCAGAGTGGATCTGGGAGTAATGGTCATCAAGGGGTATCCACAATCCAGAATTGAAACCACACTACCAGTGAAGTTTAACGTCATACCCAGGACATAACAGGAGATGGGATATTTAGGTTAAAATATACATTTGTCCTATGATATATCTATGTTTTCTTTATTTGTACTCCTAAATAGATTAACATGTAAAGATTTCGTATTTAGTTTTAGTAAATATACATTAGCATTTTGTGGGTGCCGTGAAAGAGGGAGTATAGTTTGTTGATGGGAGAAAAATCAGACCATATGACCTTTAGGCACCCCTCTTTGATCTCGATTCAGAAGGACATGTTTATCATTTACACTGTCAATATCCAGTTGTTTGATAACAGATGATTTTTAGAGTTTTTGTTTTAAATTATAAAACTAACCTCGAACCCAAACCCCTAAGCCTACCTCTAACCCCTAACAAACAACCGGATATTGACTGTATAAATGAAAAAAACATGTCTTTTTGAATCGAAATCAAAAACGGGTGCTTAAAGGTCATATGGTCCGAAAAATTATTTTATTTCTGTCGGATATTTCGACTGGTCTTTATATTTGATAAATGTTCGTATAATCTCAGCCCTTGACGGACTAGACTCGATAAGAATGGGACTAAAATTTGACCGACATTTACAATCCAGTGAATCTTTATAGTAAAATAATTTCCTATGCCTTTTTATCGTAACATTCATTTCCAAAGTATTTTATAGTAAAACCATTCCCGGTGCATTTTTATCATAATAGCATTGCAATGCTTTTATAGTAGAACTATTTCAAATGCATTTTACCGTAATATGATTCCTAATGTATTTTTATAATAGAATCATTTTCTAATCGTTTTTATAGTACAATCATTTCCCATGCATTTTATAGTAAAATCATTCCCAATGGATTTATATAAAAAATCTTTTCCAATGTATTTTATAGTAAATCATTTCCAGTGCGTTTTTATCGTAAACATTATTCCCAATGCATTTTTATAGTAAAAATCATTCCCAATACATTTTTATTGTACAATCATTTCCAGTGTATTTTACTGTCAGATCATTTAATTCAGATATGAGAAAACAATGGATGAATTTTTATAAATTGTCGAAAACATCTATCCTAGAGGCACATCCACACTGATGTGAGAAAATGCAAGCTGGACTCCTTGTTTGATAACAAACAAATAATTATATGGTTTTAAGTAACAAATGATAACTAGCAGAACATGTGGATATACAACAGTATGACAATTTAGGTTAAATCGAACTTATCGGACCTAAACTCCACCATCGTATGTTACCCCGACGAAAAAAATTACTAAAAATCAGGGAATTAACCCAATTTAATATAATTTTCAGTGTTGATATACTAATGAATAAAATATATAATGCACCAGTTATTCTATTTAAAAACGTACATTTTCTCATGTCAGTTAACTTTGAACCACGTATCTGCTACCTGTTATGCTCCCATCTATGGGTTAAATAGATAAAAACAAATAGTTTAAAAATGTTTCAAAAATGAACACGCAATAATTATATGGTCTCAGGTAACCATTAATAATAATCATTTGCAAATTATTATTCAATAAGTATATGGTTGGAATTAACGTTCCTATTTAAACTAGATAATCAGGTGTCGGTACACAGTTTCACGCTTTCAAGTATTTGTGTAAATTAATAATAATAATAATAATAATAATAATAATAATAATAATAGAACGAGACGCATAAAATTATTTGGGACTTTGAGGTACAGACCGGACCTGATATTGATTGACAAGAAAAAGAGAACCTGTCATCTCGTGGATTTTGCCGTCCCATCCGACCACCGAGGGAAAAGGAAAGAAAGCGAAAAGATTGACATATAGATAGACCTTACCAGAGAACTGAGAAAACTGTGGAACATGAAGATGAAGGTAGTACCAATCATAATTGGTGCCCTTGGAAGGATCCCCAAAGCCATGGAAAAGAATTTGGGTGAAGTGGAAATCAGAAGAACCGAGACTATTCAAACTACAGCTCTGTTGGGATCGGCCAGAAGAGTCTGGATTCCCGAGTCACTCAGCCTCAAGTGAACAACCAGCTACGGCAAGTGTGAAAAACTAATAATAATAATAATAATAATAATAATAATAATAATAATAATGAGGGCAAAGGTGATGCCAATTGTTGCTGGTGCACTTGGTACGGTCTACAACATCTTTGAAAAGAGACTAGAGGATCTGCAAATCAGAGGAAGAATTGAGACCACCCAGGCAATAGCATTGTTGAGATTTGCTAGAATACCTAAAGTTCTCTGGGAATTTGATTTACAGTCGAATAACCTAATCCCAACTAGGAGACAATATCTAGTCTTAATTGACAAGAAAAAAAGAAAATATCATGTTCTGGATTTTCTCGTCCCGTGTCATCATTGAGTTAATGTGAAGTAGATCGAAAAGATAGAAAAATATTTAGACCTTACTGAAAAAAAAAACTGTCGAGAATGAAGGTACAGGTCGTACCAACTTTATTTAGTATCATTGAAACAATCCCTAAGGATTTCGAAAAGAGTTTGGAAGATTGTTCAATCAGATGAAGAATCGCGAACTTCCAAACAATAGTCTTGTTAAAATCGGATAGAATAATCGGAGGAATCCTGGAATCTTGAAGAGACTTGTTCTCACTCAGACTCTGGGGAATCATTTTCTTTCATTATCTCTTACTTTCTTGTGTATTTAAATCAATTTAGATTAAGCGTGCCTTTATTGTTTTAATTTTTTTTAAATATTAACAATAATAAAAACAAAATTTGTTTTAAATCAAAGTTTAAATCTAAGACGTGTGTTATTATAAATCTCTGGCAATAATAGCAATATATGTTAAAAATATTTAAAAAAAAAAGGCAACAGTAGTGAACACCATAATTTTCACATTGGCATAACAGAAGTATTGAATTTATGTTTAAGACAATTTTTATTTCAAAATAGCAGCGTATGATATAATAATGATTGCTGGGTTCCGTCAGACGCGAGTTAAAAGACAATATCTCGTGAAAGATTGAAATATAGATAATAAGTAACGTCCGTTAAATTTATATTGTTATATGAATAGACAAATAATTCAAACACTTAACGCGAACGTTGCTGATGCTCATCTCATTCGATGATTTTTTTAAAGGGAAATTATGTCTATAGATCTCTTCTTTAAGTTGATACATCTTGTACACTTGCACCGGAATGTAGGAATATTTAATTTCAGCAAAAGGAACTACATCATTACAAAAGGAAAATAAAATTCTTATTTTGCAAGTTTGTATGTAGTTTTTTTTTGTTTTTTTTTTAATGATGAAACAATGACAAGAATACTTGTTCTCTATTTTGTCACAATTGAAATGTAATTGCCTTACAATGACAGAGTTGCCTTTATATCTATTGTCTTATAACAGAAGAAAACTAAGTTCTTAATCTTTTGTTTGGTCGATTTATTTTTGTACGGCTTTACCTTAGGACCCTGTTCAGATTTTTTTTTTATAAATAAAAGGACAAAAAGGTTTCAAATCGTGACAAACAATGAAAACTGCACGAAATGCATTCTGAGATCCTATTCACAGATACAGTAAGTAGAAATGTCTCAAAAGAATGAAAGTAGAATGAATCATAATACAATATAAACAGTTTATTTATAACATACTCTCAGGAATTGAATTGATATATATAAGTAAGTTCGTTCGGGTCTCGAACCCGGCCAGAGGTAGCTGCTAAAAATGCTATAACTGCACTGATGAGAGGTCATACCTCGAAACACGTGTCTGTAGTTTACTCTATTATACGCTCCTAATTTCAGTTGAGCATTTTATTTAGGAGGGATTTAATTGCAAATTCACCGTATTCGGCGTTCAGCTAAATCTCACTTTGTTTACAAAGTTTGAGACCTCTTGGTGAATTCATTTCCGCTTAGAAATGTAGCGATTAAATAGCCTGCTATACTTGGCAGCTGATTGTGGCCGTATGGGTAAGAGGTTTGGCGAGCGTAAGTTCGTTCGGGTCTCGAACCCGGCCTGAGATAGCTGCTAAAAATGCTATAACTGCACTGATGAGAGGTGATACCTCGAAACACGTGTCTGTAGTTTATTATACGCTCCTAATTTCAGTTGAGCACTTTATTTAGGAGGGATTTAATTGCAAATTCACCGTATTCGGCGTTTAGCTAAATCTCACATTGTTTACAAAGTTTGAGACCTCTTGGTGAATTCATTTCCGCTTAGAAATGTAGCGATTAAATAGCCTGCTATACTTGGCAGCTGATTGTGGCCGTATGGGTAAGAGGTTTGGCGAGCGTAAGTTCGTTCGGGTCTCGAACCCGGCCTGAGATAGCTGCTAAAAATGGTATAACTGCACTGATAAGAGGTGATACCTCGAAACACGTGTCTGTAGTTTACTCAATTATACGCTCCTAATTTCAGTTAAGCATTTTATTTAGGAGCGATTTAATTGCAAATTCACAATATTCAGCGTTCAACTAAATCTCACTTTGTTTACAATGTTTGAGACCTCTTGGTGAATTCCTTTCCGCTTAGAAATGTAGCGATTAAATAGCCTGCTATACTTGGCAGCTGATTGTGGCAGTATAGGTAAGAGGTTTGGCGAGCGTAAGTTCGTTCGGGTCTCAAACCCGGCCAGA
>CM042158.1:60753025-60755525 GCA_023376005.1 Doryteuthis pealeii | reverse complement strand
TACGTTGTTTTATAGTTTTATAGTTTTATGTATCCTTTTGAAAAGAGATTTTTTTCTACAAGTCATACATTTCGAAATGAAAGAAAATGCGATTGTTTTCGACGTCTATTTAAATTTTTCTCTTTTCTTGTTTTTTTTTTTTTTTTTTTTTTTTTTTTTCTGTCTCTTAAAATTCAACTTCTCTTTTTGAACAATGCCTCCTTTATACACGACATTTGACATTTCCCCTGAAAAGCACTGATGTTTATTTTGCTGAGATAAGAAGTATATTCAACGTCTCTATAACAATTCTTTGCGGATTAACACGTAGGGTTTCAGCCAGGAGATATTAGAAATTATTTAGTTTTAAATAACAAACTGCACTGATAACAAAACTTCTCCTATGAACGGATCTTATAATTTCTTCTCTGCATTATTTCATCTTATTTTTTATTACCCTGTCCAGTGGCGAAAGCTTCTTGGTAGCGCTAGGAAGTGGCAGTCCTGCCTTAGCTATCTATAACTGTGTTATCACTCCTAGTTGTCAGCTGATGAGGGCAGGGTATCGCATGTGCTATCACACGTTGTAAAATGAGCTTTTAGAAAAAATTGATATCTTTTGAGTAATACAGGCTGTTTCAGAAAAAATGATATCATTTTCGAATCTAATAACTTGACCAATTCTTGTTTAAATGATCTAAAATTTTAACAGCATGTGTAGGAACAATTCAAAATTTTATCTTTAATGTTTAATGTTTTTTTACTTTTCAGGTTTATAAATGCTATCACTGGAAAATATAAGTCGTTTTATATGTTAGGGTACAATTGAAAGCGTCAGTGCCAGAGTAGCTCGATCAACACAAGGTCTATTTTTTTTACATAGGGATTTAAATGGGGCATCCCACGAGGATTCAACTCACGATTCAGTAATAATGGATCTGTGGTATTAACTTAAAAAAAAAACCCTCTACCCAGTCAGCTGCTAGTCTGATATAATGGGATGTCAGAAAACACTTACTCTTGTGAGACTGGGCTCTTTAACCATGGCTAGGTAACCAGTCTAGGAGAAGCAAAACTCTTAATTCAAACCTGTTAAACTCCACTTAAGAAATTGACCTTGTGTTGCACTCTACTTGAGCGGAGCTGTAAATGTTACGCTGCGTGTGGCCATTATAGGGCTGTAGTTGAAAGTAGTTTTACCGTGGAGATTCTTTGTGACATAAAGTTTGATTCTGTCTTGAAGTAGAAAGATGTCGTATCAGTTTTAATCCTTGTCTGTTGATCTGTCTTCAAAGTAGAAGTTGTATCAGAATTGATCCTGTCTTGAAGTAGAAAGTTGTATGATCCTTGTCTGTTGATCTGTCCTCAAAGTAGAAGTTGTATCAGAGTTGATCCTGTCTTGAAGTAGAAAGTTGTATTATCCTTGTCTGTTGATCTGTCCTCAAAGTAGAAGTTGTATCCAGAGTTGATCCTGTCTTGAAGTAGAAAGTTGTATTATCCTTGTCTGTTGATCTGTCCTCAAAGTTGAAGTTGTATCAGAGTTGATCCTGTCTTGGAAGTTAGAAAGTCTTGTATTATCCTTGTCTGTGATCTGTCCTCAAAGTAGAAGTTGTATCACAGTTGATCCTGTCTTGAAGTAGAAAGTTTTTAATACTTGTCTGTTGATCTATCCTCAAATAGAAGTTGTATCAGAGTTGATCCTGTTTGAAATAGAAAGTTGTATGATCATTTCTGTTGATCTGTCCTCAAAGTAGAAGTTGTATCAGAGTTGATCCTGTCTTGAAGTAGAAAGATGTATTAGATATAATTATTGTCTATTGATTTAGATGACACTGTAAGAAATTGCTAGATAAATATGGTGCTGCATAATCTGGTCTGTTAATCAAAAGAAAGTTTTTATCGTTGAGTTGACAGTTCCATTTGAAGAAAATCTGGATTGGGCCCATCAGCGGAAGTTGGAAAAATATGAAGACCTACGTGAACAATGCGTCAGAAACGGATGGATAACGGATGTATTTCTCATTGAGGTCGGGTGTCGGAGGTTTATTGCCAACTCAACCTCGGCATGTTTGTCTAACTTGGACTTTCTCTACCAGACAAGAGGAAAATACTTTAAAAAGATTCAGGGAGAAAGCTCTAACCGCATCAGCGTGGATATGCAGTCCTATATTGTGACATCAAACCGACAAAGTCTGGTGGTATCGTAGATACTGCTGGGGCACTCTGGTTAGTGGTAATGATGCTTCGACCCCGAAACCATGCCTGAACCCAGAGTCATCATCTGATGAAGGCTTTGTTGGTTGCAATGCTAGTGTGAAATAGCAGTCATTGTATGAAGATTATTTTTGTGGCTGCATAGACTATTGTCAACCCCCTTATTTCTGGTTATTCACATCACGAGCGGCCCTTTCCATGAATATTACAGAAAGCCCGCGAATCACGTGAAGTCACGGGAGAGCTAGTTAACTCGCCAGTTCCAACGAGGATCCTAAGCAGAAAGACATTTCTTGATCTCTCTTTT
>CM042158.1:60699439-60752925 GCA_023376005.1 Doryteuthis pealeii | reverse complement strand
CTATATATGTATAGTACTATAGAGAGAGAGGAGACGAGAGAGTAAGACTACAGACATGTGTTTCGAGGTATCACCGTCTCATCAGTGCTGTTATTAACCGCAATTTTAAGGGCGAGGCAAACTACCCCCTCCTGGCCGGGTTTGAGATCCCCGACGAACTTACGCTGCGCCAAACCTCTTAACGCATATACTGCCACAGATCAGCTGCCAAGTATAGCAAGGCTATTTAATTCGCGTACATTCTAGCGCGAAAATGAATTCACCTTCAAGAGGTCTCATAACATTGTAAACAAAGGAGATTGTAGTTGAACGCTGAAATATGGTGAATTTTTTTGCAATTAAAAATCGCTCGCTATAATAAAGGATGCTTACTGGAGAATTAAGGAGCGTATAATAGAGTAACTAGCAGACACGTGTTTCGAGGTATCACCTCTCATCAGTGCCTGTTATACCATTTTTAGGCAGCTACCCGTCTGGCCGGGTCGAGCCCGAACGAACTTACTTAATATATATCAATTCAATTCATGAGAGTACTGTATAAAATAAATGACCTGGATTTTATATATTTGTATTATGATTCATTTCTACTTTCATTCTTTTGGAGACATTTTTTACTTTACTGTAATCTGTAATAGGATCTCAGGATTTTGCAATTTCCGTGCAGGTTTTCATTGTTTGTCACGATTTGCAACCTTTTTTGTCCTTTTTTAATTTTATTTAAAAAAATCTGACACAGGGTCCTAAAGGTAAAAGCGTGCAAAAATAAATTCCGAATCAAACAAAGGATTGAAGAACTTTAGTATTTCTTTCTGATTATATAGGATACAATAGATATTAAAGCGCATAACTCTGTCATTTGTAAGGCAATTTACATTTCAATTGTGCAAATAGAGAACAAGTATTTATGATCTTGTCATTGTTTCATCATTAAAAAAAAAGCAAAAAAAAAAAAACTACATACAAACTTGCATAATAAGGGAATTTATTTTCCTTTTGTGAATGATTGCGGTTCCTTTTGCTTGGAAATTAGAATATTTCCTACATTCCGGTGCAAGTGTAAAAGATGTATCAACTTAAGTAAGTTAGTCTATAGAACATAATTTCCGCTTTAAAAAAAAGTCATCGAATGAGAATGAGCATGCCAGCAAACGTTTCAGCGTTATAGTGTTTGGAATTATTTGTCTATGTCATATTAACAAGATAAAACTTTAACGGACGTTACTATTATTTATCTATATTTCAATTCTTATCACGAGATATTGTCTTTTTAACGTCGCGTCTGACGGAAACCCAGCAATCATTGATTAATATCATGACGTACGACTGCTAATTTTGAAATAAAAAAATTGTCTTTAAAAATCATAAATTCAATAACTTCTGTTATGGCCAATGTGAAAATTATGGTGTTCATAACTGTTGCCTTTTTTTTTTTTAAATCATTTTTTTAACATAATATTGCTATTATTGCCAGAGATTTTTATAAATACATCACGTCTTAGATTTCAACTTTGATTTAAAAACAAATTTGTTTTAATTAATTGTTAATATTTAAAGAAAACAATTTAAAACAATATAAAAGGCACGCTTTAATTCTAAAAATTGATTTTAAAATACACAAGAAAGTAAGAGATAATGAATAGAAAAATGATTCCCGCATGAGTCCAGATGTGAGACACAGTCTCTTTGCAATGATTCGCAGAATTCCCCTCCGATTCCTTCTATCCGATTTTAACAAGAGCTGATTGGTTTGAAGTTCGCTGTATTCTATCATCCTGATTTGAGACAATCTGCCCAAAACTCTTTTCGGAAATCCTTAGGGATTGTTTCCCAATGATACTAATAAAGTTGGTAGACCTGTACCTTCAATTCTGCGGACAGTTTTTATTTTTTTTCAGTAAGGTCTAAATATTTTTTTTTCTAAAATCTTTTTTCGATCTACTTCACCATTAACCTCATGATGACACGTGGACAGAAAATCCTAGAACAAGTGTGTTATATTATTTTCTTTTTTTTCTTGTCAATTTAAGAACCATTAGATTATTTGTCTCCTAGTTGGGATTAGGTTATTCGAGCTGTGAAATCAATTCCCAGAGAACTTAAGGTATTCTAGCAAATCTCAACAATGCTATTGCCTTGGGGTGGTGTCTCAATTTTTTCCTCTGATTTGCAGATCCTCTAAGTCCTGCTTTTCTTTTCAAAAATGATGTGTGTAGAACCGTACCAAGTGCACCAGCAACAATTGGCATCACCTTTTGGCCCTCATAAAATATATTATTATTATTATTATTATTATTAAATTATTATTTATTAGTTTTTTCACACTTGCCGAGCTGGTTGTTCACATTGAGGCTGAGTGGACCTCGGGAATCCAGACTGCTTCTGGGCCGATCCCCAACAGAGAGCCTGAGGTTTTGAAATAGTCTCGGTTCTTTCTGATTTCCAACTTCACTGCCAAATTCTTTTCCATGGCTTTGGGGATCCATCTCCAAGGCACCCCATTATGATTGGTACTAACTTCAATCTTCATGTTCCACAGTTTTCTCAGTTCTCTCTCTGGTAAGGTCTATCTATATGTAATGCTTTTCCGCTTTCTTTCTTTTTTCCCTCGGTGGTCGAGATGGGACGGAACATTCCAACGAGATGAACAGGGTTCTCTTGTTTCTTTGTCAATGCAAATATCAGGTCCGGTCTGTAACCTCAAAGTCCTCAAATAGAATTTTATGCTCTGCGTTCTTAGAATTATTATTATTATTACTTATTAATTATATTATTATTAATTTTACAAAAAATACTTGAAAGCGTGAAACTGTGTACGACACCTGATTTATTTCTAGTTTAAATAGGAACGTTAATTCCAACCATATACTTATTGAATAATAATTTTGCAAATGATTATTATTAATGGTTACCTGAGACCATATAATTATTGCGTGTTCATTTTTGAAACATTTTTAAAACTATTTGTTTTTATCTATTTAACCCATAGATGGGAGCATAACAGGTAGCAGATACGTGGTTCAAAGTTAACTGACATGAAGAAAATGTACGTTTTTAAAAATAGAATAACTGGGGTGCATTATATATTTTTTATTCATTAGTATTATCAAACACTGAAATTATATTAAATTGGGTTAATTCCCTGATTTTTTAGTAAATTTTTTCGTCGGGGTAACATACGATGGGTGGGAGTTTAGGTCCGATAAGTTCGATTTAACCTAATTGTCATACTGTTGTATATCCACATGTTCTGCTAGTTATCATTTGTTACTTAAAAACCATATAAATTATTTGTTTGTTATCAAACAAGGAGTCCAGCTTGCATTTTTCTCACATCAGTGTGGATGTGCCCTCTAGGATAGATGTTTTCGACAATTTATAAAAATTTCATCCATTGTTTTTTCCTCATATCTTGAATTAAATGATCTGACAGTAAAATACACTGGAAATGATTGTACAATTAAAAATGTATTGGGAATGATTTTTACTATAAAAATGGCATTGGGAATAATGTTTTACGATAAAAACGCACTGGAAATGATTTACTATAAAATACATTGGAAAAGATTTTTATATAAATCCATTGGGAATGATTTTACTATAAAATGCTGGGAAATGATTGTACTATAAAACGATTAGAAATGATTCTATTATAAAAATACATTAGGAATCATATTACGGTAAAATGCATTTGAAATAGTTCTACTATAAAGCATTGCAAATGCTATTATGATAAAAATGCACCGGGAAATGGTTTTTACTATAAAATACTTTGGAAATGAAATGTTACGAGATAAAAAGGCATAGGGAAATTATTTTACTATAAAGATTCACTGGGATTGTAAATGTCGGTCAATTTTTAGTCCCATTCTTATCGAGTCTAGTCCGTCAAGGGCTGAGATTATATACGAACATTTATCAAATATAAAGACCAGTCGAAATATCCGACAGAAATAAAATAATTTTTCGGACCATATGACCTTTTAAGCACCGTTTTTGATTTCGATTCAAAAAGACATGTTTTTTTCATTTATACAGTCAATATTCCGGGTTGTTTGTTAGGGGTTAGAGGTAGGCTTAGGGGTTTGGGTTCGAGGTTAGTTTTATAATTTAAAACAAAAACTCTAAAAATCATCTGTTATCAAACAACTGGATATTGACAGTGTAAAATGATAAACATGTCCTTCTGAATCGAGATCAAAAGAGGGTGCCTAAAGGGTCATATGGTCTGATTTTTCTCCCATCAACAAAATATACTCCTCTTTCACGGCACCCACAAAAATGCTAATGTATATTTACTAAAACTAAAATACGAAATCTTTACATGTTAATCTATTTAGGAGTACAAATAAAGAAAACATAGATATATCATAGGACAAATGTATATTTTAACCTAAATATCCCATCTCCTGTTATGTCCTGGGTATGACGTTAAAACTTCACTGGTAGTGTGGTTTCAATTCTGGATTGTGGATACCCCTTGATGACCATTACTCCCAGATCCACTCTGACCCAGAGTGGTAGTTTCCTGTTAAGGTCCCATCTATTGGTTAAATATCTATTTAATAATGGAGATTTTCTGTATTTCTGTCTGTAAACAAAAACTACGTCATAAACTCTACGTCACAGCTTACGTACAATATTCTATGCTATATACCACACAATTTGAGTAAGCAATTTAAAAAAGTTGTTTTTTACTCTCGTCCCGTTTTTTTTTCTTTTTTTTTTTTCTACAGTAAGAAGAAGTTAACTAAAAGTTTACAATAAATAAATACCTACGATTTTGTGTAAAATTGATTTGGAAAATATTCAAAATAATTCTTTGATTATTACATGCACGCAACATTTCATTTGAGAGGGACGGGGCTCAGTTTTCATTTCAAATTGTTTTATTTATTTATTTTTACTCCTTTAATAAATATGAGGATTTTGCTTACTTATGATACAAACCCTCTGACATTGAATTTTTAACTCCCACCATCTCAGGCAATGTCTTTCAAAAATTAATTTTTACGACGCCCGGAGGGTGTTTTCTGTTGCTAGTATAAATAATGATTTATAAAAATGTTTAAAAAGAAATTACTCTAATAAAGAAAGATTGTTAATAAAACAAACACGTCTCCGGCAAGAAATAACCCGAGGGTTGACATGCCGTAAAATCCAACAAACCAACCAAACAACATCATATCTTATTTTTATTGTTATTGTTTTTTTTTTTATTTATTTAGTTTTTAAAAAATATTTTTCTCGGTTTCAAAGTCAGGAAGTTTATCTTATAATGAAAATAATGGCATGATACCGGGCGATACTTAACTCTAGAAAACTATTCGCGCCTGTTATTAGAAGGTAGGTGAAAACAACGTCAAATTTGCCTTAGGGAATATATTTTTTGGTTTCGAAGTCGGGGTTCTTCTAGATTAGTGTCTCACCAAGAGACCTCTCTATCCAACTACTGTGCACATCGCCTCGAGGCGTAGGGAATAAAATATGAAATCATTCCTTTCCCAAGGACATTAACGCCAAGTGTAAACAAATAGGCCTCGACAGGAAATTTGAACTTAGCTCACCGATTATACATCACGATTATTAAAACGTCACCTGCAGCCGCGTTACATTTCTTGTTATTTACCAAGATTTTCTCAGTAAAAACACCAGGTTCTTGGTCGCTTAAATTACTTGCTGTTACAATCTGGTCACCCATTTAACTATGACAACCGCATTATTTGCTTAATAGTGATCATGCAGAAATATCCATTATTTTTTTATTTAGTTTTTATGCGTATCAGAAAGATTATAAATAATGTAATATGTAAAAAAAAAAAAAAATTAAAAAAATAAGACAAAAAATCAAAAACATTAAAAATTAAAATTGAAACGAATAAAGATAAGGAAATAGTAACTCGTCTAATACTTATTTAACTAGACTAGTACAAAAAAAAAAACACCCTCCGAGCGATGTAAAAATAGATTTTTTGAAACATATTGCCTTAGGGTGGGAGTAAAAAATTCAATGTCTGCGAGTAAGTAAAATCATCAAATTCATTAAAAGATTAAAAAATAAAACAATTTGAAATGTAAACTTTAAATATGTATTAAAATAAAACAAACTATATATAGATATATAATACCAGTCATGTATTTATTAAAACTTGTTTAAAAAAACAATGAGGACTGTCTAATGTTGCATGTTCAAATTTTGAGTGTATTTATTCTATGTTATGACGATTTTGGGTAATGTAACGTAAGCAGTGACGTAGTTTTTGTTACAGACAAAAACCGGAAGTGAATCTCCAAAATTAATATACTAGCAAAATAAAAAAAAACACCCTCCAGGCGGTGTAAAAATTAATGTTTGAAAGATATTGTCTGATGGTGGTGGGAGTTAAAAATTCAATGTCAGAGAGTTTGTACCATAGGTAAATAAAATTGTTGTTGTGGGATTTTAAGGGGTCAAATAAGAACAAAACGACGGGTAACAAATGTAGGAAAATATATTAACAAAAGAGTAGACAATAACAGTACAGAGAAGTGGGAAGTACGTCTGACAATAGTTATGAGCTGACTCGCATTGGCTTACTCTACAAGCCATAATTGTCCCTGTCACTTATAGTAACCGTCGGCGCATTCCATTAGACTATAGGGTATATCACCTATAACAATTATCAAATCTATTAAAGGAGTAAAAAAAAAAGATAATTTGAAATGAAACTTAGTTCTATCCTGATCAAAATGTTGCGCACGTCTATTAATTATCAATTAAAATTATTTTGAATATGTTATGCATAAATCTTACTCAAAATCATAAGTATTAATTTATTTGTAAACTTTTAGTTAACTTCTTGTTACTGAAAAAGGGGCGAGAGTAAAAAATAATCTTAATTGATTACAAGTTTCGCAAACAATTTTTTTCCTTTTAAGGTAAACCAATTTTTTTAATTAATTACATTTTATTTATTTATTTATTTAAATAATAATAGATTATTTATTACAATGGAAAGTATTCAAACGTTGAATTATAAGGAATAGATTTTATTTATTTTATTAGTAATAATGGTGCTTTATTCTGTGTATTGACATCTTTGGTAATTGGGACGTAAGCAGTGACGTAGTTTTTGTTACAGACAAATAGAGACCTAATCTCCATTGTTAATAGATAGATGGGAAGGTAGATTAAAAAAAACGGGCTGTTGTTTGATATATAAGAATTGACTGTGTGGTGTTGGTTTTAGTGGCCAAAACTAGTTCTTATAATATATAGAGAAACCTTCCAGCGTAGGTAATTACGTACATAATAAAATCCAAACGAAGCTGTACAATATAACAACAATGCAGGCAGTATTATTAGGATTATCAGGGAGCAGTAATCCATTTCATATAATAGTAAATCAGGGAGTGCAATGAGAGAGAGAGAGAGAGAGAGAGAGAGAGAGAGAGAGAGAGAGAGAGAGAGAGAGAGAGAGAGAGAGATTGTGTGTGTGTGTGTGTGTTTATATTATTTATATAAACAAACTGGGATATATAGCTATGAACAGCGAGAGAGAGAGAAAAGAAGGTAGAGAGAGAGAGAGAGAGAGTGTGTGTGTGTGTGTGTGTGTGTGTGTGTGTGTTTATATTATTTATATAAACAAACTGGGATATATAGCTATGAACAGCGAGAGAGAGAGAAAAGAAGGTAGAGAGAGAGAGAGAGAGAGAGAGAGAGAGAGAGAGAGAGAGAAGAGATTTAAAAAGGAAAGAGCGAGGTGCTTATTAGGAAGCTCAGAAATTAAGATGAGAGAGAAAGAGAACAAGCGAAAGAGAGAGAGAAAGACAGATAGACAGACAGACAGATTTAAAGAAGGAAGAGCTAGGGGCTTATTAGGAGGCTCAGAAATTAAGATGAGAGAGAGAAAGAGAACAAGCGAGAGAGAGAGAGAGAGAGAGAGAGAGAGAGAGGGGAGAGAGAGAGGGAGAGAGAGAGTGTGTGTTTATATCATATGGGGCATGTTTATATCACATGGAGCATGACATATAACAAGACACACGTGTTAGGACAAATGTCCTTGGGAAGAAAGAAAGGGTTCTTACTGATAATAGGAGTCACTTACTTGTGCATGACCCACATGGTACGATCTCTACAGGGCTACGTACACGCATAGGTACGAGCTTAAAAATGCGTGTGGGGTGACAAAGCCCCCACGTTAATGAACAGTGACAACACTCGTCTAGTTCATCGTAGTGTGTGTGTGTGTGTGTGTGTGTGTGTGTGTGCGAGAGAGAGAGAGAGAGAGAGAGAGAGAGAGAGAGAGAGAGAGAGAGAGAGAGAGAGAGTGGGGGTTACCGAACTGAGTTTGAACTATTCAGCTAGTAGATCCACCTAGTGGCGAAACCCTCCGGGAAAGTGAAGATAGCCCAATCTGAGCAAGGGCAGACAACCTCTACAGATAGTTCGGTGATTATAAATTATGCTTAATTCTGGGATTGTATGTGCTCATTATAATGTAGATAAACGAATACTTAAGTTTTGTTACACAGGAGCGTTTTTATAATATTTCTATTATATAATTGACCTCCATTGTAAATATGCCGACATGGACCACTGGAAATATAATTTTGATTATAATCAAATATTAGCGAATTATCTGAATTTCGACATTATCCATTTGCCTATATTAAGCTGCACACAGCGACTCTCGCACCACTACGCTCCCACCTAAAACTTCTGGCTGTGGCTCTCGCACGTGTAACTTGTTTACACTGAAAGATTACTACGTGGACACCACTGCCATCTTTTTTGTTGTCTGTGAACCAACAATGAGAGCGGTATCCCTTTTTGGTTATTTCCTAGTTGAGTAACATGATATTACAAGGTGCCCCAGAAAAAAAAACGAACCAAAATTATTTATCTATTTTCCCATTAAACAAACCCTAAACCCCAACACTAACCCTAACCCTAAATCCTAACCCTAACCTTAACCCTAACGCCCGCTAGATGAGTATAATGATATTACAGGGGGCTCCAGAAAAAATAGAACCCACAGATTTTGTAATTAAACTGTTAATTTTAACTAGGGGATAGGGTTAGGGGTTAGGGTTAGAGTTAGGGTTAGGGTTAGGTTTAGTTTAATGGGAAAATAAATAATTTGGGTTCTGTTTTTCTAGGTTACCCTGTAATATCATGTTACTCAACTAGGAAATAACCCCAATTTTAACAGGGGAGCAGTTCAATGGAATAATAAAGGTAAAAAAAAATAACAATAAATTTTGGTACAGCCGTGTGACTAATTTGATATCAAAGAGTTAAATAAGCCGTAAAAAGGGTCGATATATTCGTAAACAAATAAATTAAATCAAACCAAATGATCGATTAGCCTTCTTTATCATATAATGAAATAAAACAAAAAGAAATAGTGCGATTGAAAATTACATTGAAAAATAAGAAAATTTATAAACGAAGAGAAATAAAAGAAAGGACGATGATTTAAAACAGACGAACAAACAATTTTTATGTAAAAAAGGTCATGAGTAAAAGAAAGTTAAAACTGAAATGTACCGACAGAAGAAAGAAGGGCAGACAACTCAGGAGAAATTAGCGAATATAAATTGATAATAAAACAAGAAGGAAAAATCGATATTAATAAATAACCAGGAAATAAACGATAGAAGCAGAAATATCAGACATATCAAGTGATATTAAGTGAACAAAAGAAAAAAGCGTTTCTCCCTCAGTCTCTAGGTCTGTCCAACAGTATACCCTCTCCTACTCTTTCTATAGGTGTCTATGTATGTAAAGTCTATAGGTACCGCTTTTTCATATATATATGCATATATATATGTGTGTGTGTATGTGTGTGTGTATTATGGAAAAGGTGACTTACCGGTGAATATGTTCACAATGGTTAGTTGATGCAAAAAAGATAAGACAGCGATATAACAAATAAAAAGTGCTAAGTACGTTATTAGAGCAAATTTATTGTAATACAAGTACAAGTGATAACCTACTCGAGTTTCACCATAAGGATCTTCGGGAGTTAAATCCACTGGATTAATCAAGATATTGATTAATTGCAGACGATTACGTGTGTGTGTCTTTCGCGATGAAAAAAAAAACGAACCGTTTATCGCGAAAGACACACACGTGCAATCGACTACAATTAATCAATATCTTGACTATCCATTGGATTTAACTCCTGAAGATCCTTATGGTGAAAATCGAGTTGGTTATCACTTGTACCTGTATTACAATATATATATATATATATATATATATATATATATATATATATATATATATATATATGAAATTAATTGACTTTTAGGAGATATAGAATAAAAATAAGATCAAATCAGCCCAATATATATTTCATGAGCCACATACATTTACTTAGTTCCCCTGAAGATGGTGTACTAAGAAAACCGAAATCGTGGTAGGGAAATAACTTTTCTACAACGATATATATATATATATATATATATATATATTAGTCATCCACAGACAGTGTTTCAACGTTGACGTCTCTTCAGTGCAGCCCGACTTTAACAGCTACTTCTAGCCGGGAGCGAAACCCGACTGAATATTCGTCTGTCGAGCTCCTTACCTTCATGGCTATTGGCAATTACCAGCAAGAGGCAAACAATTATACATACTTAGGAAAATTTATGTTTACAATCACGGACAAATAAAGTGAGATCAATTCTTCTCCTAGCCTCCACATTAATATAATTAAAAAAAAAAACTGGAACACATCACCTCTGATGATGGCACTTCGAAGTGCCGAAAGTAGTTGGGACTTATCCACGAATTCCACCCAAATATTAAAAAGTTGGCCAGAAAACTCGAAAAGATCAAAAATAAAATTGTTAAACAGGAGATGTGTCTTTTGTTTAATTCTACATGTATATATATATATATATATATATATATATATATATATATATATATATATATAGTCCTGTTGAAGAAAGCATCGGACCATATGACTTTTAGGCACCTCTTTTTGATCTCGATTAAGAAAGGCCCTGTTTTTCATTTTCATCGTCAATATCCGGTTGTTTTAATAGACGATTTTTAGATTTTAAAAAAATTAAAAAGCTAACACCTAACCCTAAAGCCTAACACTAAACCCTAACCCTAACCCTAACAAACAAGGTAAAATGGTTTGAAGCCTCAGAATTGAATAAGCATTTAACAATAAATTAAACATTTTTGTTTTTTTCTAAATTGTCCGAGTTACACCCCAACCATTTCCATTGAATGTTATATTAGTCGAATCAACTTTTTTCATACGAAATAAGGAATGAAGCTAGGCTTCCGGGAATAATGAATGTACTCAAATATTATTACAAAAAGTCTGAATGGAGATAGTCAGGCTGATTTTGGACGGTATTGCACTTCAAAAATCCAGTTTCTAAAGACCCCCCCCAAAAAAAAATGGCGTCCATATCCTAGGCGCGTCCTGATCTTTCTTCGTCTATACCGGTTGACTGACAAAGGTTAAATACTCCAGTCTGCCCTATTATTTACCCATAGCTAGAGTGAAAATAGTTGGATGCATACCTTTTTCCAAGTTATTATCGATGTGTGAAATGCAAACAACCTTTTGTTTGGGCATTTAAACTCTAATCACCGAGTCATTTTCCTACGAAGATAACCCTTACAACAATTCTCATATATAATCTATTGTAGGTGCCCGTGATTCAATGGTTGTCGTCGTCAGACTCGACGACACGAGTTCAAATCCTAGACGAGGCCGGTTGCATTTCACTTAGCACTAATACTTTTTGGAAAGGTAGGAATCCAACTATTCTACATTCAACAATTCTACATTCAGCAATTCTACATCCAACTGTGGTTAAATAGTAGGGCAGCGTGGGCTCTTTAACCTCAACTAGGTAACAAGTCTAGGAGAAGGGAAGCTCTTCATTCAAATCTGATAAACTCCGCTTAAAAAGTGACCTTGAGTCACATCCTGTTTCGGTTAAAGGGTTGATAAACTGATACATAATACTTGCGTCTGGTTATACACATTTAGATGCATGGAAAGAAGAAACATTCGATTTTAGAGCCATTAAATCGACTGACACAGCTTTCCTATGTACTTGAAAATATCTAGACAAACTCACACACACACACACACACACACACACACACACATATATATATATATATATATATATATATATATATATATATATATATGAGGATAATCATGTTTTCCCTGTTACGTAACCAATTACAAGTATTTTTTTCTGCCTATACACATGTTTAATTGTTAAATAACAATTTGCCTGGAGTGAAATTTTGCGCTTAAAAACGGAGGAAGGAAGTCAGACTGAAGAAGTTGAACAGAGAAACGAACATTGCAAATCACAATTAGGAAGAGCGTAAAATGTTACATGAAAAATCAACTGAGAACGGAACACGAAAACAAGCGGAAAAGAACCAAGAGGCAAATATATTTTTTTCTATTTATTCATTTAACTTATTCGATGCGATGAAAACGAAAGAGGAAAAAAAAAAAAGGAAGGAATCTATCGGATTATGTCGTCTTAAAAATAATAAACATAGGATTAAAAAATAAAATAAATATATATATATATATATATTGCTTTTGATAGTGATCTGTTTAAGCAGTTTTAAAGTGATACACGTCTACTCAAATGAATAGATCGCTCTGACGAAAGTCTCCACTGCAAAGAGTTGAGAAACACACCAAAAATGGTTCTCTTGGTAGTATGATAAAAAGTCGTCGGGCGGCCTAATGTCGGTATCAGCCAATCAGCGAGGGAGTCTATCCCAGTTTCACTAGCACTAGACCAAGGAGATTGTTTTTGCATCTGAGGTGGAGCGCCACACCTACCATCAGCTCCTTACTTTACCACACAGATCCATGTGCTATTCATAACGTTGAGTTGACGAGGACCGGTATCGAACTAGGAACCTTGTGGTTTCTAGCTGAACGCTTTACCGACTGAGCTAACCCGGTAGTATAATAAACTGAATCAAATAACGAGGTTCCAGTTCTGGAGTTCTGGTAGTTCTGATAGTCATGCCTAGGCACTTGTAACAACTCAGATGAGATAAAGTGAGAATTATTTTTTTAAGATGTAGCTGTGTCAGTGCTACTGTATGGCTGCACCACTGGGACACTTATGAAATGCGTAGAGAAAATGCTAGAGGGGAACTACACAAGGATGCTACGTGCTGTCTTGAACACATCTTGAAAACAGCACGCCATGCATAAGACCTGGCATGGTGATGGTTTTTACTATAAAAATGCATTGGAAAGGATTTTTATTATAAAAATGCATTAGAAATGACTTTTACTATAAACATGCATTGGAAAGGATTTTTACTATAAAAATGCATTGGAAATGTTTTTTACTATAAAAATGCATTGGTAATAATTTTTACTATAAAAATGCATTGGAAAGGATTTTTACTATAAAAAAGCATTGGAAAGGATTTTTACCATAAAAATGCATTGGAACGGATTTTTACTATAAAAAAGCATTGGAAAGGATTTTTACCATAAAAATGCATTGGAAAGGATTTTTACTATAAAAACGCATTGGAAATGTTTTTTTACTATAAAAATGTATTGGAAAGGATTTTTGCTATAAAAATGCATGGAAAAAAGTGGAATACCACTTCATTGCCATTCTGTCCACAATATATACGTTCTTGATCGACTTGAAAATAATATATAATCCAGTTTTTGAGACTGGTGTTCTAGGGAGGTGTAGAGTAACACTTGATTGCCATTACTACCATATGACAGACTTTCCTGACGACAGGGTTTCGAATACACTGTACCCACTACCGAGAGGTACAGACTACCCAAAACAGGGTTTCCTACATGAACTGGATAAAATGGTGAGGTTCAATAATTAGAGGTTCTAATAATTTTGGGAAAGGTAGGAATCCAACTATTCTACATTCAACAATTCTACATTCAGCAATTCTACATCCAACTATGGTTAAATAGTAGGGCAGCCTGGGCTCTTTAACCTCAACTAGGTAACCACTCTAGGAGAAGGGAAGCTCTTCATTCAAACCTGGTAAACTCCGCTTAAAAATTGACATTGTGCCACATCCTCTTTGGGCTAAGGGGTTGGTAAACTCATACATAATACTTGCGCCTGGTTATACACATTTAGATGCATGGAAAAAAGAAACATTCGATTTTAAAGCCATTAAATCGACTGACACGGCTTTCCTATGTACTTAAAATATCTAGACAAATACATACATACTTTCAGACAGACAGACAGACACGCATGTATATATATATATATATATATATATCATCATCATCATCATCATTATCATCATCATCGTCATGTCGCGCTTTCAGCGCTGATATCCATGACAATCTCTCTCCATCCGTCCCTATCTCTCATCATTCTCGGGAGGTCCTCTATGCAGCATCCTGCATCCACACAGAGCTGATCAACGTACGTTTTTGCTGGTCGGCCCACGCTGGCTTGTCCATGTGCTGGCTTCCACAGGAGGACGTCGCTTATGAGTTCGTCTTTGCTTCTCCAGCAGTGTCCCGCGTGTCTTGTCCGTCTCACTCGGATGGTTTGGGTGATATGTGGTAGGTGGCCGTACAGCTGTTTTCTGGTAGGGTGCTGTTTCCACGTCTTGTTCATGATCACCCGCAGCATTCTTGTGCAGCTCTCATCTAGTTTATTCTCTAGTCGCTTAGTTAGGGTCCAGGTGGTGCAGCCATACAGCTGTACTGACACGACAATGGCCTGGAAGAACTGTCTCTTTAACTTGTCTGTGAGATTGGACCTCCATATGATCGATAATTTATTTATAGCGGCCCATGCTGTTCCTATGCGTGCATTAACGTCGTTTTCTGTGGAGGAGATGTTACTGCCTAAATTGTTCTACAGAGTTTAGGAGTTTGCCATCGATGGTTATATATATATATATATATATATATATATATATATATATATATATATATATGTGTGTGTGTGTGTGTGTGTGTGTGTGTGTATATATATATATATTTGAGGATGATCATGTTTTCCCTGTTACGTAACCAATTACAAGTATTTCTTTCTGTCTATACACATGTTTTAATTTAAAATGGTGAGGTTCAAGTTCTAGAGTTCTAGTGTGGTGTGGGGGTAACTCGTCTTTGACATTCCGTCCATTCTGACGAGGAATTATCAAAACAAGATCTACTTTCTTCATCGACTTGAAAATAATATATATTTCTGTTTTTGAAACAAGTCCAGAAAGAAGTTACAATATCGAGGATAAAGTGAATGCAATTTCCGTGACTAAGAGTCTGACTTTTTACTTCACATATGTAAACTCGTTGTCATGTCATTTAAGATCGTACAGCGCCACTGTTGCTACTAGACATACCCCGACTCTACGATATGCAAGATAAATGACATGAATATATATATATATATATATATATATATATATATATATATATATATATATGTGTGTGTGTGTGTGTGTGTGTGTGTGCGTGGTGGACTCTCCTATCGTGAACGATAGATGAGGGACAGCAGTGAGTGATTTGATTCCTCCCATGTTGTGCATGCTATCAAGAAGACATTTTTTGCTTCCTCGAGTGTGATAGCAGCCCAGCCTTGTGGCGAGCTATGAAGCCACACTGACAAATGAAGTGTTCTAAGGCGGGAGTTAAATCTTTCTGTTTTAAAGTTAGGCGGAGCTGATCTCGATGCTTCAGTCTATTTTCTTCAAAGCTCTTTAATCTAGCGAAACATGTTTTACGCTATTCTTTCCGATTTGATACCCATATATATATATATATATTATATATATATATATATATATATATATATATATATGTGTGTGTGTTTGAAATACGCTAGACTTAACGCACGACGGCGTCATCAGTTATGTTATTGGCTGGCTTCATAGGGGGGTTACGGGTCTTTCAACATAATACCCCCTCAGCCAGCCAGCCAGACCCCGTTGGAGACGATCAAACTCCAACACGCCACCCTTGTGCAACGCCAACAAAAAAACGTATAATACGTCAACGCGATCCTCGAACTCTTTATATCTGAATATATATATATATATATATATATATATATATATATATATATATATATATATATATATATAATCTGAGTTGTTTAATCATCATCCTATTTCATTCTTGAAAAATGTTTATAACATTGCTCTGTAATTTTATATACACAGACGTAATCGTAATCCTTATATATATATATATATATATATATATATATATATATATATATATATATATATATGTGTGTGTGTGTGTGTGTGTGTGTGTGTGTGTGTGTGTATGTTGTTGATTTTGTGTCTCCGTATGCTTCTAGTGAGTATATATATTTGAGATATATTTTTGTATCTGTATCTGTTTTTTGGAAGTAATTATACCAGGTTTGGGCATTGGTGTGAAGCATTAAAGTGTTATATTATGATAATGTAGTTACTATAATATGTTAATCAAGGAATAAATACCAGAAAACTCGGTAGTTTTTTTTTTTAGTTTCTTTTATTTAGACGTAGTGGTAAATTTTCAGGATAGTGACATCCCTTCTTCAAGACCTTGAATGGTAGTCTTAAAGAAGGTATGTCACTATCCTGAAAATTTACCACTACGTCTAAATAAAAGAAATAAAAAAAAATAAAAAACTACCGAGTTTTCTGATATTTATTCCTTGATTAACATATTAGGGTAACTACATTATAATTATATAGCACTTTAACGCTTTACACCAATGCCCAAAACTGGCATATGTACTTCCAAAAAACGGATACAGATACAAAAATATATCTCAAATATATAAATATATATATATATATATATATATATATATATATATATATATATATATAGAGAGAGAGAGAGAGAGAGAGAGAGAGCTCAAAAAGTTCTAAGCCCTACCCTAATACTTTATGACTGACTGTTCCTGTCTTAGTTCTTTCCAGTATTTTATATTTGTCACCCCACCCCGTCTTCTGTGTTCGCCTAAACTGCCCAGAAATTAAGACCGAAATCCATTTTAATTTTCTAATTCTATAAGTTGCTCTAAAGTCTAGGATTGGCTTAGAACCTCTTAAAAATACACACATACACACACACCTATATATATATATATATATATATATATATATATATATATATATGTGTGTGTGTGTGTGTGTGTGTGTGTGTGTGTGTAGACTAACTTACCATTTATCTAACGTGAATGTCATTTGCATAAGCAGCACAAATTTATAAATGAATATATATATATACGACTCAGTGTTTAGTTCACACACACACACACACACACACACACACACACACATATATATATATATATATATATATATATATATATATATATATATATATATATATATACGTCAGTGTCTGTGTTTCATATATATATATATATATATATATATATATATATATATATATACGTCAGTGTCTGTGTTTCATATATATATATATATAATATATATATATATATATATATATATATATATATATATAATATGTATACATTTGTATATGTATATATATTTTTTAATATACATACGTATATATATGTATAAACCACGTAAACAATTGTACACATATACGAAGCATATATATATATATTATATATATATATATATATATATATGCTTCGTATATGTGTACAATTGTTTATGCAGTTATGTCTTTCTATGCATAATGTTTGTAAGTTTCTCTATGTGTACATAGCCAACTGCAGGTGCTCACAGGTCTGCTATCATTGCCTCTGGTGCTAACAGTCAGAGTCGAAAATCAGCCTAGGGCAAAGTTTCGTTTACTGAATTATATACCTTGCACATTTAAAACTGCGAGAGAAATAAAAATCAAAAAAACATATCCTTTTAAACGAAAAGAAGACTAAAAACATATCGTCTTGGGGTAGAGAACCGTGAGGCGTAGTAAACAACAGTGTCCCTGAAAATATCAAGTCATGGCTTTCGTTTTTTAAAGGGGCTAAGCTATTCGTTAAAGATATTTGTTAAACTTACTAGTTGGTTGGTCACTTTGGCCCTATCTTGGGCTAGACGGGCGGTCGTACCGGCCCCCTCCGATCAATCGGCTGGTCACGTCAAGCCCTAGCACATATGATTTTCCCAACCCTATTGCCCTTATGGCAAGCCCCAATCCCTTTTTATCATATGGGTGATAGAAGGCGGTGGCTGGGGGTCTACATGTCATGGGAATGACGTTAAACTCTATCTGATGGAGAGGTTCCAGTTTTGGAGGTTTGGGGAATGCGGAGCACCCCTTCATCACAGGTACTACTACTCCTGGTCCACTCTGACCCGGAGTAGTAGTACCTGTTAGGGTCCCAGCTATGGGTTAAATAGAAAAATGTATTTTTTAAAAATTGTATTATCCATTAAGAATTGATTTATTTCAAAACTTTATCGGCATTAAATGACCCACTGAGGTTGATATGCCGTAAAACAAAACAAACAAACAAACTAGTTGGTTGGTAGGATTTTACGGCATAACTTTATTTTTTATTTATTTATTTTTTTTGCTATTCATTTATTTATTTATTTTCTAAAAACATCTTTCTTTCTTTCTTTCTTTCCTATTTTTTCCTTTCTTTCTTTCTTGTTTTTTTTTCTATTTATTTGTTGTGGAGGTGCGTGGTGTAATGGTTAGAGTCGACTCTATGGTCTCGTCGACCCGAGTTCAAATCCTGGACGAAGCTACAGTTCACTTAGCGGTAATACCCTTGGGAAAGGTATGAATCCAACTACTCTCCGTCCAGCTATGAGTAAATAGTGGGGAAAGACTGCCTTGGTAAGGCAACCCGTCTAGGAGAAAGAAAACTCTGAATTCAAACCTGTTAAACTCCGCTTGGCGTGGTCACTACTAAAATAGGCTCAGTCCTAATTAGTGATCTATTTCACAATACAAGGTGTGTCAAAAAAGTATCGAGATCTTTAGTACATTTTGACACACCTAGTATTCTGAAAAAATAACGTTGCATTCATTGTTCATTTCTATCTTGGTAAATACAGCTTCAATCTATTCGTTAAAGATATTTGTTAAACTTACTGGCTGGTTGGTAGGATTTTACGGCATGTCAACCTTTGTGTTATTTCATACCAAAAACGTTTTTTAAAGAATCATTTTCCCATTTATTAAACCATAGATTGTGCCGGTTTAGCGCAGTTGGTAGAGAGTCCGACTAGGAACCACACGGATATGTGCTGTAAAGTGAAGAGCTCCACCTCAGATGCTAAAATAATCTCCTTAGTCGAGCGCTAGGGAAAACGGGGATATACTTCCTTGCTGATTGGCTGATACCGACATTAGGCCGCCCCGACAACTTTACATTTGTTTACGCCTGTGTACAGATGCAGTCGGTGTATTTTTTTGTTCGAATCTTACGTACATGATTCATTGACCGATACCGGTCTTCGCCAACTCAGCGTATGAGTAGCACAAGGATATGCGTGATGAGCAGATCGTAGGTGTTGCGGTCCACCTCGGACGACAAGATTATCTACTTGGTCTCTTCCACTAGTGAAAAGAGGATAGACTCTCTCGTTGTCTGGCTGATACCAACTTTAGGCCACTCTGATGACGTTACCTATCCAGTGGAACTTGAAGTAAAGGAAATGAACCGGTACTCCATACATCCCAAAGCTCAAGAATTGAATGGCTACACCCGTGAGTTGACCCCGGTTGCTGAGTAATCCATGACATGCCACATTCAATTTTGGACTTGTTGGGTCCTGGTGGGGGCTCGGTATCTATTCAAGTCACGCCCTAGCATATCTATAACCGCCATAACCGTATGTGTTTGTCTGTTTATGGGGGTATTGTGACATTGTATTGACGTAGTTCCGGTTACAGAGAGACTGAATCTTCATAATAAAAATATGTAACTAATATCTGATTACCAGAGAAAAACAAAAGGCCTCATTATATCTTTAAAATATCTTTAAAAATAATTGAAGAACATGAGAAACACTTCAAGATTTAAATCTTAAAGGGCCGTTTTTATTTCTCTGTTTATTGACATCTCACTTTAATCAAATTTTGAAGATTTCCATCGAAACTGAATATTTCTCTGAATGTTTGAGATGATGCTTGATGATTAGTATTATCTGCATTATTCGGACTGTTGTCTTCATCTTTATTGTTATTTGTACAACGTTTCGGCCGATATGCCCTCCGTCCTTTTTCATGTATTTCTTGTCGGACTCGGGAACCTTCTTTTAGGACTCGGGAACTTTCTTGTCGTAATCGGGAGCCATCACGGTATTTGAACCTACCCTTTATTCATTCCGCGGGTGTATTCTGTTCTAATTCCGCTAACCATAGCTAATTATTTTTAAAAAGATCAAATTTAAATACGATCATATTAAAGATATAATGAGGTCTTTTGTTTTTCTCTGGTAATGAGATATTAATTACATATATTTATTATGAAGATTCAGTCTCTCTGTAACCGGAACTACGTCAATACAACGTCACAATACCCTCAGTAATTGCGTACGTTTACGAATGAGTATTTGAATTTATAGTTAAAATCGTTAATACATGAAACAAATCTTATTTATTAATGACGTTTCAATGAAAATCTGGGTTAGAATTGTCTCAAATCTGCCCATTTTATGAGTGCATTTAAAATCCTGCAGTGTGTTTTATATAACACTATGAAATAAGGTTTTATATTATATATGGTGTGCCTACTTTGCAAAATGGTTTTAATAAAACCGGGTTTAATAAAATTGACAATTTAAATTTTCACGAAAATACGCCTGGTGGAGTACTATGAAGGCAAATTACCTTCATAGTACTCCACCATTTCGAATGATTGAATCTCTCTTTTACCCATTCAATTTACATTGTTACTTTTAACGATCTACCGGTCGTTACTTTTGACAAAGCACCGTTCGAAAGGGTCCTTAAGTTTTCATTTTCTCTTTCGAAAATTGCTGATTAATAAAAGTATCTCATTATTTTTTGTAATCCTTTATATATATATATATATATATATATATATATATATATGTGTGTGTGTGTGTGTGTGTGTGTGTGTGTGTGTGTGTGTGTGTGAATAAAAGGAAGTGAATCCGACGATATGTAGTATAATGCAGTGTTTCGATCTATTAATTAAATCATCTTCAGGGCTTTTGTTGGTATGTGGAAGGTGATAATTTTTTTATTATCTCAGAATAAGGAGAAAGGCGAGTAATAGTCCTTGTTTTATATATATATATATATATATATATATATTATATATATATTTGGTATCCGCGTCCCAGGATACTATCACATTTGGTCCCGTGACAAGTACATGATTACACATCACACACACACATATACACCTCCCCAAAACACACACATACACAAACACACAAACATATTTTAGGTTCTCTATTCAAAATCGGTCCATGGTTATATCGATAAATGAACAATTCAATTTGCCATTTCTAAAGCGTCAGCTATTTTTCGATAATTTGTACGACCTGACTTTCAAAGAAGATCAGCTCCACCACATCCCATTTTCAATTTAAAAAGTATTTATTTATTTCAAAATAAATACTGAGAAATTAAGAAATATCTGCCCTGTATATTTACTGAAAAGTTGGTGGGAGGGCGGAAGAAAAAGGAAGACGTGGGGGTAGATGCGTTGGAAGGTGTGAGGCAGAAGGAGAGTCAAGTGCGGGCGGGAACGGATTGTCTTTGTAAGTTAATAATCAAAACGCAGGTATTTTTTTTGCTGATATGACCTGCTTCATCTGAAACATTCTTCCGAGTAATGATAACTTTCTTGCAACTTGTATGCAATTACAACAGTAGATACGTACATTCCTTACTTGGTGCACTGCATTAGTGACCTTATGTCAAACTAGGAAAAGGTTAGAAAATATTAAAGTCACATGGAACGCGCACCTTTTCTGTTGCCCGCTCATTCCATACAGATTTTAACAGATGCCCCATTAGTCGCTCAGCAAGTGAATACATTTTCTTTACTTCCTCTCTTCGCATCCTAAAGCCAAATTGAACACAAGGAAAGCAGGTGTGGTTGTGGCGGTGGGGGCTGTGGTGGTGAGTTGTGGTGGCGGTGGTTGTGCTAGTGGTTGTGGTGGAGGAGCTCAACTAAAATAAGATCTACTAATGGCCGTTAAAATGATTTCGTGTCCCAGAAAACCAAAAGGGAACGCCTGAAACATTGGTAGACATATCACTGTACTTACCTAAATACATTTTACCGCTTTTTTACTATACATATATATATATATATATATATATATATATAATGTATGTATATTTATATATGTGTGTATGCATATATATATATATATATATATATATATGTATATGTATATATACGTGCATATATATGCATGTATATATATAATGTATGTGTATATATATGAGTGTGTGTATGCATATATATATATATATATATATATATATATATACGTGCATATATACACGCACACACACACACACACACACACACACACATATATATATATATATATATATATATATATATATATATATACATATATATATATATATATACTTTTCTTTTTTTGTCTTTTTTTTTTGTAGATAAAGTCTTATTTAGTTGTCTGGTTTTTTGTTCGTAAACCAGTCTATAAACAGTTTTCCATTAGGAGACATGTACGTCAGTATTTTTTTTTTGTTTTTTGTTTTTTTTCTTCTTCTTTTTTCCTTCCTGTGATCTTTATCTTATACGTTGCATTTGCCTTGTTTCTCATTCAATTCAATTATTTTATCACTCTCTTTATTTTTCGTTCTTTTTTTACGTACTCTTTTTCTTTCCATTGTATTTTTTTATTTAATTTATTTTTTTTACTCTTTCGCTTTAGCGAATCATCTTGGGGCAAATGATCAACAACTGGTTTACAGGCGGAGAAGAAAATTTAGAGAACATGTTCGAAGAAAATTTAAAACAAATGATATGGCGTACCCTGAAGACTGACTCAAATAAGGTTTGACGAACACGCTTAAATCTTACATGACACGTTAACAGAAAAAAAAAAAAAAAAAAAAACACAAATAGATAAATGTACAAAACCAAACAAAAAACAAAAAATCGAATAAAAGAAAGAGAAAACTATTTAAGGCGAATCAAATTTGTTTCAGTGAATGGTAGTGCATGCAATGTCTCCGTTACAAGAATGAATTTACTCTCTAAAACAAGAACGGGTAATAATTTTACATTTGCAAATCGCATTGGAACTTTTGGGAAAATCTTTTAGGTTAAAACACAATTTATATAGTAAAATCTATCGGGGCGGCCTAATGTTGGTATCAGCCAAACGGCGAGTGAGTCTATCCACTTTTCACTAGCGCTAGACTAAGGAGATTATTTTAGCGTCTGAGGAGGAGTGCCACACCTAACATCAGCTCCTAACTTTACCGCACATATCCCTGTGCTATGCATGAGCTGAGTTGACGAGGGCCGAAATTGAACCAGGAACTCGGGGTACCCAGCAGGACACTCTACCGACTGAGCTAACTATCATCTCGCAACAATCTCTGCTTAAAAATTAGACCGGGCAAACCATCCAATATGAAATGCAAAAATGTAAATCCTGATTATCTGGTACTGCTTATCCGCCGATTTATCATTTCTTATGAAATTAATCCTTTGCTTAAATATCCGGTTGTTTGTTAGGTGTTAGGGTTAGGGTTAGGGTTAGGTTAGGGTTAGAATTAGGGATTAGGGTTAGGGGTTAGTTTTATAATTTAAATAATGTAAAATCGTCTGTTAAAACAACCGGATATTGACGGTGTAAATGAAAAACATGTCCTTTCTTAACCAAGATCAAAAGGGGTGCCTAAATGTCATATGGTCCAAAAAAACAAAAAAAACTAGGGTTGACATGTCGTAAAATCCAACCAATCAACACACCAACGTGTTTGTTGGTGTTTGTAGTGTTAAAAAATATTTTATTCAAAATGTATAATCTTTATTTCTAAAAATCGGCTACGGTAAAAGAAATATATGATTAAACACTTTACGATAAATGACGGTATCTTAGTCTCTTTAAAATGTCAATTGAACTTGGTCATAAAAAGTAGGTTCTCTTTCAGCTAGTCTTCCGGTGACTAAATATATGTAGGGTCATAAAAAACAGAGTAAAATAAAAGAGAAATGGGAGTTATATTAAATAGGTCGAGAGACCCCATAGCTGTTAAAGTCGACGGATCTTAGTCGTTAATTACATGAAGTAATTGTTGTTGACAGTCGTGGGAAAAACTCCGAAACAGACAAAGCTATATTTTATCATTTTTTGTTATAGAGAGCAAAACATTTTTTCGACTCGTTCATAGCATTTTTATGTCTTCAAACCAAAAAGTGCAACTCAACGTTTTCGCCGCTCGAAAAATTAAGTACGTGTGAAAAAAGGTATCAAAACATTAAAAAGACTAAATTCACCGAGAAAGAATGAACATTAGTGTCATTTTCTGATTAAAAGTACAATATATATATATATATATATATATATATATATATATATATATATATATATATATATATATATATATTTAGGTCTTGTCAAAATATAAACTGATCATAATATTTCTATTTCAATTCAAAAAAATAAAGACTTATATAAAAGTCAATTAAGAAAGTGTAGTATTAAATATCTTCGTAATTCCTCGGGGTATTTTGGTAGAGATGGAAAAAAAATGTCTCTCTATAAGATTATCACAAAATCACTTGATGCATTTTTATGACTTTGGGAAGAAACCAGACGTCATTGCTGGTATTACACACACACACACACACACACATACACACACACACACACACACACACATATATATATATATATATATTCATTACTGAAGAGCATTAATAGTAGGTTCGTCTAGATTTATCTTATATATATATATATATATATATATATATATATATAAGTAAAGTCGTCGGGGTGGCCTAAAGTCGGTAACAGTCAACACCGAGTGGTCCATCCCCTTTAACTAGCGCTAGACCAAGGAGACTGTTTTTTGACATATGAGGTGGTGCACCACACCTATCACCAGCTTCTCCCTTTACCGCTCAGATCCCTGTGCCACTCTTAAGCTGAGTTGGCGAGGGCCGTTATCGAACTCGGGACTTTGTGATTCAAATTCGGACAGTCTACCGACTGAGCTAAACACATATAAGTTTAAATAAATACATATTCGATTGTGTATGCGTTTTTATTGCATGGAAGTGATTCCGCGACCCTGGGTTTCAAGCTTTTATTTCGGCATTCACCAGCAGACATGTAGCACCAGAGGACAAATTTCCCCATGCAAGTGCTTCAAGTATAAAAGGATAACGAGAAAAAAATGTAATTTTAGAAATCGAATTCTAGCATATTACATTTTAAATGCGGAAAAACATTTACAATGGTTTGGCTTCCGGTCGATCTACACATTTAACCTGGATTAATAAAAGACAAACCAAATAATTGTCTTTAGCATTAATATTAACTTCTCATTCCTGATTCAGACAGACATACATTGATAGAGAATTGATACAAATTACTTATGGGTTGCCGCGGAAGGACCTGTGTAAAATCAGCCTGTTATTGTTAGACATCGTAGACAGCGAGTTTAAACTTCGTCACGCTATTACGTTTATTTTAGGACTAATAATTTTTGGAAAGGTATGAATCCCCGCTACCATCTCACTACTTTACACCTGATGTTGGCACTAGATATAGTCAAAAGTTCTTATGATATAACGTTTCGTGGACTCATTAAACAATTCTACCTAGGCATTAAAAAGCTGACCAGACAATTGGAACATATCGGAAAGAAACTTCTTAGACAAGAAATGTCTGTTGTGATCAACCAAACCTGTATGTATGTAATCTACCGAAATATAATAGGAATTTTTATTAAACGTGTCTAAAAAGTATCAAGAATGAAGTTGTATTCATGAGAACAGAAATGAAATGTCAATTTTTACATAAATCATCCCTTGGAATTCAATGTTTGTTGTTGTTGTTGTTGTTTATTGACTTTAACGGTATATCAACCCGTCTGAGGTTATGTCATGCCTAACGGTTAAGAAGTTATACATATCATGTATTTATATTTATACTTTTTAGTAATTGGTTTTATCAATGTGTTAGCATTATTGGGGATTATGTTGTTTGGTATTGATTTGTTTCATGTCTATATTCTATGGTATAATTTTATTTCCCTCAAAAAGAGAGAATATTCTCCATTTTCAAACAGATCTTTCATATTGTTTGCTTTAAAATAACGGTTTCTGATGTGAGCAAAAAACCTGCATTCATGAATAAGTGTTTAACTGTCAAAGGTGTTCGACATGTTCCACATTGTGGTTGTTGTTCTTGTTTGAGTATATAGGAGTGCGTTAGTCTTGTATGACCAATGCGTAATCGGGACACAATGACTTGTTCCTTTCTAGACTTTCTTAAAGCCGGTCTCCAGTCTCCCAAAGTGGGTTTGATTAGGAAGAATTTAGTGTGGATGTTGTTATTCCAGTGTTGTTGACATTTTTATGAAGGAATCTATTCAATTTAGGTTTCAAATCAGTATGTGATATCTTGAAATCGCCGGGATCAAATCTAGAGCTGGTAATTTTTCCAGTGAGATGTGGGTTGAATAATACCATTAATGTTCTTCCACAATAATGGATTTTGCTTTAATAAACCCAAAAAGTTGATATGCCTTTAATCAAAGAAACGAAACTGAAATATCTGTTCTTTTCTTTAAGTTATAAAATATAAATATAATTATACACGCTGGTGATGTATGTGCAAATTGATTGTTTTTAACAGCATATCAAACTGTCTTGGATTATTGCTATATACCCGTTCATCTCTGCTGGGCATATAATGAGGAAACAGTAAACAAGAGGTGATGATGGGTTCCAACTTTTCCTACTGTTCCTCTTGTCGCTGGCATCTTACTTACATCGGGCTGATGTTTTATTGTTTTTTTATTATTATTTATTAAAAAAAAAAAGAAAAAAGTTTTCAAACTGCGCAGTAAGAATCCGGCACCTTGAGAGCGACGATCCTCGACGTCTGCTCTCAGTAATTTACTGCTGGAATCTTCTAACTAAAGTTAATTTTCTCTGAATGATCAAGGGCATCAGTAATATAGAATAATAATTAACAGCTTAACGCCTCTACCCCAGGTATGGTTAGTGGAATGAGAACAAGATACCCACTTGGACTGAATAAAGGGTTAGGTTCAAAGTTTCGTGATGGCTCCCGATTACGACAAGAGGTTCCCGATTACGACAAGAAACTTTCTGAGTCCGAAAAGAAGGTTCCCGAGTCCGTAAAGAACTACCCGAAGAAGGCCGGAGGGCATATCGGCCGAAACGTTGTACAGAAAACAATGAAGATGAGGACAATAATCCGAATTACGCAGATAATACTAAAGTTAATTTTCCTTTCACATGCCTTTCTATTGGCGGGTTTCGTTAAAGGTTAATACCTGCCAAAATAACTATAACGGCGAGCGGTAACTTTCTATTTACACCCTCCGATTTTGAATCTTCAACGAACTTCCATTCAAAAGTCTAACTAAATTCCATACACAATTCTTAGTTAACAACGAACTACGTAGCATCATTCTATGCCTTGAGGGCATCATGTTCATTGTCAAATAATATTATCATTATGAGATATAATTTAAAAAAAATGTATTGCCTTATCGAATACGAATATTTTTTCACAATGTTTTCAAGCCACAGATTAAACTATAACAGGTACTGTCACTCCGTGTTAGATGGCTCTGGTATTAATGGCAACAAATGGGTATTTCAACTCTCCAGATCTACAGAGCCTCGCCATCAGTTGCAGTTTAAAGTTTCACTTAGTATGCCCCTTGGGTAGGGGTCCTACCCATCTGCAAGAGGATACAACCAGGGTATGTTAAGCCCCAACGACAAAGCAATATAGATATACAAGTTGAGAGAGAGAGAGAGAGAGAGAGAAATAAGAGAAAGAAAGAAAGAGACAGAGACACACGTAGCGGGAGAGAAAGAGAAAGGCATACAGCTTGAGTTAGAGGTAGAGTTAACGGATTAATCTATTATATAAATAACAATTTCGTTTGATTTTTTTGGTAGGATTTTACGGCATGTCATCTCTTGTTGGGTTATTTTATGTCGAATAAATTTTGTTTTGTTCATTCTTGATGGGTATTCAGTTTTTTTTTTCAATTTCAGTGTTTTTAATCACATTTTTTAATAGTTATGTTTTATCTATTTTATATATACTAGCAAATATATGCACCCTTCGGGTGCTAGTATTTAAGTTTTAATATAATAAAATATATTAAATTAGAAAGGCTGATGAAACTGAATAAGAATGCAGATAAAAAGATTTTGAACAGAGGGGGTGTGATTGAAAAATAGAACAACTTTGAAACTAACTCTTCCATCATTTTACATTACTCCCGTCTGTCTTTGTTAAATTTTCCTAATCTAACTATTTAGTTAAGATAGAAAGTAAAGAATAATATTACAGTTATTTCTTCTTGTTAATGGATTTCTTTTAAGATTTATTCCTGAGATTTTTGCTCATATTCAATAAGATCAAACCAAACAATTAGAAATCAATAATACTAAGCATATATTTATGAAAATCAAATTTTTAATATCAAAATGCAAATTAGCCTTACCACTCACAGTGTAAACCGCTATTTTGTTGTATATATAAATACAATTGCATGTTATTTGTATGTAGATATGGTCAACAGTCTTAATGATGTAACACAATTTTATTAATAATTGGGTTTTAAATAAAAAATAAAATCATGGAGAATGTGATGTAAATAACAAAGGTAATCGTGACTTGAGTAGTGATATAGTTTCGGTTACAGAAAGACAAACACACAATCTCCATTATGATAAATATATATATAAGAGTGAGTGAAAGAGCGAGATGGTGGTATTACTTAGGTACAACAAGAATCCTTTTCATTCTTTCATGGTGCTCTCACGGATTCATAATTTTCGAATCAGTCGACAAGCAAGTAGTATTTCCCCCTCTCCACCCCACGCCCCAAAAATCGTGTACAGCATAGAAAGATTTTTTTCTCTCCGGGGCATAGACTCTGGCAACACTTGACTCGTCGGTACAAGAAGAGCACAATCTCTAAACTGGAACCAATGCCCTTCGGATAAATAAAACGAAAAAGAAAAAAAAAAAAGGCAAAAATAAAAAGCGACTTGGGCCAAGAGTATATCCCTTTACGCGACATTGTCTATCCTTTCAAGCCAGCGAACAGGAAACGCATCACGCACGCATGCGCGGTGAGTTCCATTTGCCAGAAGCAACATCGTGACTGCAGTCGATGATGTCAATAAATGACAAAAACAAGAAGGTACTATTTTGCACGGATACGAAAGGTAATGGCAAGAAGGAAAAATATAGAGGAAGACGTTGGACAAAGAACCAGTTCGGAATTCTTACAAAAATGCATTTAAAAGGACGAGCCTATCAGTCGTGATTTCTACTTGCTATAATATCACTACGAAATATCATTTAAGGAGGTTTTTGAAATCCCTATAATAATAATAATAATAATAATAATATATACACACATACACACACACACACACATATATATATATATATATATATATATATATATATATATAACGTAGTCAAACAGTGTGTTTGAAAATGGCGAAGGCCGACAATTTGTGGGAGAATATGTGCTTAATTAAAGTAATACCTAATTTTGTTAATTAATTAATTATAACTAAATGAATAAGGCGTGCATATAGGTTTAAATGTAAAGCGTAAACAAATCAGATGACTCTTTACATTTATTCCTATATGCACGCCTAATTCATTTAGTTATAATTGATTAATTAACAAAATTAGGTATGACTTTAATTAAGCACATATTCTCGCACGCACACACACACACACACACACACACATATATATATATATATATATATATATATATATATATTATATATATATATGGGTCGCATCTATGGGTTAAATAGAAAAACATGAGTTTATAAACTAAATTGTATTATGCATTAAGAATGAATTTATTTCACAACTTTGTCGGGATTAAATTACCCACCGAGGTTGATATGCCGTAAAACAAAGCAAATCAAACAAACGAGTCTAAATTTCAGAATATATATATATATATATATATATATATATATATATATATTTTCACTCGTGAGTATGCCCACGAGCTTCTTCAGACCAAGAGTGGTCTGAAGAAGCTCGTGGGCACACTCGCGAGTGGAAAGGGTCCATAACCACGATACCCATGGTATTTAAGGCCTTTTATTCCCAAATAACTTTGCTCTGTTTACAATAATTAAACATTGAACTCGCATACGGAACCTGAACTCTACAACAAACTACTGGTAGAGGACCCGCCTAGAATCACCTTGTACCAAGAAACTTGGTACCGCACCAAAGTATATATATATATATATATATATATATATACTAACTGTGTTAGTATTGGAGAAATGAGAGCAAAGTGTTCGATTACTTCTGTAAGAGCTGAATTTATCTATTATAGTGTAAAATACATTTAAGGTTTCCAAGCAGCATTCTCGCTCTGCTGTCCTTCATCACAGCAACGTAATTGTGGGGAAAAATGCGTTGCCTTGATGAAGGGCAGCATCGCAAGCATGCTGCTTGGAAACCAATGGTAGTATTTGCACCTCAATTTTATTGTACACAATAATATAATATATAATATATATATATATATATGTGTGTGTGTGTGTGTGTGTGTGTGTTTGTGTGTGTGTGTGTGTCAAGTATTCCGCATGTTGTACATGGCGTTTTCAGAATTTTCTGGGCGTTGTAATTTAATTTAATCAAATATAACATATTACTAAACATGATTCATTGCATTCTATTTCATGATATTTTTATAATAAAAAGACAACAAAAAAATAGCGTATTTCCTCTGTGGGCTTGAATGGATTAATGGAATTTTAATTTATTTCAACATGGAAAATTTGATATAGTAGGAAATTGCGTTACGAGCGGTAGGAATTAAATTCGTAAATAAAGCTATCATTAAATATATATATATATATATATATATATATATATATATATGTGTGTGTGTGTGTGTGTGTGCGTTTGTGTGTGTGTGTAATACGTCTGCTATATTTATAAGTAAACAGTACTCAATTACTCAAACGCTGAATAAAATTACCCATTTGGTCTGAAGATCACATAAGCGAGAAACTGTCAGTAACCAGATGCTGTTGATTCGCTGTCCGTGTACCATAACTTTAGTAATATATAAGTTTTAATCTAATGAAATATGTTAAATTAGAATGACCAAATAAATTAAATAAGAACGCATGTGAAAACATTTATTTTAATTATATTTAATTGGTGTCTATATAAAATAATTTATAGGTTTATAAGCGAATAAATCAATGAAAGTATAGACCAATAACATGAAGTAATTATTTACACAACTCCGTGTTATTAAAACCACATTGCAAATTAACCACACTCTGTAAACCTTTGTTTCTAAGTGATATATATGACTATACATGGCAGGATTTTAAACACTTTTAAAATCGGCTGTTTTGATTTGAGCATGTCCTTCCAGGGCTGGCCTGGTGAGTCATCTGAGAAAGCACAAGGATACAGTGTCAAATGCTACTGGCACACAACTACGATAAAAAAAATTAAAATTTAAAAAATACAGGAAATGGTTTTACTCAAACACGAGTTGACAGTCAACAACAAAAAACAAAAAACAAAAAACAAAAAAACAATATTATTGATAGATATGAACAATCACTCTCATAGATAGATAGGTAGATAGATTGATTTTTAAAATTAAGTGTGTATATGTGTTCCTCAAATTAAGAAACTGAAATGAAATACTTTTAATTAAGAAATAACCAACATTAATGAAAATATAAGATGTAATTAATTTTCTTTTCTAATTTTGAACAATGAAAAGTAAAATTAAATTTAAAAAAAAAATCCTACTCACCTGATTCGCACTAAAATTTTTAGACATTTTCAGAGAGACATCACTAATAAATAAGATTTATTCTATGTAATAGTATTAACAATTTTGACTATAAATTAAATAGCCATTGATATACTTATGGAATTCCAAAGGTTATTGTGACGTAAGCAATGACGGAATTTTGGTTACAGACAAACTGACACCGACTATCCATTATAATAATATTTATTGATCAGCACTTTGCAAATTAAAGATGGATCTTGTGGTTCCGGTTTTCCGCTCACATTTATTAAAATAAACTTGTAGATAATATATTGTCAATTACGTTTCAAATATATACTATCAACTTTGACGAAAGTCGCTATTTCTTTGTATACTAAACATTTATGTAGTTTTTTTTCTATTATTGTCATTTTATTTTGTATTTAAAATAATAATAGATAGAATACATGTATGCATGGATAAACTCCTGGCCGAAACACGTGTCAGTAAAATAAAATAAAATAAAATAAATCCTATTTCATCCATTTCCTTTATTTTTCATTTCAACACACACACACACACACACACACACACACACACACATATATATATATATATATATATATATATAATTATATATATATATATATTCATTATGACATAAAATCTCATTAAGACCCTAACTGCTTGAGAATGGCCTCGTCAACCACTGTCATCAAGAAGCGGAAGTGATACGGGCCAGGTCAGTAGATGAGATGGATTTGAAAAGCTCACCCCTCAGGCTACGAGACAGGGGTGGGCATGAAGAGAGGTGGACCAAAGTAGACGACATCAGAGTGTAGACTAATCTTAACCGCAGTTAATAACAAACCGTTTCTTGTAACCGGAACATACAGAGAGATGCTTATTGATAATTCATCTATAGTGACACAAAGTCATTGGAGAAGGTTATTGGATATTTGAAGTCTATTATTCTACTTCTTTTGAGTTTTCACATCAGTTACAGCACGTCTCTCCAGTTTTTCAAAACTCATGACATAGGCCACACTTGGCTAAAAAATACATTCGTCACTAGTTTTATTAATTATTTACTCCTTTTGAGTTTTCACATCAGTGTTAGCTGATGGTCTTTCACTGGAGTCTGAGTGACAGCAAGTCTCCTCAGGTCTCCAGGACTCTTCTGAGTATTCTGGCAGATTGCAGCAGTGCAGTGTTCTGAATGGTTTCAATCCTTCCTCTGATATCCAAACTTTCCAAACCCTTTTCTAATGCTTTTGGGACTGTTCCAAGTGCACCAACTACAATTGGTATAACTTTCACTTTCATATTCCATAACTTTTTCAGTTCTCTGGCAAGGTCCAGATATTTGTCAATTTTTTCATTTTCCTTTAACTTCACCCTGTGATCCGCTGGCACTGCAAAATCCACCAGTTGAAGTTCTTTCTTTTTGTTAATCAACACTAGGTCTGGTCTTCTTGCTGGGATAAGGTGATCCGTTTTAATTTCAAAGTCCCAGAGAATTTTGTGCGTTTCGTTCTCAAGAACAGATTCTGGTTTATGCATATACATTTTGTTGTGTGGTCAAAATTTAATTTCTTGCATAATTCCCAGTGGATCACCTTCCCAACCCAGTCGTGTCTAGTTTTGTATTCTCGTTGTGCTAGTTTGCTACATTCGCAGAGTATATGGTTAACAGTCTCATCTCTATTACCGCAAAGTCTACATTTACTATTTTGTTGGTCTTATCAATTTTCGCTTTGATGTAGTGTCCTTATGGCATTATTTTGTGCAGCAATTATAAGTGATTCTGTTTCTCTTTTGAGTTCCCTTTCTTAACCATGTCCAAGTCTTTTTGATGTGCAACCTCATCTATTTGTCGTTTGAAGCGTCCATATAATTGTTTTTCTTCCCATTTTTGTTTTCTAGTCTTTGTCGTTCTTCTGTTTGTCCATCTGCCGTTTCTACTATTGTTGGTCGCCATAAGTAATTTGTCTTTGCTCTTCCTTGTGTAATCTTCAAGTTGTTGATTGTGGTTTCTACGCATTCCTCTATGTTGGCAAGACCTCTTCCCTTCCTTTCTTGACACATACAATCTATCTCTATCATCTCTAGGGTGGAGAGCCTTGTGCATGGTCATTAATTTTCTCGTCCTTTGGTCATCTGTCTGAGTTCTTCTTTTGTCCATTTTAAGAATGGTCCTGAGTATCTTATAATGGGGACAGCCCAGGTATTAATTCCTTTGATCAGATTTCTGCTGTTAAGTTTCGTTTCTAGAAGTTTTCTAGTTCTCCTGAGATATTCCTTTTTAACTTTTCCTTTCATTTCTGCTTGCATGATATTGTCCGCTTCCAAAATTCCTAAGTATTTGTAGCTTTCATTTTCATCAAGAGATTTTATAGTTTCCTGATTTGGTAGTTGTATTCCATTTAATAGTTTTCTTTCACCCTTTTTATTACAAGCATAGCACATTTTTCGATTCCAAATTCCATCCTATATCCTGGCTATATATCTAATAGTTTGTACTAGGCTCTCCAATTCTTTTTCATTTTTTGCAAAAATTTTAATGTCATCCATGTACATAGGTGGTTGATCTTTCTTGTGAATTACTAATTATTATTATAACGATTACTACTAAAAGCAGCACTATTATTATTATTATTATTATTATTATCATTATTATTATTATTGTTATTATTATTATTATAACGATTACTACTAAAAGCAGCACTATTATTATTATTATTATTATTATTATTATTATTATTATTTACTCCTCTTGAGTTTTCACATCAGCATTAGCTGATGGTCTTTCACTGGAGTCCGAGTGACAGCAAGTCTCCTCGGGTCTCCTGGACTCTTCTGAGTATTCTGGCAGATTGCAGCAGTGCAGTGTTCTGAATGGTTTCAATCCTTCCTCTGATTTCCAAACTTTCCAAACCCTTTTCCAGTCCTTTTGGGACCGTTCCAAGTGCAACAACTAAAATTGGTATAACTTTGACTTTCATATTCCATAACTTCTCAGTTCTCTGGCAAGGTCCAGATATTTGTCCATTTTTTTCATTTTCCTTTAGCTTCACCCTGTGATCTGCTGTAACTGCAAAATCTACCATTATTATTATTATTTATTATTATTATTATTATTATTATTATTATTATTATTATTATTACGGCCGCCTTAGCCTTTCATTGGTTCACTGGAGGCTGAGTGACAGCCAGTCTCTCCAGTTCTTTTCAGGTCTCCAGGACTCTTCTGTGTATTCTAGCCGATCTCTGCAATTCCGTAATCTAGATGGTCTCGATTCTTCATCTGATATCCATTTCATCCAGACTCTTTTCCATATCCCTGCGGACAGTTCCAAGGGCACCAAATACAATTGATACGACCTTCATCTTCACGTTCCACAGTTTACTTAGTTCATTGGTTCTCAGGTCCAAGTATTTGTCTATTTTTTCGCTTTCTTTAACTTTCACTCGGTGATCAGCCGGGGTGCCAAAATCAACGAGATGACAAATTCTCTTATTCTTTTATTATTATTATTATTATTATTATTATTATTATTATTATTATTATTATTTCACTTAATGAGAAATTTTCACACACGCCGTGACACGAGGTTCACTCTAGGCCAAGCGTCAACAAGTCCCCTCAGATCTCCTGGAACTTCACAGTATCCTAGCCGATTTCAACAATGCTGTTGTCGAAATGGTCTGCTTCCTTTAATTACCAGATATTCTAGTCTTTTTTCCAAGCTCTTTGGAACCGTTCCAAGTGGACCAACTACAATTGGTATCCGGTTCACCCTTATATTCACAGTTGTTTCAATTCTCAAGCAAGGTCCAGGTTTTTGTTTTCTTTCATCTTCGCCTCTGTTTCTGCTGGAACTGCAAAATCTACCAGTCAACAAGTTCTCTTTTTCTTTTTAATCAAATAGGTTTGAGCTTCTAGCTGGGATAAGGCGATCCGTCTCAATATCAAGTCCCGTGTGTATAATTCACATGAGTAGATTCTGATTTGTGCATATACTGTTTTATTGTATGGTCAATTTTAGTGTTTTGTATAATTCCCAGTGGATCTCCTTTCCAAACGAATGGTGCCTATATTTGTATTCTCGTTGTGCTAGTTTGCTGCATTCGCTAAATACATGGTTTATGGTCTCATCTCTGTCACAACACACTCTACATTTGTTGTTTTGTTGTGTCTTATCAATTTTTACATTGATATAATATGTTCTTATAGTATTGTTCTGTGTAGCAAATATCAGTGACAATTTCCATCCAACTGAAAATGAATAACACAAATAAAATAGCGTCTAACAGGGGCCAACCCCTCCGCATGAGCAGGATGTGACACAAGGTCAGTTTCTTAGCGGAGTTCACCAGGTTTGAATTCACAGTTTTCCTTCTCCTAGACCGGTTGCCTAATCAAGATTAAAGAGCCCAGTCTGCCCTACTATTTATCGATAGGAGAGTAGAATTCATACCTTTCCCAATGGTATTAGCGCTTAGTAAAATGCAATTACCACATCCAGGATTTGAACTCGGGGCGACGAGTTCATTTCCCATGACTTTAACCATTACACCACGCGCTTCCAGGGGCCAGTATAGTATAAAAAAAAACGTGTGAATAATTCACGCACCTATCTTATCAATTTTCCTACAATGGACTCTCCTAAGCAAATAAACCACAAAAAACATAGAAACGAATACAATTCGCAACAAACAAACAATCCCGTAACAATCAACAATCCCACTGAGGACGACCATTGAAATGGTTAAAATCACTAGGGTAAAGATATAGAACATTTTCTCTACCATCATGATGTATGAAAAACAAGAAGAGTTAAACGTGATTTTAGACTATTTCATTTAGTAGATATCAGATTACAAAAACTACTAAGTCGTAAGAAAGATTTTTTCACGTGATATTTGGATTACACACACACACACAACACACCACACACACACACACATATATATATATATATATATATATATTAAATGTTTTTTTTAAGTTGGGCGTTATTACGAAGCATTAAATATATATAAATGAATGAACTCGATATTATGGAGTATTGGATTCACTTATTTTTTATTATTTTTTGTCATAAATTTTCAGGTTCGTTAGATACCCTTTATCAAATGAATGTTATTACTGTTTAACGGCTTCCTTGTCTCTGTTGTTATCGACAGTGGCAGCGTCTGTGAAATATTTATAATAACGGAAAATTCCGATGTCTGCGTTCAGTCCCTACACGTGTGTTTGTAATTTTCGAATCCATTTAGTTTCTGATTGTTTTCTAGATTGCGTTGTTGGAAATGCGAGTTCTAATTAAATGCATTTGAGGTGTATAAGGTTGTGTGATAAGGTGTTAAAATGAAGTGCTATTGGGATATATATATATATATATATATATATATATATATATATATATATATATATATGTGTGTGTGTGTGTGTGTGTGTGTGTGTGTGTGCACAATCATGGTTATGATTATGCAATTGATAAGTAACTATATAAAGTATTTGTGTTTAAAAAAAATAAATTCAGAGTTTGGTTAAATCAAACTTAACGGACCTAAATTCCACCATTGTATGTCACCCCGTCACAAAAAAAAAAATCAGGTAATTAACCGAATTTAATTAAATTTTCAGTATTGATATATTAATGAATTAAATATACAATGCACTAGTTATTTTATTTAAAAACATTTACATTTTTTCAGGTCAGTTAATTTTGAACGATATATCTTTGAAAATCTCTATTATGCCTCAAATATTCGTGGTTCAACGTTAACGAACCTGAAAAAATGTAAAAGTTTTAAATAAAATAACTGATGGATTATATATTTTATTCGTTAATATATCAACACTGAAAATTTCATTAAATTCAGTTAATTCTCTTATTTTCGGTATTTTTCTTTTCTTTCGCTGAGGTGACATACGATCGTGGAATTTAGGTCCGTTAAGTTGAATTTAGCCAGTGTTTTGTTGATGAGAATAATGACGGTTATATTCCTTTGTTTTAGGATTTGTTCTCTCATTACTGGCTTCTTCACATCCAATCAGAAATTCCAATTGACGTGCTTTAAACTGTTTTTGGATTCCTCGTTTTAATCCACGAACTTGTAAATGCTTGCATCTGCCTTCTCCATAATTGAAAGTATTCGTATTTTTAGATTTATTTTTATCTATTCTATATTTTGGCCTGTATTTGTTTAATGACTTCTTCATGGCTTATTGCGCAACGTCTCCAGAAAACGTTCACAATAATCCATATACTTCTCTGGTTTTCCTCTCATTTAAATTTTTTAAGTATTTTTAAAAAATTATATTAAACTTTTTCCATTTTCTTCAATTTAGCTGATATTTGAATTTTAGTTTTTGCTTATTTTAAAATGTTATTTTCTTTGTTTTGTTCTTTGATTTCATCGTTTCTTTGTCTTTTCTTTTTAATACATATATATATTTTAATAATAGATAATGCTACCTTTGTGGTAACGATTATTTGTAACTTACACATTCAAACATTTTATATATAACTCATTTATTATATATATATACTCCCATTTGGTTGAGTTCTCTAAATAGGGATTTAATTGTAAATTCACCGTTCTGGCATATGGCTAACCCTCGATTTGTTAACAAAATCTTGAGGACTCTAGTGAATTCATTTCCGCTTAGAAATGTATCAATTAAATATTCTCCTATATTTGACAGCTGCCACTGGCCACATCGGCAAGAGACTTGGCGAACAAAAATTCATTCGGGTCACAAACCCGGTCAGGGGTAGCTGTTTAAGTGTAACCACACTGATGAGAGGTGAAACCCCGAAACACGTGTGTGGATAACTTATTTATTATATATATATATATATATATATATATATATATATATATACATATAGATTGATAGATAGATTTTTAAATTGTAACACGTATGCTTCAAGTATTTGATGAAAGATTATAAAACATATACGGGAGTTTTGAGGCATGAAAGAGTAGTAAAACTAATAATTAAAATAGCATAATATTCAAGAAATACAGTTGACTTAGCGGTTTCGTTTGTAATAACTGCGTACTTGTTAAGTAGGGTTATAGAGTAAATTAGCCCAGTCGGTAGAGCGTTCGGCAAGAAATTACAAGGTTCTTAGTTCGATTCCGGTCCTCGCCAACCCAGCGTTATGAGTAACACAGGGATCTGTGCGGTAAAGTAAGGAGCTGATGGTAGGTGTGGCACTCCACCTCAGATGCAAAAACAATTTCCTTGGGCTAGCAATAGTTAAAAGGGGATATACTCCCTCGCTGATTGGCTGATACCGACATTAGGCCGCCCCGACGACTTTACTATTTTTTATTAGTAGTTGACATCCGGTTTAGAAAGTATTCTCGCTAATATTGCCTTGATATAATTTATTTTTAAGTTAATGGATTTTGATTAGAGAGAATATTAGAAAGTTATCTACTCAGGACACATATATATATATAATATATATATATATATATATTATATATATATATATATATATATAGAGAGAGAGAGAGAGAGAGAGAGAGAGAGAGAGAAAGACAGACAGACAGACAGACAGAGAAAGAGACAGAGAAAAAAAGAGAGTATAAGAGTATATGCAAATACAATAATGATGTACATTCTATAGAAAATTAAAAATTAAAGAGACTTCAAATGCCAATTTACATTTCTGCATGCCAGTTGTATTAACATTTTCGATGAAGTAACCCTTCCAGATTAATTTTAAAATGTTTTGAATAACCCCAGGGGATGAAAGATGGACTCTACTACTGTAAAATAACTAGGTATTTCAAACTATCAATTATTTTAGTAGTTCGTAATTTATAGGGTGGACCAACATGATCTGACACATTTGGAGGCTTTATAATGTGTTAAATGTGCCAGAATTTTGGTCCACCCTCTATGATGTACGTTTTAGATTCTGAAGGAAAGAGAAAAGAAAGAAAAATAATTTTAGAGAAATATTTTTAGAGAAACTTATTTGGAATGTAATATTTATTTTGAATGTAAACAATCCGAGAGTTAACGGATTGTTTACAAATGGGAGATACCAAATAATCCGAGAATTGAATAGTGGTATTTACGCCTCTAAAAACCAGATTACATTCTGACGTAAGCTAAACACATAATGCTGAGGTGATGAATAATTCGGATGTTTACACGATTACAAAAAAGAGATTTGAGAGTCCAAAAATAAGACGGCAGACAGAGGACGACAGACAGGACACGTAAGATATCAGTTGATCCTAGCCGAATAGTCAGTTATCTCGCCCGTCTCACTTTCTTTCTTTCTTTCTTTCTTTCTTTCTTTCTTTATTTTTTTTTCTTTCTTATTTGACAGTTGTTCGGTAAATCTCTTTGTTTGATGGATTACTGCAAACAAATTTTCCACGATGAAAATTGTATGACTAAAGAACAATCTAATTTACGTTCGATTCTTTCTAACTCGGGGTTACCACAAAAACTACAACAGTACTTTTGGGAAAGTTATGATTAAACCAGATTAGATTTTTGCGAAATTCTGACGTAAGCTAAACCCATAATGGTGAGGTGATGAATAATTCGGATGTTTACAAGATTACAAAAAAAGAGATTTGAGAGTCCAAAAATAAGAGGGCAGACAGAGACGACAGACAGAACACGTAAGATATCAGTTGAACCTAGCCGAATAGTCAGTTATCTCGCCCGTCTCACTTTCTTTCTTTCTTTTTTCTTTTTCTTTTTTTCCTTCTTTCTTTTTCTTTCTTTCTTTCTTATTTGACAGTTGTTCGGTAAATCTCTTTGTTTGATGGATTACTGCAAACAAATTTTCCACGATGAAAATTGTATGACTAAAGAACAATCTAATTTGCCTTCGATTCTTTCTAACTCGGGGTTACCAGTAAAACTACAACAGTCCTTTTTGGAAAGTCCTCCAAATAAGTGTGTTAGGATCATGACCTTTTCTCCATTTAATTCCCATACTAATCAGTTATTTATGAACTTAAAACTTCTTAAGGTAAGAGAAGTTGTGAAACTGCATCAATTAAAACTTGTTTATGATATCCAACGTAACCAGTTACCTGACGACCTTATGTCTTTATTTGAATTCAGTAGTGAAGTTCACACTACTGATCAAGTTATCAATAGTTCAGCAAACAAACTATTGTATATCCCTGCTATCAAAACTAAATCCTATGGCAATCTGTCAATCAGATATTTTTGTCCAAAACTTTGGAACACAGTTTTTAAATCGGGTAGTATTCAAGGCAATGCTGACTGTAAAAAAATGTCAAATTATCTTTGGTTAATAGTTTTCATCATCTAAAAAATGTGCTCAATAAACATTATCTATATGAATATTCTCCTGTGAACCGAAGTCTTAGTCACCTGACGTTATCATTATTTCTTTTATGCTTTTTTTTATAATGTGTATTTATATATTTACATATATTTTTTCTAATTATTTATTTCTATTTTCTTTCTATTAATAGGTTATTGGTAAGGTATAGCTACTCCCCCTCCGCTCCCCCTTTTTTCATTTTTTTAAACTGGTTTAAAGAAAAGAAGGATTGTGATTGAGGGCAACCTGTTTAAGCATGAATTATTTTCGCTTGCCCAATACAATTAACTTTTTGTGTCTAGTGTGTTTAGGTTTTTATATATTTGTAGAAAGAATACAAGATGACAGACAGAACATGTAAGATATCAGTCGAACCTAGCCGAATAGTCAGATATCTCGCCCGTCTCACTTTTTTCTTCTTTCTTTTTGTTCGGTAAATCTCTTTGCTTGAGGGATTAGTGCAAACAAATTTTCCACGGTGAAAATTGTATGACTAAAGAACAATCTAATTTGCGTTCGATTCTTTCTAACTCGGGGTTACCACAAAAACTACAACAGTCCTTTTTGGAAAGAATACGACCTCGCTTAAAATAAAGGCCATAACGCAATACTAAACGTACTAATCAATGATATTAAGACACTCAAGCGCTTGTCACTTTCATTTATCATGTGTCTGTTGTCTCACCTTATGAATATTAAACAAGATGTGTCCTCCGAGGGTCTTCCTCAGTGGCCTAAGCTGAATAAATGTGAGGATCAGATCAAGACTCTATGTTGGATGAAACATCGTAGTCCAACCATGCGCTGTGATTGCTTATCTGGTCTTTATGATAATGTCAATTCTTCCATTATCTTGCTGAAGAAGCATCACTCATCTTCACACGTGACCTCATCAGAACTCAAAACAAAGCTTTATTTGACCTTGGCCACTTTTGAATATGAGTTATATGATATTTATGTTAAATTCAATATATATTCCATTCTCTGCATCAATCTATAAGTTCTTAATTTTATGTTCATTCTTATAAATTCTTTTCAGTTTCATTCAATTGCTCACATTCTGTATATCTCAGCTGATTGTCTTTCTAGTTCGGTAACTCCTTTCATTTTTTGAATTCTACATTTAGTTGGCCTTTTTATGGTTATATGTGCTGATAATTTATAAGATGACATTTTCTATCAACGAGTTCATCTCTCTCTCCTATTCTCTCTCTCGCCCTCTCTTTCTTTCTCTCTCTCACCTTCTCTGTCTCTGTCTCTTTGATAGACTATATCTGTCTCTGATTCTCTTTGTCAGTATGCCTCTCTGTCTCTATATCTGTATCTCTTTGAGTTCATACACATTTAGTTGCAATTTCATATTGATATGAGCTAATAGTTTATAATATGTCATTATTTGGTTGAGTTTAAAATTTTCCACATAATAATTACGGATTGTCGACTCCCTCCCCCCTCTCTCTCTCTCTCTCTCTCTCTCTCTCTCTCTCTCTCTCTCTCTCTCTTCGTCTGTCTTACTGTATGTCTGTCTCTCTCTTTGTCAGAAGTTTTCAGTCTGTCTGTGTCTCTCATTCTCTTTGTCCGCATCTGCCTGTCTGTCTTACTCATGCTTTCTTTGACAGTCTTTCTCTGTATATCTGTCTATCTATCTTTGATTTGGTTTGTTGTGTTGGATTTTACAGCACCCCAGCCCCTGTTAGGCTATTTTTGGTGAAGACGTTCTGTTCTATTCATTCTTAATTGGTATCAATTTTTAACTGAATTTTACTACGCCTTTTAACCTTTTTTGTATTTAACACATGGCAAGGACTCTAACAGGTACTACTACTCGGGTTTTGACCTGGGTATAATGGCGATTATTGGGGTACTCCAAACTCCCAAGAGCTCAACATTTTATGATAAAAATCGTTGTATGATAAAAAGAATCACCATTGCCGTTCACGTTTTGGCATTCTATTACATTACAGTGGTACATTATTGTTTAGCTTGCTAAGAGGTTTTTCTTGGCTTTAAACTGAAAATTTAAATCTTATGTTAAAGCTCTGACTTCTCCTATCATACAGTGCTCAAAGAACCTATAGAAGGGGGATATATGCGGCGAAATAGACCTTCGAATCAACAAGCTCCCGCCAAGGGGAACCAAAAACAAGCGAGTTCTCCGTCTTCTCACAAGTCTGTGGTCAACACATTCTTCGTCTAGCACCTGGAAAATTCGTCGTAGTCGAAATAATCTTTAGCAGTTCAAAATCACATTTCCTATTTAGTTTTGTTTCTGTTCGACTTACATCCATTTCTTTACTGAAAAGCGCTTCGTCTTCGACTGCTTCTACTGCTGCTGCTGACTCACTCCTTATTTTATGGGCATATTAGCCAAACATCCGGGCACATCAGTCGAACCTCGCGTCCGTCCAGTGCCCAAAACGCAATTGTTTTTGCATGCGGAAGGACGCGAGTTCGATCCCGGCAGGCAAGACAATGTCATGCTCTTTTTCCTTTCTCGTTCTCCGTCACAGAACCCTTGATACTTAAACCCTCCTTTCAAACTCCAAGACATCACACATAGGCGATCAACTGCATAGGTTACACCTCACCTGCGGACTCTGACTTTGAAAATAAAGAAATGTTCCGTGCAATTTTGAACAAAACATATATTGAATTTCAATTTTCTGTAGCAATCTACTTTCTCAAGGGAGATGATTATTTAATGTTTATTGTATAGTAATTGCTCTCATTTATTTCAGTTAAACGTGATATAAATTCAATAAGTATATTTGACTCCACATTATTTTAATGGATGCTGAAATCGTCTTTTAAACGATCGCATTATAAATAAATGCTGCTAATACATACATTGTAAGTAGTTGCTTATCATAGGTTTATACGAAAAAGACCTGAAAAGTTATCGGCCAGACCAAAAACCTAAAGTAATATTATACTAAGCCCCTTTGATAGGCTGATATCATTCTTAGCTTCATATATATATATATATATATATATATATATATATATATATATATATATATATATATATATAGGGTCAGGCAAAATGATCTGACACAAAAAGTGTTTTTTATTTTCGAAAAGTACATATATTGCAATTTTTTTTTCATATAATGCCATTTTGTTTTATTTCTTTATAATGCCATTGTTTTTCGTTTCTTTTTCAGTTGCTGTCATGAATTGGACTGGTGAGCATAGCGCTTTCATTGTGGAAACGTTTATCATCATTTTGTATGGATGCATTTGAAGATCATTGTGAAGAATTCTTCGCAAACTTCTTTCGGAAAGTCTAAGAGCCTGGGCACGTTTAAATGTTTAACGGAGTGGAGACTGTTGAACTGAAGCTCTTACCGCTGCCATATTTTCTGGAGTTCTGGTGGTGCGAGGTCGGCCGGTTGATTTTCGTTTCAATGCAGATCCAGTGGCTCTGAAGTTGGTAACCCATAACAAGATCGTGTTTCGAGCTGGTACGGGATCATGTTAAGATTGAAGTGCAAACGAAACGCTCTTTGTGTTGCAGTTACAGATTCTGTGCGGACATTGGATGCCGTGCGAACGACTTGCTGGGATCGATGGCAGATAGGGATGTGTGGCAAAAGATATTCATGGGTAACCGTGCTGTGAAACATGATGATAATGATGATGATGATGATGATGATGATGATATTTTATTCTAATCATTAGTATTGGACTTCCAAATATAATCTCATCGTCATGATTATTTCATCATTCTTCCATCACCATCACCATCATTATTGTTCTAATAAATCATAGCTATGATAATTGTGATAGTTTATAATATTTTGTCTCTGCTAATGTCATTTTTTCAAAATTTATCACTTTGGAATTTTTTTTGTTTTTGTTTTTGCTTATTTATTTGTTTTGTTTTTTCTAGCTTAAATGTCGTTATTATTCGGCTACATCGATGCATTAAAAACAACAAAACAAAAAAAAACAGAAAGAAAAAAACTAGACAATATGAACGCTCGTGTGGAGCATATGAGCCGACAAATTAGAAAATTAAAATGAAATACGATCCGGTGGTCATGTTCGAAAGGGAATGTTAGGGTGTGTGACGTGAATTGGCGACAACAGACCTAGACACACACGATGCAAATACTCAACAACGCAAATCAACTTTGAATTTGTCCTTCCTTACGTTTCTCTATTTGACAAACTTCTATATTCATGTTTTATTTTTGGGGAGTACAGCTGGGTTTTGTTTTTTGGGGTTTCATTTTTTTTTTTTCTTGACCAATATTTCCCAATTGGATAATAACGTGAAATGTTGAAATTAATAATCGTGTTGCAATATAATGCAATAAGATTAAGGAGATACAAAAAAAAAAAAATAATAATAAAGATAAAAAAAAAATCAAAGAAAAAGAAAGAGATTTTTATGACTTGTTTAGTTTAGTGTTTTGTAAAACAGCCCATAATTTAAAGCAGTTTAGAATATTAGCTTTCCGGTCGGACATTCCTTCATTAGCTGGCATTTAGTTTGGGGACGGAAACGTGCACCGACTTTCTTGCACGCACACATGGCTACACCAATGTATTTTCAAGAAGATATACACCCGGCTCTAGGCGCGTTGTGTAATGGTTAGAGTCGTAGGAAATGGACTCGTCGAACCGTGTTCAAATCCTGGACGAGGCTGTTTGTATTTTACATGGCACTAATACGCTAGGGCAGAATTTTTCAACCGGTGTGCCGCGGTAAACTAATGTACCGTGAAGCTTTCAGTTGGTCCTAAGACGCGGGCAAAAGTCTTCCCGAAAGGCGCCGGATCCGTCATTGAAATTAAGAATTCACGTTCGAAATCAAAAGCGGCCGGCCTCCCGTCGAAAGCGAATCGGGTTAATATTCCCGAAGCCGGACTTGGAGAGTGCCCGGGGTGGCGACGCTGTTGGCAGCGGCGACCTTTCCGGGCGAAACCGCGAAATAATCATGAGGATTATATTTTTATTCTATTTCTTTACTATTTTTTGTTTTAATTTAATATTTTTTGTTTTCTTTTACACTTGTAGCACATTTTCACTATTCCTTTTCTTTTGAAATTTAAATGATAAAATAATTATATGTTTATATACTGATGGTGTACCTCGACCAATTTATTGCCCAGCTCACTGTGCCGTGAGATAAAAAGGTTGAACAACTCTGCCCTTGGGAATGGATCCAACTATTCTCCCTCCCGCTAAGGGCAAATAGTAGGCTAGACTAGGTCCATTAACTTTGGTTACGCAAACAGTCAAGGAGAAGGAAAACTCTGAATACAAACCGATTAAACCTGCTTAATAAATTGACCTTGTGCATGCTGCTCGCATGGAAGAATTATGAATATATAGACTAACTAAGGCTATAACTAGGCTAACTATAGGCCAAGACTACGCTACTTCGTCATATAATGCAATATAAGCGCTTGGTACAAGTGTTACTGTCGTGACAACATGAGAAGACCTGGCCAGGTTAGTAAATAAGTACGGAAAATCGGAAAATGAAAAATATTAAAAAATAATTTTTGGATATATTTTTCTCGTTTAGATAATTATTTAATTGACTATTATCTTATAAAATGAAATAGAAATATATATCAATATTTGTACCGTTTAAAAGTGGGGGCGCTAAATATTCAATAGAATTTTCGACAAAAAATCATCAGAGATTAATACCAAATTAAAGTAGTAATTTAAAAAATATGTTTTTAGAATCTAATATGACATTTTAAACTTAACATCACGATACTCATATTTTAAACGAATTTTATATATTAATTTATCATAGCAGAAATACCTAATTAAAAGGAAGCCTCAAAAGAGAAATTGAATGGTACATGATTGCAGCACAAAGCAAAGCCAAAAGAACATATTATATTAGAGCAAAAATAGATAAAACAACAACAAATGTAGGGTACGTGGAGACAGAGATGAGAAAATCAAACAAATGTTAAGCGAATGCAGCAAACTAGCACAACGAGACTGCAAGGCTAGGTGCGACTGTGTTGAAAGGTGATCTACTGGAAATTGTGTAAGAACTATTTTTTGACAATGAAACAGGAAATAAAAAATGAAACGGAGATGAGGAAATGGACCTTTTAAAAAGATTTCCATCACTTTTCAGACAACGATTTTTACATCCTAATGTCGAGATGGAGTTTTAAATAAAAACTGAAAAGTGTTAATGTAGATTTCACCATCTATACCGTATATATCTTTTAAATAATTTGTTTTACTTTCTACTTACCATCGAATTTATTTACTTGCTTATCTAGCATATATATATATATATATATATATATATATATATATATATATATATATATATATATATGTATATATCTGTATGTATACATGTAAATATATACATGTATGTATATATATATATATATATATATATATATATATATATATATATATACGTATATGCATACATGTAAATATATATATGTGTATACATTTGTGTGTGTATATATATATGGAGATATACATGTATGCATATATATATATATATATATATATATATATATATATGTGTGTGTGTGTGTGTATGGAAATTTCCATGTATGCATATATATATGTATGTAATATATATGTATGTATGTATGTATATATATATATATATATATATATATATATTATATATAGAGAGAGAGAGAGAGAGAGAGAGAGAGAGAGAGAGAGAGAGAGAGATACATATTTGCACATATATATGTGCAAATATGTGTATCTCCATATATATATATATATAATATATATATATATATATATATTATATATATATATATATATATATATTGTGTGTGTATGGAGATAAACATATTTGCACACACACACACACACACACACACACATATATATATATATATGTATAGAGATTACATACATGCATATATATATATTTGTATATATATATATGTATGTATGCATATATATATATATATATATATATATGTATGTATGTATACATATACATATATATATATATATATATATATATATATATATATATATATATATATATAGCTATATATTTATATGTGTGTGTATATTTCTGTTTATTTGTGATATCACATGTCATTTTGTGTAACTTCTTATATATAGCTTTTGTCTTGTTATTTTCATTTTAAATGAGTCAAAAGCAATATTGATGAAGACGCCGACCTCATTAAAGAAAAATACGTCAGCAAAGTTTTTTAGATAAAAAAAATACAGTTCATTTAAACTCTATTTTCTTGTATGCATCTTATATCTTATTCATTTTTTAATCATCGCTTTTAAAATCAATTTATTTCTTTACTTTCTTTCTTGATTCATTATCTTGTGTCTTGGACACGTTGTTAAAGAAAATTAAACAAATAACACAAAAGACTTTGTAAACGTCTTAAAGCGAACAAAGATGCTTGGATAAATGTGCGCATATGATTCACATAATCTTCGCATAGAACTCTTGAAATAACACTTCAAGTACTCTTCCGATCACTCCAGGTTTTCCAATGATACCTTCTTGAAATTCTTCTTATTTCTCAATTGCCAAAGCCAATATCTTGAACGATGTTCTCTTGGATAGGTTAAATGGGATTGAATTATATAATAACATACAAGAACGACATCTCCATCTGATTGTAATGAGATGAACAGTAATGTGTCAGCAGTTGTCTTTCAATATGTACAAACATGTCTACATCTTATTATAATGGAGACTTGGAGTCTGCTTGTCTTTAACTGAAACTTCGTTTGTGCTTACATGAAATTCTCTGGGACTTTGAGATAAAAACGACCTCCTTATCTCAGCAACGAGACCAGACCTACTATTGATTAACAAAAAAGAAAGAACTTGTCAACTGGTGGATTTTGCAGTTCCAGCAGACAACAGGGAAAAGATAAATGAAAACGAAAAGATGGAAAAACACTTGGACCTTGCAAGAGAACTGAAAAAGATATGAAATATGAAAGTCAAAGTGATACGAATTGTAGTTTGTGCACTTGGAACGGTTCCAAAAAGCTTCGAAAAAAGACTGGAAAATCTGGAAATAAGAGGAAGAATTGAGACAACCCAGAATACTGCACTGCTGCAATCTGCCAGAATACTGAGACCTGAAGAGACTTGTTGTCACTGAAATACATCAGCTGACGTTGGTGTGAATAATAATCTTATTATAAATTGTGTGCTTTTCCGTCTGTAACCGAAACTATATTCCTACTCAAGTCACAATTCTCTTAGTAATTGACATCACATTCTCCATGATTTTATTTTTATCTAAACCGCAATTATTAATAAATTGTCTTACATTATTAATACTGTTAACTATGTCTACATACTGACAACATGCAATTATATTTATATATACAACAAAATAGCGGTTTACAGTGTGAACGGGAAGGCTAACTGCTTAGTATTATTGATTTCTAACAGCAAAATCTCTTCAATGAATCTTAAATGAAACCATTAACAAGATAAAATAACTGTCATTTTATTCTTTACTTCTCTTTTAACTAAATACTTAGTTAATTCGAAAAAATAACAATGAAAGACTTCATAGGATATTTTATTACATTAACTTAAATACTTGCACCCGGAGGGTGCATATATTTGCTAATAATAATAATAATAATAATAATAATGCTGGAAAATAATTTGAGTGAATTGAAAATCAGAAGAAGAATCGAGATCACCCAAACTACAACAGTTAGGATCGGCTAGAATACTCAGCAAATTCCTGGAAACCTGAGGAGACTTGCTGTCATTCAGATACCAGTGAAAGACCCTCAGCTAACACTGGCGTGAAAAACTTTCAAGGACATATAATGATACTTACATACGCACATACATATTATTAAAAAGTAAGCGTAACTGAAGCTCGCCCCTACCTCAAATTTTAGCAAAAAATCACCGGAGTGTTCTTTCAAAAGACAGATAATCCACCTAAGTACCATAAGATTTCGATTTCTATACCGGCCGTTGCCAACACAGTGCGCGAGTAACGCAGATTGGATCTGTGCAGTAAAATGGGAGCTGATGTTAGTTGTGGCGCTCCCACACATATGCAAAAAGAATCTTCTTGGTCCAGCGCTAGTAAAAATGGAATAGACGCCCTCGATGCTCGGTTGATACCATTAATAGTTCACTCCGCCAAATTTTGTTACTTTCTATAAATATAAAATATTTAGGATTTACGTCGCTTTTATATTTAATTTTCAAACCTTAGTGCTATGTTTTTCGTATTCGTAGCAACGCCATACCTATATAAAATTATATTGTGGCATTGTATTGTATTTATATAAACCGTCATGCATAGTTCTATATATTTTTGGTTTACTATAGAAGATTTTTGTGGTTGGGTAAATTGCATTTGCGAAAAGTTTTTGGTTTTTATCTCTTTCATCATATATCTCACTGTCTCTATTTTCCTTTCGAGAAGAGATAATACGGAAATATAGCAGTTTTCTTGCTTCCAGAGGCTTATCAGTCATCAGGCCGATAAATCCGTCTTTTGAAAGAGAAGTACACCCATCTTTAGATTGGTATTTCCCCGCGAGTAAAACAAAAAAAAAACATCATTATCCGCATTGAGTTTATATTACATTAATCATTATATCCTCTAGCTCAAAATTGATAACTTATCTTTGAATTTTTTTTGTTCAGTTAGAATCTTTTGTTATTTATACTAAAATTTAGGACAGCTTCTTTGTTATTATATAGGCCAACTATTGTTATTATTGAATCGCGCTTATACTTATTCTCCATATATATATATATATATATATATATATATATATATATATATATATATATATATAATCCAAAAGTCCACCCCTTGTTGGCTGGGGCGTTAGAAATCACCGACTGCACCTCTGCAGAGGGATAAGACTCCCCCAATGGGGCCACCTGTTGGCCGTGGGTGGCTACCCGTGATGCTTAAGGATAGAGCCCAGGTGGATGAGCAGTTCATGACATGCAATACTCCACTTTGGCCCTATCTTGGTCGAGGTCGGAGAAGCCTCCCCCCGATCAATCGGCTGGTCACGTCAAGCCCTAGCACCTATATGATTTTTCCATCACTATTGCCCTTATGGCAAGCCCCACCTCTTTTTATCATATGGGTGCTAGAAGGCGGTGGCTGCGGGTCTACATATCCTGGGAATGACGTTAAACTCTATCTGATGGTGAGGTTCCAGTTTTGGAGGTTTGGGGAATGTGGAGTACCCCTTCATCACCATTGCTCCCTGGTCTACTCTGACCCGGAGTGGTAGTACCTGTTAGGGTCCCATGTATGGGTTAAATAGAAAAATGTATTAATAAAAAATTGTATTATCCATTAAGAATTGATATATTTAAAAACTTTATCGGCATTAAATGACCCACTGAGGTTGATATGCCGTAAAACAAACCAAACCAAACCAAACCAACCAAAAGTCCAGAGAAGAAATCTTCCTTACGACACAAGTGTTTTGTTTAAACAAAACCAGGTCACAGTTTGAGAGCTCAATGTGTGCTCTTAATGTTAGAGTCACAGAGCAAATATATAAGTAAAGAAATAACAAAAGATTTAGAGATTTAGCATTATAGTCTATTTAATTTCTGAAATATAATGCTAAATCTCTAAATCTGTTGTTATTTCTTTACTTATATATATATATATATATATATATATATATATATATATATATATATATATATTATATATATTCTGATAGTCTTCTATACTGGCCAGATTCCATATTATCTGGTCTTGTTTTGATCTTGGTTTCCTGTTTCTTGTTACATTGTGTTTATACTTACTCTCCATATTATATTTATTTTGTGATATCTTCTATGCTGGCTGTATTATCTGGTCTTCTTCTGATGTTAATTTTGGGTATTTGTTATTGCTGAATAACGCTTAAACTTATTATCCACTATAAACATATCCTCTGATATATTCTATACTGACCGGATACTCTGGTTTACTTCTTGTTTTGATCTTTGTTTCCTGTTTATTATTACATGGTGGCTATACTTACTCTCCATATTATATTCATTTTGTGATATCTTATATGCTGGCTGTATTATCTGGTCTTCTTCTGATGTTGATTTTGGCTGTTTGTTTTTTGCTGAATAACGCTTATACGTATTCTCCATATTACACTTTTTTTAATATTTTGTGATATATTCTATACTGGCCGGTTTCTCTGGTATTCTTGTGTTGATTCTTGTTGCCTGTTTATTGTTACATGGCGTTTATACTTATTCTCCATATATTTATTTTGTGATATCTTTTATGCTGGCCGGATTCTCTGGTTTACTTCTTGTTTTGATCTTGGTTTCCTGCTTCTTATTACATGGTGGTTATACTTACTCTCCATATTATATTTATTGTGTGATATCTTCTATGCTGGCCGGATTATCTGGTCTTCTTCTTGTGTTGATTTTGGGTGTTTGTTTATTGCTGAATAACACTTATACTTATACTTATTCTCCAATATATTCTATACTGGCTGTATTCTCTGGTATTCTTGGTTGATCTTTGTTGCCTGTTTATTGTTACATGGCGTTTATACTTATTTTCCATATTATATTTATTTTGTGATAACTTCTATGCTGGCTGGATTCTCTGGTCTTCTTCTCGTGTTGATCTTGGGTGCTCCATGTGTTACTTTTATTATGTTGGGATATGTTCTAAACTGGTCAGGTTTTCTGGTCTTCTTGTGTTGGTCTTGGGTGTCCGTTTATTGTTTAATTGTCCCTATACATATTCGCCATATTAGATTTATCTGATCTTCTGATACCTTCTATGCTGCCTAGATTCCATGGTCTTCTTCTCTTGTTGATCTTCGGTGTTCGTCTATTGTTAAATAGACCTTATACGTATTCTTCATATATATATATATATATATATATATATATATATATATATATATATATATATATATATATATATATATATATTGGGAGAATATCTGCTTAGTTGAAGTCGTACCTAATTTTGAAAGTTAATCAATTAATAATTAATTAATTAGGCGGGCATACCTATTCAAATGTTAGGCTAAACAAATCGAGAAAAATCAATCTCTGTATGTACATTTCGGCCTATTAGGCCTCATCAGCAGAGCTATAGATAGTAAGACCGCTCCGTTGATGAGGCCTAATATATTATATATAATATTATATTTTTGTATGATTACCTTTATTAATCCGCGTTAAACCTCA
>CM042158.1:60679439-60694439 GCA_023376005.1 Doryteuthis pealeii | reverse complement strand
AATGAAGATGAGGACAATAGTCCGAATAACTCAGATAATACTAATCATCAAGCCTCATCTCAAACATTCAGAGAAATAGTATTTCACTCTCATATTCTTCATTTTTTTTTCAATTCTCTAGCAAAGTTAAAGTATTGGACCATATATTTTTTCTTTAATATTCACCCTGTGTCTTGCTGGGACTGCAATATCTACCAGTTGACAAGTTTTCTTTTTTTGTTGTTGTTGATCAATACTAGATCTGGTCTTCTGGCTAGAGGTGATCCGTCTTTATCTCAAAGTCCCAGAGAATTTTATGTTTTGTCATTCTCAAGAACAGAGCCTGCTTCATGCGTATACCATTTTGTTGTATTGTCAAAATTGTCTTGTACAATTCCCAGAGGATCACCTTTCTAACCAAGATGTACCCAGCCTTGTATTCTCATTGTGCTAGTTTGCTACATTCGTTTAATGCATGGTTGAATAATTAATTAATTAGATTCATCATGGACGCTCGTTACTTTCAATGCAAAAATTCTTCACCAAATATTACTGTGAAATTTTCTTCAACATTCCCAGTAACATGATTGGATATATTGGTACAGCAATGGTCGTATTTTGTCATTTAAGTTTAAGACTCAATTACCAGTGCTCTAGATTGATCCTTAGACAGTGTTATAGTTACCTGCTTCCTAATTTGACCTTACTAACCGGTCCAGAAGCCTCAGGCACCGGGTAATAAACCCTGTCCCTTTTAGACGAGGTGATGGCTGCTGCCTGTTTGGATAACCCACCGGTACCATGCTCGTTACTTTCAACGCAAAAATTCTTCACCAAATATTATTGTGAATTTTCTTCAACATTCCCATGTATTGGTACAGCAATGGCCGTATTTTGTCATTTAAGTTTAAGACTCAATTACCAGTGCTCTAGATTGATCCTTAGACAGTGTCATAGTTACCTGCTTCCTAATTTGATCTTCCTAACTGGTTCAGAAGCCTCAAGCACCGGGTAATAAACCCTGTCCCTTTTAGACGAGGTGATAGATGCTGCCTGTTTGATACCCCCCCCCCCCGGTACCATGCGATTAATATATTTTTAGAAGTAAGTCTAAGAAGTAAGTCTTATCTACTCATGTATGCTGAATAAAGCCTGAATACGGTTTCTTCTCTTCGTGTCTTTTCTTCATTACAAAATATTATCAAACTGCGCTTAAAAGGTGACCTCGTGTCACATCCTGCCTGTGGTGGTAGGATTTGGTAAATACATATATCGTGGCGCATGGTTTAATTGTCGTCGTAGAAAACAAGAGGAAACGAGTTCAAATTCCGGACGAGGCTGTTTGCATTTCACATAAGGCTAATAGACTTGGGAAAGGTATGAATCAAACTATTCTCACTCCAGATATCGGTAAATAGTAGGACAGACTGGGTTATGTAAACTTGGTTAGGCAAGCAGTCTAGGAGAAGGAAACTCTGAATTCAAGAGTGTTAAAATCCGACTTTGTGTCACATACTGCTCATATGGATGGATTGGTATATATATATGTGTGTGTGTGTGTGTGTGTGTGTGTGTGTGTATGTGTGTGTGTGTGTGATTGTGTGTGTCCTTATATGCATATATATATATATATATATGTAAAAATGGAAATTGGAAATGAATCTGACAATATGAAGAAGAATGAATAAAGAAAAGAAAGAACAGAATGGATAATAATAAAAGATGAATTTAATCAATATCACTTACACATTTGTTTCGGTCAGTTCATCTGTGTGAAAATATCCCGCACACAGAGAAGATTCGACCTTCATCAGAGTGAAATCTTATTTTGAAAAATAAAATTCAAAATAAGATTTCACTCTGATGAAGGTCGGATCTTCTCTGTGTGCGGAATATTTTCATACAGACGAACTGACCGAAACACATGTGTAAGTGATTGATTAAATTCATCTTTTATTATCCATTCTGTTCTTTCTTTTCTTTATTCATATATATATATATATATATATATATATATATATATATATATATATATATATATATAGAGAGAGAGAGAGAGAGAGAGAGTTGTAACTATAATTGCTCTATGTTTTACAAGATATATTGAGCCCTTTTGGATTAACTACCTATGCTACTGCAATGAAAACGTAGTACTAACTTTTTATATATATATATATATATATATATATATATATATATATATATATATACTTTCTTAAGCCTATGCAACTTCGTCATATAATGCAATAGAAATGGATTTGGTTTCCTGATTTCAAATTCTCGCATAGTCTTAGTACCATTTGAAAAGGTATGCATCCGACTATTCTTCATGTACTATATATATATATATATATATATATATATATATATATATATATATATATATATATATTGTAACTATAAATGCTCTATATTTTACAAGGTATACTGAGCCCTTTTGGATTAACTACTCATGCTACTGCAATGAAAACGTGGTACTAACTTTATAAATACTTTATATATATATATATATATATATATATATATATATATATATATATATATATATATATATATACATATGAAGGTAAAAATGGATATTGAATCCGACAATATGTAAGAAAGTTTTATAGAAAAACTTTTAACATCTCGTTTTTCTATAAAACTTTCTCACATATATATATATATATATGTATATCCAGTTAAGCCTATGCAACTTCGTCATATAATGCAATAGAGGCACGTGGTATAATTCTTACTGTTCTCGGAAATTGACTTGGTTACCCGATTTCAAATTCTCGCATAGACTTAGTAGCATTTGATAAGGTAGGCATCCGCCTATTCTCCAGCAAGCTCTGTGTCATCCTGTTCGCGCGAAGATGTTGGCATATATATATATCGTTTAAATGCTTTTCATAATCACTTATACACTCCTGAAGACTCAGCCTGAAGTTGTGCAGCGCTCCCCAATCCATTGCCTCTAGTATCGCTGTGATTTCATGACAAATAAAATGATTCAGTTCGTCAGTTGACAGCGGTCCACACTTAAAGAATTAGGCCTTCGGGTTGGCCTAGAGGAAGTAATTTACAAGGGGATAGATGTAGTGAATGAGCCATCCACGGGATATCACCAGATAATTTAGATGTGAGCCTTATCGAATTTTTCGCAGAACTTCCATAGATTCTCTGGGAGCATTTGAAATGACTTGAAATGGATGCTACTGCCCAAATATATACCTCTCACCCATTACCTCTACTAGCACCTGCGTGAAAGCAATTCAAAACTGGGATATGATTCTGTAGAAACACACAGACACACACTCATATATTTTCGAATCACGCACAAAGCACTGCCCTGACTATAGCTCTGCTGATGAGGCCTAATGGGCTGAAATGTACATACAGAGATCGACTTTTTCTCGATTTGTTTACGCTTTACATTTAAACCAATATGCACGCCTAATTCATTTAATTATAATTAATTAATTAACAAATTAGGTATGACTTTAATTAAGCACATAATCTCCCTAAAGTTGTCGGCCTTTGCCATTTTCAAACACATTGTTTGTTCACTTCACACTCATATATATCTGGGTACTTCCATTGTCAAATCATTCAGATAAAAGTAAAATTGTCACCCATTATTCTTTTCCAGGGGTGGATTATGTTAGCATTAGACGATAACCAACATTTGAGCTTCCAATTCCAGAAATTGGCGGAGTTATATTGTTTTTTAGCTTCCAAATTTGGTCCGGGCTGGCAAAAGATGGCGACTTTTTGTAACCAATTTTTGTCTGTAAAATGAGTTCTAAAGCCTCCCTACTACTAAAACATTGTTTTATAAAAGCATTTTTGCCCATGAAATTAAAAAAATTCAATAAAGTTATAATTTTGCAAATCAGAAATCATTAATAACTTAAAATTGGTTAACCTTAAGACAATTTCAGAGGTATGGAAGATCTAGAATTCATTTTACAGACATAAATAGGTTACAAAATGTCGCCATTTTTAGCGCCCCCCCCCCCTCAAATTTGGAGAGATAAAAATCGATATAACTCTGCAAATTTTTGGAATTGGAAGCTCACATTTTTGGAATTGTCTAACATTATCATACTCTACACTAAATTTAAGAAAAAATGAAGGGGGGGTGACATTGCTTGGAATATTTGACATGGACATCTATCATTATACTATACAATTGTTTCTTAAAGGCTTTTTACTGTTTAGCTTAATGTCATATGAAAACTATACTAAATCATTCCTTACTTTTAGGATTGAATTATGTTTTAAAAATCCACTTTAATTGGTTCTATTTAGTCGTAATTTGCAATTAAGTAAAAAACTGACCAATCTCTTACTTTCCCATCTGCCTATCACTTTCCTCCCCTCTATGTATCTTTTGATTACCCCGACATTATATAATGTTAGTTTCTCTTAGAGAGGAGGGAGAGTGTGAGACGGGAGAATTTGAAATGAATTTCTATGCTAAATTTCACAAGCAGCAGCCAGTAGCTTATATTATGTCAAACATTCCCTTTCTTAGAAATCTTACATGGATTCCTTTGGCGTTACACCTTTTAGACACCCCAAGCACCGGGCAATAAGCTCTAGTCCTGTCCACATTAAACATCATAGCTCGACGGAAATTAATTGAATGAACACATTTCCCAAGCGTAATTTCGAAATATTAAATACGTCCAGGATTTGAACTCCTCTCACACTGTCCAATTCCCATGACGGTAAATATTTCACCACGCGTCTACACGTGGGATTAGTATACATGGGTTGAAATTATTTTTGGACATCTGCATATTCATCTTATTATTTACAGTGTTTGAATACCATCGATTTTGGTTATAGCTAGCATCTAATAATATACGATTTTGATTGTATAATGTTCCACTAGAAATAATAAAATAGGTGGATTTGTTTTTCCTGAAAAAGAAAAGGATTATGGTTGAAATATTTGTGGGTGATACACTAAAGCAAATTTTTTCAACCGGTGTGCCGCGGCACACTAATATACCGGGAACATTCCGTGGGTGTGCCGTAAGTGTTGAGGACGTTTGATCATCCTCTTCTATTTCTATTTTATTACTTTAATATTTTTTTGTTTTAATTTAATATTTTTTGTTTTTAGAAATGAAATTACATTGTTTTCTTTTAACTTGTAGCACATTTTCACTAATTCATTTCTTTTTAAATTTAAATGATGAAATAATTATATATTTATATACTAATGGTGTACCTCGATCAATTTATTACCAGCTTACTGTGCCGTGAGATGAAAAAGGTAGAAAGACTTTGTTCTACACTATCTTGAGTGACACAATGGAGCGCCACAGTTAAATGTAGTTAATTATGGTACTGAAGGGGATACAGTAAGCAGAAATCCTTAATAACTTAAAATTGGTTAACTTTAAGACAATTTCAGGGGTATGGAAGATCTAGAATTCATTTTACAGACATAAATAGGTTACAAAATATCGCCATTTTTCGCGACACCCTCAAATTTGGAGAGATAAAATCGATATAAATCCGCAAGTTTTTGGAATTGGAAGCTCACATTTTTGGAATTGTCTAACATTATCATACTCCACACTTGAACAAAATTTTTAAAAAAATGAAGGGTGTAGGTGACATTGGCTTGGAATATTTGACATGGAATTACTCATCTATCATTATACTATACAATTGTTTCTTAGAGGCTTTTTAGTGTTTAGCTTAATGACATGAACACTATACTAAATCATTCCTTACTTTTAGGATTGAATTAGGTTTTTAAAAATCCACTTTAATTGGTTCTATTTAGTCTTAATTTGCAATTAAGTAAAAAAAGCTGACCAATCTCTTACTTTCCCATCTGCCTATCACTTTCTTCCCCTCTATGTATCTTTTGATTACCCCGGCATTATATAATGTTATTGTCTCTGAGAGAGGAGGGAGAGTGTGACATGAAGATATATGAGCAACAAAAGTTGCAGAAAGGTTGTTTGTCTGAAAAAAGAAAGGATTATGGTTGAAATATTTGTGGGTGATACTCTACGGCAGTTTTTCAACCGGTGTGCCGCGGCTCACTATTGTACTGGGAAGCTTCCGTGGGTGTGCCGTGAGTGTTGAGGACTGTTGATCATCCTCTTATATTTCTATTTTATTACTTTAATATTTTTTGTTTTAATTTGATATTTATTGTTTTTAGAAATAAAATTACGTTGTATCTCCAAATAATAAAAAAGTATATCTCAAAATAAATTCCAGTTCTATTCTACACCAGTGTACCGTGAAGTTTCCGTGAGTGTTCCGTGAATGTTGAGGACGGTTGATCCTCCTCTTCTATTTCTATTTTATTACTTTAATATTTTTTGTTTTAATTTGATATTCATTGTTTTTAGAAATAAAATTACGTTGTATCTCGAAATAATAAAAAAGTATATCTCAAAATAATAGTTCTATTCTACATCAGTGTACTGTGAAGTTTCCGTGAGTGTTCCGTGAATGTTGAGGACGGTTGATCATCCTCTTATATTTTTATTCTATTACTTTAATATTTTTGTTTTAATTTAATATTTTAATATTGTTTGTCATGATTAAAATATACCTTTAGAAATAAAACTACGTTCTTTGCTTTTATACTTTTAGAACATTTTCACTATTCCTTTTCTTTTAAAATTCAAATGATAAAATAATTATATGTTTATATACTGATGGTGTACCTCGATCAATTTATTGCCCAACTGAAGGTTGAAAAACTCTGCTCTACGCATATGCATTCACTTATTTTGCCCGCAAATTCACGCAGAGAATATTCGTGACTGTTTATTTTCAGTTATTGTAGCACTTTTCCTGACCCAGCATATCTCAAGAGATATTGTCATTACTCTGGTATATATTCTCATATTCCGTGTTATTGCCAAGGCAGGGGGAGAGGCGAAACTATTATCAGTTCCTATTTCCGATAAATTTTCAATAAATGCTCACGTTGTGTCAATTCGATTTTCACAACCGATTCAATAACATATTGGTGATTTATTTATTTATTTTATCTTTTTTTTTTTTGGCATTTCAACCACCTGATATTTTTCCATTTTCGATATTACATTCTATGCTAATCTGTATTCAGTTGAGGTATATTACGTTGCATTTGTCCTGAATGTTCGTCTTATGACTTTACGGTGTTGTTTCATTTCGTTATTGTTTGCATTGTGTTTCAATTTACAAACTCGTTCCCAAGTTAAAAATTCGAATAAATTACATGAGGAACGCGCAGACGGTTTCATATTCATAAGAATTATTCATTTGCATCGAAATACTAAACAGAAAAGAAATGGAAATAAATAATAAAAAAATATGTATATAGCAAAAAAAAAAAAAAGTCACAATACATTTATGATTTACGAGATTGTATTTAGTGTTCCTAAAAGAATTCTCTGCTGAAGTGTGTTTCAACCTCATTACCCAACATATCAGTACGAAGAACTATAGCTTTATACGTTTACATGCTCAATCATATTGTATTGTATGTCGCCTTTTGACTGGCCTCACAACCCGCATTGCAACTTTCTAACCTTTGTTCTTTATTTTTGTTGCAAGTGTTTATCGCCTGCTAAAAACATTTCGAAACAATAGATATGTTCACCGTGTCGTCTATTTTCTTTCAACGATTGTTCATAACAAAATTTATTAGGTGCCTGGGATTTGTCGACATAAAATTCTATTATCTCTAACTTCGATGAGTATGCATTCATTCGCAAACTATTCAGCATGTTTTCTCTATCTCTCTCCGTTGGATATTTCTTGCAATACACACCGTGACAGTGAGGAGATGGTGTCAGCGTTCGACCTAAGACGATTTCAACTAAACAATAGATTTTACACAGATGTCATTTTTAAAAATTTTTGGTTGGTTGGTTGGGTTATTTTATGCCGAAAACTTTTTGTTTTATACATTCTTGGTGGATATTGAACATTTATTAAAACTCATTTAAAAAAAAATTTAAACTCATTTTTTCTATTTAACCCATAAATAGTACTACTACTCCAGGTCATAGTGGACCTGGACGTTATGGCGATGAAGGGCGTACTCCACACACCCAAGAGCTCCAAAACTGGAACTTTACCAGTAGATACAATTTAACACCGTACCGAGGACACTCACACGCTCAAACACCATCTTTTAGAAAATATATTTATATTTTATTTATATCTTATTTTTATTTTTATTTATTTATTTATTTATTTATTTATTTATTTATTATTTTCATTTTTATTTATTTATTATATTTATATTTTATTTATATTTTATCTAAAAATGTTTAAAATTTAAAAAATGTGGGAGACTTGCTATGAGGGCAATAGAGTTGGTACAATCATATCGGCGCTAGGAATTGACGTGACCAGCCGAATGATTCGAGTGGAGTTCTTTGACTGAAATAAAACTGGTTATTTGGGGAGAGTAGGGTACACTTTAATTGTCTTTAATTCAGGTCCACTCTAACTCAGTGTCATAGTACTAATATATGAGGAAAAAATGAGTAAAGAAAAGAAATGTAGATGGATAAAAATGAATTTTATCGATATCACTTTTAATCGATATCACTTACGCATGTGTTTCGGTCTGTTTATCAAAATGTATACGGATTTACGTTATTATTATTATTAAAATAATCAGATGGAGTTGAATGATGATGATAATAATAATAGGAAAATGCATAAAATGTTCCGTACACAGATTTTGCCGACCTTCATCAGAGTAGAATTTTTATTTTTTCCTCATATTGTCGGATTCATTTCCCATTCACACACACACACACACACACACACACACACACACACACACACACACACACATATATATATATATATATATATATATATATATATCTGTTAATTATTTATATTAGATAAGAAAAACCGATATCATATAACTATGTATCAGTAAATTAAGGAACTATACAACAATTTAAATATGAACGTAAATGTACGCAATTCTCTAGCCACGAGGCATAAGATAACCCCAGAAGAGTTGAAAAAAGAATGATGAAATCGGTAATATAATAAATAGATGTTAAAATGATAAACTAAAAAAATAATGGGAGAATGTAAATGTTGTGGGGTATTAAGGATAAAAAATAAGACAAACGACTGGTAACAATGTATACAAATGTATTGAACAAAAGAGTAGAAATTTACAGCAAAGAAAGTGGAGATTGCGTCCGACCAATACAGTTACGAGCTGACTCGCATTTGCTTCGTCTCAAGCCACAATTGTTCATATTGCTTATAGTAGCCGTCGGCGCATTCCATTTATGTCAATAGGTTATATCACCTATAACAGTAAAGAAAGAACAAGTGTAATTCTGAGATAGTTGAAGACGGCACCCGGTGTGGAGATACAAGAAACAAAGTACAAAGAATAAGTAGAAATAACAAAGGCAATAAATAAAGATAAAAAAAAGGTAAAAAGAAACGGTAAGAATGAAAACGAAACAAGGATTGAAAAGGAAGAGAGAAGATAGAGGAATAAAGAAAGAAAAGATAAAGTAAGAAGCTTGGAAATGTGGTATTAGAAGAAGAAAGGCTGAGTATAAAGAAAGAGAAGGCTAAAGAAAAATAAGGAAAGACGGAAAGGAAAGAAGAAAGAAAGTAAGAAGCCTGGGAAACTGATATTGGAAGGAGAAATTGGAAGGAGAAATGAAATAAAAAGAAAGAAAGAATAAAAAAGGGAAAGGGAAGGAAAATAAAGAATAAAGAAATAGTGTTATACACTCGAGTACAACATCGGGTATATAAACGGGGAGAATGTTTCGTGTGTATATCAGAGAGAGAGAGAGAGAGACAGAGAGACAGAGAGACAGAGAGAGAGAGACAGAGGCAGAGACAGAGATAGACAGACAGACAGACAGACAGACAGAGACACAGACAGGGTGTATAATGGAGACAGACTGATAAATGATAGTTCTTACGTGTTAAACTTCTGGTAACTGAGTAGTAACTTGTCCGTCCGCCATCTTGTTTGGGCTGATCTAGGGACTTTCGGCTGGGTTGTTTTTCTTTCTTGTTCGCGGATTCTTCTTACAGGCTGGGCTGTCTTAATATTTAACATTTAATTAAGAATAAGACTGTGTGTTCTTACAGTAATAAAGCTTTATTTTCTTAGCCCATGTTGGATCCGCCGCGAGTGAGATGGACCTCGGGAGCTGAAAATCGCGTCTACACTTTGATCTTATCTGACTAACTATAAACTTATTTTCATCTGACTAACTATAAACTTATTTTCATGGCGCCCAATCGCGCGCCTTTTTCAAGCGGCAAAGTTTATTAACCGTCCACCGGATAATTTTCCATAGGACATCATTATTTTAAGGTAACGGACCTAATTCATATTCTAACTACAGGCACGTTCACAATTAATGACTGCTCATAAATTGTAAGAAGGGAAAAAGTCAGAAGCTTGCGAAAGCGGTAATAGAATAAGTAAAGAAATGATTAAAGAGAAAGTAACAGGAAAAGGGAAGGAAAAAGGAACGGTTATGAAAAGAAAAAGAAAGAAAAAACATAGGGAGTAAATAATGGGTTAAAGTGAAGGTAGACATTTTTAGTGAAGGGCAAAAACATGACCGTACAATAACCAAATAATCCCGACATTTCAAAATGTATTTATAATATTTATCAATAGCAAATATATGCACAATCCGCGTGCAAATATATACGTTTTAATGTAATAAAGTATTATACTAAATTAGAAAGGCTAATAAAACTAAATAAAAATGCAGATAAAAAGATTTGAAACAAGAGGGAGTATAATCGAAAACAACTAAAACCTACTTTTCGATCACTTCCGTCTTTCATTGCTAATATTTTTCTAATTTAACTATTTAGTTAAAATAGGAAGTAAATAATACAATTACAGTTATTTATTCTTGTTAATGGACTACTTTTAAGATTTATTCCTGAGATTTTTGCTCATATTCATTAAAATAAAATCAAACAATTAGAAGTAAATAATACCAAGCAAATGTGTATCAAAATAAAATCCCTAATATCAATATGCAAATTAGCCTTCCCGTTCCCACTGTAAACCGCATTTTGTAGTATATATAAACCCAATTGCGTGTTATTAGTATGTAGATATGGTCAACTGTACTAATAATATAAAACAATTTTGTTAATAACTGAGGTTTAATTTTTTTTAAATCCTGGAGAATGAGATGTAAATAACTAAAGGAATTTTGACTTGAGTAATGATATAGTTTCAGTTACAGACGAACAAACACACAATTTCTATTATAATAATATATATTCATTCAATTCTCCATCATATTGTTGATGTATTAATAGACAAAGACTCTTTATCACATTCGGTTGCAAAGAGTTTGGCCAGAATCGCCAGAAGTTGAGTTTGGAATTAAATGGAATCCGTTGAATTCGGAAATTGAACTTTGGCAGGTGCGTCTGACACACACAATACCAAAAAGAAATATAGACAAAAAGAATATGTAGTAAAGTTCATTAATATGGAAGAAAGGAAGAAAATAAATAAATGCAAAGCCTGTAATTTCCTTGGTAAAAAGAACACTTATATTAATAATTGAAATTCGGTCTCTATTGGTCTGTAACCGAAACTACGTCACTGCTTACTTCACATTATACAGAATCCTCAATACGTATGATAAAGAACAACCTTGTATTATATACACTCAAAATTTGAGCATGCAACCTTAGAGGGTCATCATTGTCTTTTTTAATCTAATAATAATGGAGAATCGGTCTCTATTTGTCCGTAACCGAAACAATGTCACTGCTTAGGTCACATTACCCAACATCGTCAATACATGGAAATAAGGACAATGTTATTTCAATCAATTTGAATTTAACTATAAGCAAATTGATTTTATTAGAAAGTAAAAACATTTATTTGAATTTTGAAAACTATTTTTTAATGTTTTTATGTCTATTATAAAAAAATATGATTTGAAAGATCACTTTTTTTACGAAAGAGCATGGCACAAAAGAGAGAGAGGAGAGAGAGAGAGAGAAAAGAGAAGAGAGAAAGAGAAAAAGAGAGAGAGGAAAGAGAGAGAGAGAGAGAGAAAAGAGAGAAGAGAGAGAGAAAAAGAGAAGAGAAAGAGAGAGACAGAGAAAAAGAGAGAGAGAAAAAAGAAAGAGAGAAAAAGAGAGAGAGAAAGAGAGAGAGAGAGAGAGAAAAGAGAGAAAAAAGAAGAGAGAGAGAGAGAGAGAGAAAAAAAAGAAGAGAGAGAGAGAGAGGGGGGGGAGTCGACAAATTCGAGATTAATTAAAAAAAAATATGTTTTAAGAGAATTGAAACCTCAAATTTGGGGGATTGTCTAACTTTAACATAGTCCACATCTTGTACAAAATTTCAGAAAAATTGAAGTGCTTGTGCGACATAGCCTGGATGATTTGAAATGGAATTACCTAATAGGTACTAGCACTCCCGGTTAGAGTGGACCTGGTAATAATGCCAATGCAGAGGTACCCTACACACCCTAGAGTAGTATAATTTGAAGTTCACCTCTAGATGCAGTTCAATGTCATACCCAGCTAAGACCCTCAGGTGCCGCTTTCTAGCACATATAAGATAAAGGTTCGGAGTCTGGTAGAAAGACAATACGGTCGGGAAACTCATAGAGATGCTAGGGCTTAACGTGACCAACCTATTGGTCAGAGGATGCCCCTATGACCGATCGTCTAGCCTAAGAGCCAAATTGGGTTTTTCACGACACGGACTGCTCAGACACCAGCATTCTGTACGTAAATATCACTGATCACAAACCACTGTCAACAGGTAGTCCCATTGGTAGTGGGCTGTAACGCTCTGCAGAGGTACAATTGTTACATAATCTATGCAGTTGCATAAGATTAATGGCAATCCTCTGTATTTCTAAAGGGATGACCTTTTCATATCACGGGCGGGACTTTCTAGGGAATATTACAGAAAGCCCGCGAAATACGTGAAGTCACGTGGGACCTGGTTGGGTCTTGAGTTTCAGTTTGGACGTCAGGCAGAGAAGATGTACTGCCTTAACTGGAACTCACCTGCATATGCGCGCTATGTTTAGTTACATGAAATGTTTAGTTAAGTAAATAAAAGCTTACGAAAATAACACGGTTTTGTGGTTGGTGAATATCTTGGTAACACGACTGATCTAGAAGAAGAAATGAGTTAAGTGCGACCGACCACCCAAGACGAAGTCCAGACGTTAGAAGAGACGCCAGAAGAAAAATAGAAGTAAGAAAGAGAGTAAGGAAAGAGGTATGCAACACAATCTGCTTATTTTACATCCCAACCGACAAGGATTCGTTTTTCACAGGTAGGATCTTTGAAAGACTTTTTTTTGGACATCAACAAATTCGAGATATATTTTTAAACTAAAATCAAAATATTTGTACAAAGTTTCTTAAAATTTTGTAGGATTATGTAAAATTACATAATTCTTAAAAAAAGGGAGGTCGTTTGTCGTAAAACAAAACAAACAATACATTTCAAAAATAATATTTACACGAACGGACGGCGTTTTTGTTTTGGTAGTTTCTATAAAGAAGACAAAATTGGTTGTACCAAATGATATTATAGACTGCTTGAACACGTAATAAAATTCTACATACACGTAAGCTAGAATCATCATCATCATCATCATCATCATCATGAAAGTGTGATAAAAGCACGGGTTCTTTTGACTCTCTCACGTCATCCGCACCTAATGGCCACTGGCCTTCGTGGGTTTTCTAGACGGCATCCAGTGCCCATACAGAGCTGGTGAATGCGAAATTTGGACACATGGCCTAGTGGATAAGGTAGTTAGGTTAAAACAGTTATCTGTAGATTGCAGGTTCAATCCTGATCAAGGGCAACAGTAACATAGAATAATAATTAACAGCTTAACGCCCATCCCCCAGCCATGGTTAGCGGAATGAGAACAGGATACCCCGTGGATTGAATAAAGGGTTAGGTTCAAAGTTCCGTGATGGCTCCCGTTAGAAGGTTCCGATTACGACAAGAAGGTTCCCGAGTCCGAAAAGAAAAGAAGGTTCCAGAGTCCGACATGAAATACCTGAAGAAGGCCGGAGGGCGTATCGACCGAAACGTTGTACAGATAACAATGAAGATGAGGACAAAAGTCCGAATAACGCAGATAATACTAATTACGTAAGCTAGTTACCTTCACACATGATTAAAAAAGATTATTTAACGGGATGTGTCAGAAATTCATAGAATTGTTGAATCATCATATAAGTTTGATTATATTTGTATTTATATTATTAAGTATTTTATTTTTGTATCATTAGGTAGTTCGATTTTCATGTACACAATGTGGATACGTGAGAGGACAAAATTGCACTAAATTTAAAATATGAGGAATAAAGAAATGTACATTTGTATTGAAAGATTATTAATTAAGGTTTCGTATGTTGTCGCTATTTAGAACTAATTTACCCATGAAAGGGGGGTTATGTTGAAAAGTCCACTGCCAAAAATTGTCTGCTATACCATTCCATAGATGTAAAGGATTTTGTATTCTTGGTAAATCGGATACGTTCAAATACACACCCAAAACGTAGACATTGGGCATAAATTATTCATCATCATCATCATCATCAACATCATCGTCGTCATCATCATCAACATCAAAGTGTGATAAAAGCACTGGTTCTTTTGACTCTCACGTCATCAGTACCTATTGGCCACCGGTATTCGTCGGTTTTCTAGACGTCATCTAGTACCCATACAGAGCTGGTGAATGTGAAAATATAAACTTATGGATTTAGGTACGTATAATATATATATATATATATATATATATATATATATATATATATATATATGTATATATATATGTGTATGTGTGTGTGTGTGTGTGTACATATGTATTTTTATGCCTGGCTCTGTATGCGTGTGTAGGTGTGTGTTGTTAGAGACAGAGGTAATGTGCGTATGTACGTGTGGTTTACGCATGCGCGTGTGACATTAACTTTTTTCCGGCTTGACGTCCATAGAAATTTCTGTACCTGTTTTGAGTAATG
>CM042158.1:60661939-60666939 GCA_023376005.1 Doryteuthis pealeii | reverse complement strand
ATTCGTTGGCTTGGACATGTCAAAAGAATAGAAAATGGGCGCATCCCAAAAGATTTTTTGTACTGCGAAGCAATAAAAGGCTCCCGATCGGTTGGTAGACCACGCCTACGATTTAAAGATGTCTGCAGGAGAGCTATGAAGATGTGTCCTATTGACACAAACACGTGGGAGGTAGATGCAAAAATTCGAGCGGCCTGGCGCCTCAACGTTAAGTAGGGCCCGGAGAGGGGTGAGACAGAGAGGAGAATAGCATCGACAGAAAAGAGAGCCAGAAAGAGAGAGAAAAGCCCCAGAAAGCATCACAGTTTGTGTGCATTCAGTGCACCAAAGACTGTCACTCAAGAATTGGCCTGAGGAGTTACTTGCGCAGATGCAGATAAATCTTTTTTTTATTTTGGACACTACACGATCGTCCTTAGTGGACGGAAGGGATCCAATAATATATATATATATATATATATATATATATATATATATATATATATATAATGGAATTTGATATTTTGCTTTTGAAGCATTGTTATGTAAAGTATATTATTTTTTATATTTTTGAAGGCAATTACAATGCGTATATCGTATAAAATTCGATAATTATTGAAAATAATCATGACAAGCAAACCCGGTGAATAACGCGCGCGACGTGGAACACCGTACAGCTCAAGAACTTAACTTCAAATCTATCTATCTGTCTATCTATCTATATATGTGTGTGTGTGTCTATCTCCCCCTTCTCTCTCTCTTTCTCTCTCTCTCTCTCTCTCTCTCTCTCTCTTCTCTCTCTCTCTTGCTATATATATATATATATATGTGTGTGTGTGTGTGTGTGTGTGTGTGAGAGAGAGAGTTTACCCATGTTCTCTGGCTGGACATACCTTGAAATGGATGCCGGGGAATAATGTTTTCCTTTTTTTTTCTTTTGAACTATAATTAACCCCTGCTGGCCTACTAAACCTGCTGCCCCTACTATGAAATCCGAGTTCCCTTTGACAGGATACCCACCAACACTAAATAGCTAAATATAACCTACAACTGGCCTGTTGAAAGAAGAGTCGCATTCATTCAATTAACAAAGGAACTGAAACAGAACGTCACGTCCATAATTTGAAATTGGATCACCGTATCCATTTTTTTCATCTGCAACCGCGTGAGTAGCTGAACAGACCAATTGTAGAACGCTAGTCTCTGGTGATTGTGAAAACATTCCGCGTAGGGATGTATCAATTAATTGTTCACTTCAGATTGACAGCCGCTGTGGCCGCAAGGGTAAGGGACTTGGCAGACAAAAATGTTGTTGGGTATCAATCCCGGCTAGAGATAGCTGTTTAAAAAAAAAAAAGAAAGTCGAGCCGTATTTATGAGAACTAAACTTCGAAACACGTGTCTGTCGATGACTGATATATATGCTCCTAACCCCCATGTTTGAGCACTGTAGGGGAGACATTTATTGAAACTTCACTGTTTGGCGTAAAGCCGTTACTCGTCTGTCCACTGTTTACAGTCTTGAGTTCTCTGGTGATTGTAAAAACATTCCGCGTAGTTATGTATCAATTAATTGTTCACTTCAGATTGACAGCCGCAAGGGTAAAGGACTTGGTAGACAAAACTTTTGTCTGGTATCGATCCCGGCTAGAGGAAGCTGCTGTTACAAAAAAGTCGAATCGCACTGATAAGAAGTACACTTCGGAACACGTGTCTGTGGATGACTGATATATATATATATATATATATATATATATATATATATATATATATATATATATATATATATATATATATATAAAAGTAATTGGTAATTTGCTTGAAGCATTGTTAAGTATGTTATAAAATAATAAAATTCGAAGGCAATACAATGCGTAAAAAATAAAGACAAAAAGATGCTTTATATGTCTAATCGATTTCAAAGCTAGAGCTTCATCATCAGAGTTTATTTTCAGAAATGACGTGCTTATGACACAAATAAAAAAACATAAGCACGTCATTTCTGAAAATAAACTCTGATGATGAAGCTCTAGCTTTGAAATCGATTAGACATATAAAACATATATTTGTCTTTATTTTTTACGCATTGTATTGCCTTCGAATTTTATTATTTTATATATATATATACACATACATACTATATATATATATATATTATATATATATATATATATATATATATGTATATATATATGGGGGGTGTTTGTGTTTTCACGCGTGTGTGTTCATGTGTGTCGAGTGGTCATGGTTTACTTATGTTATGTATATAGGATAGAGTTGAATGACCGTTATCTTGTTTTCTTTCTCGCTCTCTCTCTCTCTCTCTCTCTCTCTCTCTCTCTCTCTCTCTCTCTCTCTCTCTCTCTCATTATATAAATATCAATATCTATCTATCTATATATATATATATTTATATATATATGTGTGAGTCTGTATGTGTGTGTATGTGTGTGTGTGAGTGTGTGCGCACGCGCATGATTGTGTGTGTGTCCCTGTGCGAGTTTGTGTTTATGAACGAGTAAATTAATAGAAAATTATAGAGGCAGAATATTGGGTATGAAGTAAAAAAACTAATTCTTTGTGGTATGTTTGGCACATAATTAATCTAAAATAGCGATATAAACCGATTGTTTCCTATGCCCCTACATGCAATATAAATATATACAAGTACACACACACACACACACACACACACACACACACGCACACACACACACACACACCACACACACCATATATATATATATATATATATATGCCCGGGATATTATATATATAATATATATATATATATGCCCGGTATATATATATATATATATATATATATATATATATACAAACACAAAGACTCTCACACACACGCAAACACACACACAGAGACATATAGTGGTGACATATATATATATATATATATATATATATATATATATATATATATATATGCAGTTGCGTATGTGCATATGTGATATAAAGTCAAACAAAAAGAAAAAAACAATCATATATCTTACTTTTAATCAATTTAATCAACGACTGAAAAATAAATCTGTATTTTTCTTATTTCCACATTCATCTCGTACATCCCTACTTGTCTCTTCATCTTTTTCTCTTTTTTTCTCTTCCTTTTCATCTTTTTTTTTTTTGTTTCTTTTCGATAGGATATCCTAACTAATTTTCTTAGGAGAAAGCGCCGTTCTAATCAACAAATGGGTGGATCGAGAGTTTTTTTCAAACGCAATGCCTGAAGCCTTGATTTATCCTGCCTATTTATTATGATCAAAGCTAGGCCCGCTGTCCATGGAAATATATACTGTTTCTTTCTAGAGCCACTGAGATATTTGATGAGATTATCTCCATTTTAAATTAAAATTGCTCCATGAAATAAAGAAGGAATCCATCTATTTCTCCATTTGTTTTTATTGTGGATAAAAATAAAACTTTGTAATGACAATGATTCGATTTGGAGTGGCCCTTTATTGTATTTTGTCAGTAGCGAGACGCGAAAAGCAAGGGTTAATTGTGAAATTAGGTTTTCGATTCTATAAAAGACGGTTTAGACATAAAATAAATGCCATTTTGTTAGTTGGGTTCGTTGTTTTTTTGGGGTTTTTTTGGGTTTTTTAAAGACATATTTACCCCTTTCGTGTCATTTAATGTTGGAACATCTCACTTTGAAAAAAAAAAAGACTCAGTTGCATAGAATAGCTGCTGTTACTTAAGCAGCGATGGGCCTGTTCTGTACTTGCATGGGTGACCATTTAAGCAACTACAGGTATTGAAAGAAACCGAATATGAATATGACCTGATTCGGCATTAACTTAATCATGTATATCCTATAGCCCTGATCCGGTTCACTCTTTATTTATAGATATCACCAACTATATATATATATATATATATGTATATATATATATTATATATATATAATAAGTAATCCCACAGACACATGTTTCAAGGTTTCACCTTTCATCAGTGTGGCTATACCGTAACATTACCTCTGGCCGGGTTCGAGACCCAAATGAACTCGTTCGCCAAACCTTTAACCCGTAAGTATCTTACCATTTATATATATATATATATATATATATATATATAATATATAATTTATATATGTGTGTGTGGTGTGTGTGGTTGTGGTGTGTGTGTATGAGTTATGAAGGTGGAATGAAAACATCACACCAATGCTGTTAAGAGAAAACAATTTATAATATAATCATAGCTGATATTGATCAATATTTCGATTTTACAAAAATTATCATCAGAGCTCATTTACTCCGTGGTGTTTGGGTAGGAGAAAAATGTCAAATCAGTTCAAAAACAAAAAACCTTAATATTGCAAAAAAGAACGAAAGTTGTTACATTATTCACCAATGTGGGCATTCGCGCCATATTTTTGTCGGTCATGCCGATATGTATACCTTTTTTGTCGGTAAACTCTCCATTGTAGCAGATTTTGAGGTGTTGGCAACAAGACGAATTAACTTAGCCGAAAGGGGATGGGTATTAAAAAAATGTGACGGTTGGAATTCAAAAGATCTTTAGAAAAGGAATGTTTATGATTAATTATTTTTTATGTTCTGTATTTCATAAATGGTTAATTGATTATTATATTTTGTTTTTTATATATAAAGTAAAAAAGTTATGGACGGAATTTGTTATTATTTTAGATAATGTGGAGCATTTAGATCTAATGTAAGGTTTTTATTTTCAAAACCGAATTCAAATCAAATCAAACGAGAAGTTCTTATTTATAAATCAAAACAATAAACCTAAATTTTTATTTTAATGGGAAGTAAATAACGGAAAAAGTTATGTGAAGGGTATTTTATGGTTTCAGACTACAAGTGTTCCGCTAAATAAGGGGAATATATTAAAGAAACCTTGTCTTTGGGGTATGGTTTTATGGGTAAGAATAACACAAGATTCCATAATTCTACGCAGTGTTTATCATGTATGCGGGTTAAAATTTTGGCACCTTTGAAATCAAAAGTATGATGAGATCAAGATGTCTTTAGTAATTGCAT
>CM042158.1:60626939-60656939 GCA_023376005.1 Doryteuthis pealeii | reverse complement strand
CAACCAAGCATATCCTTCTAAATTGTAACAGACTTAAATATATCCGCGCCAATTACTGTCAAGCAAGAAACCTGAGAGACATCTTTAAGAATACAAACCCTGAAATATTTTAAATTTTATATAAAAAAGCAACCTTTTCAACAAAATATAAAAGAACATAACCAATTATCTCCATAGAACCACTACTTTAAGGACTGAAATCCAAAATAACCTTTTTGGCATTAAATGACCCACAGAGGTTGATATGCCGTTAAACAAAACTCAGACTCAAACTTAAGAAAAATACAGAGTCAAAGAAGAAGAAAAAAAACACTTTTATGTACATGAATCATATAAAGATATGTGCGAAGACTGAAATAGAACTTAAACACCTCATACAAATAATTAGAATCTACAACCAATACATAGGAATTTGGGATAGAAAATATGCCCTGCTTATAATGAAGATAAGGGAAACAACAGTAAAATTAAAAATGCCTAACCAGGACAGTATGAGAACACCTGGAGAAAAAGAAAACTACAAATGATTGTGAATATTATTATCAGACACCATCACCCAAAAGGTAATGAAAGAATAAATAAGAAAGAAGTAGCTTAGAAGTACAAGATATATATATATATATCTATATCTATATATATATATATATATATATATATATATATATATATATATATATTCTTGAAACGAAAATCAGCGGTGGATATATTGTAAAAGATATTGGCAGCACTGCCTGTAAGATAGTTTAATATCATTCCTAACGAAATATCGGACCAAATGACCTTTAGGCACCCCTTTTTGATCTAGATTAAGAAAGGACATGTTTGTCATTTATACCGTCAATATCCGGTTATTTTAACAGACGATTTTTAGATTTTTTTTAAACTATAAAACTAACCCCTAACCCTAACTCTAAACCTAACCCCTAGCCCTAACGCTAACTAACCCCTAACCCTAGCCCCTAAGAAACAACTGGATATTGATGGTGTAAAAGAAAAATGTCCCTTCTTAATCGAGATCAAAAAGAGGGATGTCTAATACTAATATTGTCCGAAATATCTTGTGTTACTCCCCTTGGGTAGATGGGATTTGACTCCCGTGACAAGTGCATTTTGGGAGGTAGGTTCTGAAATGGGGCTTCAGCCATGAATTGGTACTCACGATAGCTGGTTGCACAAAAGTTGGGCTCTTAAGTCATTGTTTTGGGGTTGAGCGTTTCTCTACCTTGGATTAAATAAAGCCTCGTTGACATCCAACATTTTGATCTCTTGTTTTACTTTAGTGCCTCTTGATTTATTTGTATTTCAAAACTAACAGGAGATATCGTGTCAAAATTATTATCAGTATCTTTTTGTAAGATATCTTGGGCCCTTCTTCAAAGGAAATTTTGCAAATTACAGACAAATTGATGAAAATACAATTTCTTTTTATTTAGAAACCAATCAAAATATAATCAAAATAAGTGTAATCTTTTTATATGTGTTGTTATTTAATTTTATTTTTGTTAGTCTTTCTGATTTATTATATTTCATTACATTAAAACAACATCTCCAGAAAGCATCACCTTTTATTTGAAATCACTGTACCAGAGACTGCCACTCAAAAATTGTCCCGTTAGGCCTCTCACGTAGCTGTAGATTTAAAAAAAACTGGACTCTACGCCATCGTCTTTAGTAGACGGAAGGTTGCCAACAAAATACTAAAGTTGACTAAATGATTACAGCAGATCTTGTATTACTTGGGGTCAGCAATGTGTATGTATTTTTTATCACTACTACTGACATTGGATAAAGAGGATATTGATTTCATTCTTTTTTTTCTAGGAGTATCAAGTGCATCAATGATTATAAAGGAGTATCAAATGCGTCAATAAACATGCAGATATCTTATCAATGATATTGGCAGTATCATTTCTACGATAATCGGGACCTTTTTTTTAGAATTAAACACACTTCCTATGATGTCGCAGCCCAGTTATTTAATACCAAAGCCATCCTTGTAGAAGAATAGTAGTGGAACCCAAAAATATCTATGGAAACCACTCTAATTTATATTACAATTACAGAAATCTTAATTAGCCTTCTATAATTCTTATTGATTTTAATGGCATGTCAACCTGTCTTGAGTTATTTTATGCTTAGAGGTTAGGAAATTGCATTCACTATACGTTAATATTTACATATTTATATAGTTGTTTCTCATAGAGTTTGCATACAGTCATATGATGGTTTGGTTTCTTTGTATAATGGCATATCGACCTTCTTGTGTTATTTAATGTCAAAACCATCCTTGTAGAAGAACAGATGAAGAAAAGAACAAATAAATTGATAAGGATGCATAAGGAATTACACCGAGAAACTACAAACGGCAGCAGAATCTTATCAAAAATATTTTCAGTACTGCTTGGAAGATACTCTGGACCCTTTTTAAAAAAGAAACGAGGGTGGAGCTCAAACAGGTGAAGCTAAGAAGAAAGAAACTGATGAAGATGGACATGTTTAACACCGAGTGACCAAATGGCAGTATCGCTAGTAAAATTATCAGGAACATTCTTAAAATGAAAAAATGCTCAAGGAATTACATTATGCCATAGACAGAATATGTATCAAGAAAAGAAGGAGGAAAATCATTGATAATTGTGTAGAATCAGCAATTCAGGAACACGAGGAGTGTACAAAGAAAAGCATATATATATATATATATATATATATATATATATATGTGTGTGTGTGTGTGTGTGTGTGTGTGTGTGTGTATGAGGTAGGTAAAAGGATAGTGAACAAGAAATGATAACTCAAAACAAATCTAGGAGTTTAAATATTTCGTCCGATTTATACGGACATCATCAGCCAAAGATTTTTATTGAAAGCAAAATTACGTGCAAGTACATGTGATTTGGTGAGGGGGTGAGTTAGTAGCGGAAGTGAAGGGAGGGAGGATAGGGACTGACATGAATGAAGTGTGGGGATAGTTTACAGGAAGTAGAGAGAGGTTGGGAGTATATGGGCATATGGGTAGGTTGAACTACTAACTCACCCCCCTCTCACCAAATCACATGTACTTGCACGTAATTTTACACCAGCAGGTCCTTTCCAGATTTTCGTTTTGTTTAGAAGTAGGTTATATTCCACTATATATATATAATATATATATATATATATATATATATATATATATATATATATATATAAAGACAGGAAGTCGCTGTTATTTAACAGAAAAAATGTAAGATAGAAGTGAGTGTGACTTACCGGGAACTAAACACGTTCGCTGTCTCGCGTGTCAATCTACTCTCTGAGAGCCGTTCGCCAAACAGTCATTTTATGCTGCAGACTTATTTGCATAAGATGGCAGCGACACATTTAAAAAACACAAGCGAGTGAACGTGGGAGGCAGTTCTCCTACAGGTTTCTAATGCGCATTGATTGAATGTAATCTGCTAGCTCTGTGTATGACGATGAATGACTTGACACTCTGTTATAATATCTACTTATTTTGTATACTGAAGGCTTTGTGTGTTGGCGAGGATAATAGAATCCTGATTTAAAGTAAGAAATCAAAGATTGTGGATTTACAAGATTATCGTAGCAGCTTCATTTTCTTCTAGTAAACCGTACTGTTACAATGGATACTTCATGTGACAATCTAACAAAATGCCAGATGAGGGGATCTCAACATGGCTACGAAGAGGAAACTGAAATAGAGAAACAGAATGCCCTTTAATAGCAGCATGACATAAGGTCATAATAACCAATTATGTGAAAGCTCAAATATACAATATGGAGAAGAACAACTTTTGTTTATAGACAGAGATGAAACGGTTAATCTACACACACACACACACACATATAGACACACACATAGACACACACACACACACACACACACACACACCACATATATATATATATATATTATATATATATATATATATATATAAACACTTTATGGAGATGCGTGACATACCGGTTAGAGTCGAAGGAAATGGACTCGTCGACCACTGAGATACTTGTTTTGTTTTACGACAGTATGGACCTCAAAAATATTTCTAAGAATTTGGTTTAATTATTAAGACTCTTGTCTTTAGAGAAAAATTTGAAATCATATTTTAATATATTTTGTTCGAATTTCATAAAATTAAATAAGTGGAGCCGACCTAGTAAAAACTATTTTAGAAAAAAAAAACTATTTTAAGCATACATTCATCTAAAGTTAAATAAGTATCACAGATTTTGTGAAAATTTGACTCTTAATTGACTTTCCATATAATCTTAATTTTTTTATGTAGTAATGATACTGATTATAAATTGAGTTTGGTTTGTTTTGTTTTACGGCATATCAACCTCAGTGGGTCATTTAATGCCGATAAAGTTTTGAAATAAATCAATTCTTAATGGATAATACAATTTTTTTATAAATACATTTTTCTATTTAACCCATAGATGGGACCCTAACAGTTACTACCACTCCGGGTCAGAGTGGACCAGGGAGCAACGGTGATGAATGGGGTGCTCCACATTCCCCAAATCTCAAAAACTGGAACCTCACCATCAGATAGAGTTTAACGTCATTCGCAGGACATGTAAACCCGCAGCCACCACCTTCTAGCACCCATATGATAAAAAGGTGTTGGGGCTTGCCATAAGGGCAATAGGGTTGGGAAAATCATATAGGTGCTAGGGCTTGACGTGACCAGCCGATTGATCGGAGGGGCCTCTCCGACCGCCCGTCTAGCCCAAGATAGGGCCAAAGTGGAGTATTGCATGTCATGAACTGCTCAGCCACCTGGGCTCTATCCTTAAGCATCACGGGTCGCCACCCACGGCCAACAGGTGGCCCCATTGGTGGAATCTTACCCCTCTGCAGAGGTGCAGTCGGTGCATTCTAACGCCCCAGCCGACAGGGCGGTATTTTTATGTAGTAATGATACTGATTATAAATTGAATAAATAAACTTACTTAATTCTTGAAATGACTGTGACGTAAAAAGCGACATTTCGGTTACAGATACATAGAGACCGAATCTCTATTATTAATTTATATATGTGTTTATATCTATATATAGAGAGAGGTAGGTAGATAGATAGAGATACAGAGAGAGACAGAGACTGTGATATATATAGAGAAACACACAGATAGATAGATAGATAGAGAGAGAGAGAGAGAGAGAGAGAGAGAGAGAGACTGTGATATATATAGAGAAAACACACAGATAGATAGACAGACAGACAGACAGACAGACAGAGACTGTGATATATAGAGAGAAACACACAGATAGATAGATAGATAGACAGACAGACAGAGACTGTGATATATATAGAGAAACACACAGATAGATAGATAGATAGATAGATAGATAGAGAGAGAGAGAGAGAGAGAGAGAGAGAGAATTGGGGAGATAGAGAGAGAAAGATGAATTTAAAAAAGAATACGTAGTAGTGTTTTGATGAACGATTCATTTAGTTGATATTTGCACCAATGACTAAATATACAATCTTTAGAATTTATATTTCTCCAGGCTAAAACAACAACAAAATCCTACACACGCAGATGGTCTAAATAATTCCTATATGCAATAGACTGGAAATTCTTCGTAATTGTGGTAACCTGTAATTTCCCCATTGCAAACATAAAATACAGGAAAATAAATAGTTGAAATTTAAAATAAACAAAAAAAAAAACAATTTTTAACCTAGTGCAAGGATCACGCCCTGCAGAATCTAAACTCATTCTCTATCCAATTGCTTGCTGGAAGAAAAAAAGAATTAAAGATGTCAAGAGGAAAACGTAAACCCAACAGAAGTGTTTTGTTACTTTGAAGAAAACCAACTGGAATAGTCCAAATGTCGCTTTCAAGAATGGGGAACGGTAAATAAGTGAACGCGTTGATGCGTTTGCGTGTATCGGAAGATTCAATTTCCATGCAGGGACCCTTGGGATGTTACTGACGTGGCTGACAATCCATTTAACTAAATACTTATTGAAAAAAAAAAGACAAGTTGGGAAAACAGGTAAACACACATTGTACAAGGTTTGTTTTTTGTTTTGTTTTTACTCTTTTGCAGTCAAAGTATTCGCTAACTCTCAGTAGTGTATTTATCAACCGAGAAAATATACGACATTTTAAGATTTCCAAATTATCATCTAATTTTGTTCAAAAGTTTCGCAATATTTTAGTGGACCATATATGGTACTAAAATGGACCATATGACCTTAAGGCACCCCTTTTAAATCTCAATTAAGAAAGAACATGTTTTTCATTTACACCGGTCGTTTGTTAGGGGTTACAATTAGGGGTTAAGGGTTAGTGGTTAGGGGTTAGGTTAGTGTTAGGGGGTAGTTTTATAATTTAAAAAAAATCTAAAAATTGTTTGTTAAAACAACCGGATATTGACGGTGTAAATGAAAAAAACATGTCCTTTCTTAATCGAGATTAAAAAAGGGGTGCCTTAAGGTCATATGGTCCATTTTAGTACCTGGCTATTATTTGTTGCATTGTATGGAAACTCGGAGGTGCGTGCTACAATGGTTAGAGCCGTAGGAAATGGACTCATCAACCAGAGTTCAAATCCTGGACGAGGCTGTTTGCATTTCACAAACGCCAATACCCTTAGGAAAGGTATGTATCCTAATGCTCTCCTTCCAACTGTGGGTAAATAGCAGGACAGACTGAGCTCTTTAACCTTTGTTAGGTAACCAGTCAAGGAGAAGTAAAACTCTGAATTCAAACCTGCTAAACTCTGCTTAAATAATTGACCTTGTCTCACATCCTGCTCGGGCGGAGGGGTTGGTAAATATATATATGGAAACTTAATGTGTTGTAAGACAGTGGTGCCGAGTCGCATGATAAAATTCTATCAACGGTAACCCTGAAAACAATAATAGTTTCTAGTGAGTGTGCGTGCCTGAGTGTATATGAGTGAGAGAGTGGAGGAAGACTCAAGTTGCTTTGTCGAGAAAGACAGACAGACAGGCAGACAGACAGAGGTAGGGTAGGGATATTGGTGGACTTAAGTTACCCTGCCAAGTGAGAGATAGATAGAGAGAGGGAGAGAGAGAGAGAGAGAAGTTGCTAATATGTTAGCTTTATCTTATGTATGAGTATGTGTGCATGCATACGTGCGTGCATGAGTGTATATGAGAGAGTTGGGAGAGTTAGGGAGAGACAAAGGAAAAGTGAGGGTTATTTTAGGAGAAACGCGGTAGTAGTGAATTGTGGTACTAAAACCACCAACACGCGAAGACAAACTTTCAGTCATCAGGACCATATGCGTCCGCTACAGACCTGAAAAAAAATGCTTAAATCTTCCTACACTCTACAACTAAATAGCAAGTATAAGGCAATAACGAAGGCATGTAGCACCAGTTCCCGCTAGATCACAAAAGTTAAGCAGCGATGATCCTGTCCAGAACTCAATGGGGTGACAACTTAAGCTCTAGCTGCTATTGTAAGCAACCTCAGCCCATTGTTAATCAAATTGACTTGTTTTGTCATTAAATAACTCGTAAAGGGTTGATATCTAGTAAAACCAAAAACATCCAAGGCATCTTAGTAAAGTTGACGCAGTGGCCTATTGTCAGTATCAGTATCAGTATTCCCAGTATGGGAATAATCAAGCCATGATGGATTTCATCAGAGCAGAATAGTCTTTGCATAGATTAATGGTGTATAATACTTTGCCGCGGTACAGGGTTCGGTTTATGCATGGGAAGTACTACAGTCGTTGTGTTGGATTATATAATATATAGGGCCCTGACGGAAAGCTGTTTTTGTTCCTGTTCCAACTCGACTGAAATACAAAACCCAAAAGCTGTCAACGGGGTCAAACCAAAACAAACAGGAACACCTTCTGATAATTATGCACAATATATATACATTTATTGTTTTTTGTTTTTTTTATATACAATGATTTATATTCCTGTATAATGTCACGAGGTACATTAAATTTGTAAGTTTTCAAGAAGGCAATCTAACTATTCCCGAATTACATCAGGGTTGTTGTATGAGACGATCTGATACGTCAATCCTGAAATCTGAAATTATTACAATACATCACAGAAGAACGTCATTGATGCATCAAGAGTATGTATAATTTAACCACCGTATGAAATTCAAGACAATTAACCACATTGGCTTGTTAAACATCACCAACATTACGAAATTCCAGACAATTGACCATATTCTATTGTTAAAAATTGCCGAAATGCACTAAAGGAGGTCATCGGTGATGTTACAGTGATGTTACAGTTGTATCCTTACAGATTTCGAATTTTGCAACATCATAGCTGTCCAACCGGTAAACCTGACCTGTAATTAGGCCACCCCTTTTATGTTCGTAATTTAACGAATTGAATAGTACGGAAATCAAATGATCAAATACATGCTGATATCCTACTACAGAGTTTAAAATGTTGTTCTTAAAACTTATAAGTTAATGAACGTCAACAAGAGGTCAATTTGTATCCTCTTCGGTAGACATCATTTCTGGTTATAAAAAGGGAACGCAACACTGTTTGTATATTTGTCGGTTGGCGATATGCCTCGGTTTGGTTAAAGAAGAAAACTCAATGATGATGAGGAAAATAATCTCTTCTGTTTTCTTTTACGCGGATTATTTTGGAGCGTGGAGTTTTGCGTGAAAACAAGAGAGCAAAGGAATCTGTATATGTTCCTCATTAGTGTCATGGAGAGAGAATGTGAATCTTTTTTCATTCGTCTATATACGTCATCTCGAGGTCACCTAGCGTGCGATGTGTTGGTTGGGTTGTTTTAGTTGGATTATTGTTTGTCTGTTTGTTTTGTTTTACAGCATATCAACCTCAGTGGGTCATTTAATGCCGACAAAGTTTTGAAATAAATCAATTCTTAATGGATAATACCATTTTTTTATAAATACATTTTTCTATTTAACCCATAGATGGGACTCTAACAGGTGCTACCACTCCGGGTCAGAGTGGACCAGGGAGCAATGGTGATGAAGGGGTGCTCCACATTCCCCAAACCCCCAAAACTGGAACCTCACCATCAGATAGAGTTTAACGTCATTCCCAGGACATGTAGACCCGCAACCACCGCCTTCTAGCACCCATATGATAAAAAGGGGTTGGGGCTTGCCATAAGGGCAATAGGGTTGGGGCAATCATATAGGTGCTAGGGATTGACGTGACCAGCCGATTGATCGGAGGGGGCCTCTCCGACCGTCCGTCTAGCCCAAGATATGGCCAAAGTGGAGTATTGCATTAGTTGGATTATACGGCATGCCAACTCTTGTTGGGTTATTTTATACCAAATACATTTAGTTTTATTCCTTCGTTTCTTTTTTTCAAATTCAATTTGTAAACACTTTTTTAACAATTATTTTTATCTATCAGGTACTATCACTAGTAAGTTCTGTCACTCCGACCCAGGGTGGACGTGATAGTAATGGCGATAAAGGGGTAATCGATATTCCCCAGAGTTTCAGCATTGGATTTTCACCATTAAATGCACTTTAACGTCTTTACCCAGGGCACTAAGAACTTCCGCCCCCGCCTTGTAGCACATATATGATAAAAAGAAAGGTTGAAGATTTGCCATAAGAGCAAAGAGGTTGGGATAATCATATAGATGCTAGGGCTTGACATGACCAGTCAAATGATAGGATGGGTCTTTCTGATCTCCCGTCTACCCTAAGGGTCAAATTGGAGTGTTGGTGTTATGAACTGCTTAGCCACTAAGAATCCACCTTTAAGCATCATGGGTCACCACTCACCGCCAGCAGGTAGCCCCATTAGGGGGATTTTACAACTCTGTAGAAGTACAGTTAGTGTATTCTAGAGACTCAGTCGACAGGGCTGGCCACGTGGTGGGTAAATACATAACACATCACTCAATAAGCCCCGTGCTTGACATATAGATGGCACATATAATAGAAAATCCATGTGATTTCTATAAAGTACTAAATATCCTTTAATACTAAATATTTTTATATTTAAATATCATGTATATTATTATTTATATCTAAATATCATTTAGTACTAAATATTTTTATATTTAAATATAATTTATATTATTATTCATATCTAAATATCATTTAGTACTAAATATTTTTATATTTAAATATAATTTATATTATTATTCATATCTAAATATCATTTAGTACTAAATATTTTTATATTTAAATATCATGTATATTATTATTTATATTTAAATATCATTTAATACTAAATATTTTTTAATCCAAGTGTTTTTTCGAAAGTACTAGCATTCAAATGACACGTGTCAAAAATTGAGCCCAAGTTTACAAATTGTAGTTATTTAATTGAAGCTGCGGTTGCAAATTTCAAAAGATAAGGTGTTGATAAAGCATTGCTCTCTGATGGGAATAAATAGTGATCACGCAAAGCAGTGGATTGATAAGTGTTATTCGGACTTTGCCCCATCGGAAACAACGGTTAAGAGGCGGTATGCTGACATTAAACGCGGTCGTACAGACAAATTATGCTTAACGTTCAGGTCACCCAAATTCGGGAGTTGCCGAGGAAAACACAAAAAAAAACCCCAAAAAACTCGTTTTGGCCGATTGTTACGTGAAATAGCAACGGAGTTGAAGATATCAGAAGGCAGTGTATACACTATTTTGCATGACCATTTATCAATGAGAAAGCTGTGTGCAGAGTGGGTGCCGCCTTTGCTCACATTCGATTAATGCGTCGACGATCCAGAGTGTTGTTTACAACTGTTCCACCACAACAAAAAGGAGAGAGATTTGGCTCCAATGAAGAAGTTGTATCAGAAACTGAGACGTATTTTGAGGCCAGAGACAAATAGTTCTACAAAAAAAAGGTATCGAATTGTTAGAGAAGCGTTGGAATCAGTGTATCACCTTAGAAGGAGAGAATGTTGATGAATAAAGTCGAATTTTGCCTAAAAGTTGTTGTTTTATTTGTTAGGGCCGGGGCTAATTAAGTGATGTGTTAATTCATTACTCCTTTTCCTCAGTTGTGCTATGAGTGACAATTGTAGAATTGCCTTAAACAACTTTTAAGCGTTTAGTTTAGTACGTGGTCAAGAATACAGTGAGTTGTTAAAGTATTTGATTATAATCATGAATATTTTGAAAGGGCCCATTGTCTTTTATTTACACTTGGTTCTTACTAATCAGAAACACGGAGACTTAATGTTTGGTGGACACATAGTTCTATCCAATTTTCCAAATATAATTCAATATTCCCACGCCCATCTGACCACGTGACTTCCTAAGCCAATCAGAAAGGCATGAAATTACACCTTATTATCTGTTATTATAACTATTTACACAATACCACCAATGATACTCGGTGAATTAGATGAGCAGGACCTGTGGATATACCACAGTGTGATAATTTGGTTTTCCCAACTTATGATATGGTTACTTTAGTGATATTGTAAAATAGTTCAATATGTTAAAAGTAATTTTTTTTTTTTTTTTTTTTTCATCTTTACATTATGTTCGATTGAAAACGATCAGCGTTATCGCTTCCGCGCGCTAACACCCTCTTTCTATATTTTTTCCCTGCATAATATATAGTATTGTGGGAATTGAAAATAGATAGCTTGATTAAAAGAGTTGTACCTATTCATTACAGAGGACAATATCACAAGTGCATTAACTTGAGGGTATTCGGCTAGTATGCTGCTTTGAAACCAATGGTAAACATTGATGCTAAACTGTATCAGTGTTAAAAATTAATATTGTGCAATTAACATAGAGCTTCTAATACCCTTGGGAAAGGTATGCATCCAACTATTCTGCTTTGCCAACTCAGCACATGAGTCGCGCAGCTTGGGTCATCTGATCTTTGCAGCAAAGTAGCATCAGGAAATAGTAGCAAAAATAATCTCCTTGGTCTAACGCTAGTGAAAAGGGGATAGACTCCCTTGGTGACAATAGGTCGCTCCGCTATCTTTACTTTTTTGTATATATATTTGTCAAAATTATTGACATTTTTACCTCGGGTACATTTTAAAATGGATGTTTCATAATAATTATTATGTTTCTTTCTTTATTATTATATATTGTCTGTGTAGCAAGTACTTTTTTCTTATTTTTCTTTCTTTCTAAGAAAAATGGAATGACCCATTATGTATCAGTGGGGACGACGCTCATAAGAAATAAAAATTTGGTGAATAAGCGAAACCAGATAATAAGGATTTATATTTTTGCATTTCATCTTGAACGATTTGGACGGTAAAAATTTTAACCAGGAAGCGTTGCAAGATAATAACGGTCGTATAATTCAGGAACAAGCGTATCAATATATAGATGCGTTCGTATTTTACAAACTAGATTCCTACTGTAGTTAGATTTTACTAGACTACAACAAACATTAATTTTTTGTTAATGTAAATAGAAAAGAATTCGATGTAAACATTTCCTGTTTTCGTGTTCATATTTCAGGGTTATGCAGCCAAAACATTGATACGACGGAAAAAATATGATGGGTAAAATACTGAAATGGAAATTAAATCGCTAGAAAAAAAACAGTTCAAAAAACAAAGCATCCTGTAAAATATTTCTATATAGAATTCACTAAATTATAGAACAATGACAACGAATAAATTATTTCTACAAGTTTATGGATAAACATTTACACTTTTAGTTTTATTCCTGTTTTTCTTCTCGCTTTCTTTCAAAGATTCAGTTTTGTAGACAATTTTGAAGCTATTTTCATAAGGATAGGGGGAGGGCAAAAAAGTGGGTGGGTGTTGCGTGTTTTCTTTTTTTTCTCATCATTATTTTGGTGATATTAAGCTGTAAGTATCCTGAATCGGATTATAACACCTGTTTGTGTTGCTGGCTGCTCTCAGAAAAAAAACCTTTTTGGTCATTGGCTATAACAGAGTCTAGAGGAAGTAACAGACAATATATTTTTTTACCCAAAGAAGAGGACAAGGAAGAGGAGAAAGTTGAACAACAGGAGGAGGTGTAGGAGACCAAACGGATTGATAAGATACAGTCCCAATAGTCAAACAGTAGTAGAAATAGGAATAGGAGATAGTGTATTTATGAACTTTTGTTTAGTAAATTAGGGTGTCCCAGAAAGAAACTGAACCCACAAATTTTGTAATAAAACTTTTAATTTTAACTAGGGGTTTAGAGTTAGGGTTAGTGTTGGCGTTTAAGGTTAGGGTTGGCGTTTAGGATTTAGGGTTAGGTTAATGGGAAAATAAATAAATAATGTGGGTTCTGTTTTTTTCTGGGTCACCCTGCACAGGGTCCACCAGAAAAAAAGAATTCAAACTCTAACCCTAGCCCCAACCCCAACCCTAACCTCTAACCCTAACCCTAATCTTAACCCCCCTAGTTAAAATTAACAGTTTTATTACAAAATGTGTGGGTTCTGTTTATTCTCGGACACCTTAATTTATTAAACAAAAATTCATAATTATCGGAGATAGTCCTTTCAGCGTAGCTAGTTGGAGGGTGGATTGGATTGGGGTTTAAGGTTAGGGTTGGCGTTTAGGGTTTAGGGTTAGGTTAATGGGAAAATAAATAATGTGGGTTCTGTTTTTTCTGGGTCACCTTGCACAGGGTGACCCAGAAAATAAGAATTCAAACGCTAACCCTAGCCCCAACCCCAACCCTAAACCCTAACCCTGAAACCTAACCCTAACCCTCCTATTAAAATTAACAGTTTTATTACAAAATGCGTGGGTTCTGTTTTTTCTGGGACACCTTAATTTATTAAATAAAAATTCATAATTATCGGAGATAGTCCTTGCGGCGTAGCTAGTTGGAGGGTGGATTGGTCACTCCTAGTTAGCAGCTTAATGACCAATAACAACATCCCACTGCTAGTGCCACAGCTCCATATGTCTTGTCATTGGCACCAAACAATGCATCAGCTCAGCAGTAGTTCCTACCAGTGTTACCCCCACCGCCAGCAGATGACATGCTGGTGTTGGTGTTGGCCTTGTAATGTTATTTCTACTAATTTATTGATACATATGAAATTAATGAAAATTATTTCTGACAATTTGATTATACTCATAAAGTTATTGAAAAATCTAACAAAATAATTTCTATATATTGGTAGATATTGAATAATTGAGAATAATTTCAACCAATTTACATAACTAAACTAAACTAAAATATTTACCAAAGATTATTTGCTTACGGATCATATATAGTAAAAGAAGGGCGCCTCTCGTGGTGTAATGGTTAGCAAGCTTGATTCGCAGACCATTGTTAATGAGTTCGATTCTTATTGGGCGCCCCTAACTTCTGGCCTTGTGCCACATTTAAGCTAAGCTTAGTAAATAGCTATATAAAAACAGACAAGATTTGGCTATGGGTGGCCCACAAATTTTCAACTGCCATTAAACAAAATAACATAAAATCTAGCATGATCATGTTTCTACTAATATATATATATATATATATATATATATATATATATATATATATATATATATATATATGGAAGTAAGATGAGGAAATTATGTTGATACTTAAGTATTTCGGCTTTTTAAAAAAAATAAAACCTTCTTCAGTACATTGAAAATTTGTATAAGTAAAAGATGAAAGATATTCAGTGTAAGTTGAATGTGTGATAAAAGGTTATTTACCGTTATTTACGTGGCGTTTATAGATGATAAATTATAGATTTACGGTTTCTGATCATTAATTCTCGCTTTCACATGCAATGATCGCGTCATCGGCTTTCATCTATAAACATCCTTCATCTTTTACTCATACAAATTTTCAATGTCCTGAACACACACATATATGTATAAATATATATTTATGATTGTGTGTGTGTGTGTGTGTATGTGTTTACCGACCCCCTTCGCATGAGCAGGATGCGAGATGATGTAATTTTTGAGCGGGCTTTAGCAAGTTTGAATTCAGTGTTTAACTTCTCCTAGACCGGTTACTATATCAAGGTTAATGTTCGCAGTCTGTCCTACTATTTACTCATAGCTAGAAGGAGAACAATTGGATTAATACCTTTCCCAAGGGTATTAGCGCTATGTGAAATGTAAACATCCTCCTCCATGATCTGAAGTCGTGTCACGGTGTCCATTTCCACTGAATATAACCAGTACACCATAAGCATTTCCATGTTTATATATATACAGGGTGTCCCATAATGACAGAACACATTTTAAATGTAAATATCTTGGATTTGTGTCACATAATTATGGGACACCCTGTATATTTATATATACGTCAGTGTGTGTGTGTGTGTGTGTGTGTGTGTGTGTATGTGTGGTTATGTGTGTATGTGTGTGTGTGTGTGTGTACGTTTGTGTGTACGTTTGTGTGTACGTTTGTGTGTGTGTGTGTTGCAAGTAATAGACTGCTCAGCCAAGAGGATTCCGTCCTTTAGCATCACAGGTGGGCAAAAACTGCCAACAGAGGGCCATTGGGGTCATTCTACTGCTCAGCTAAGAGGATTCCGTCGTTTAGCATCACGGGTGGGCAAAAACTACCAACAGGGGGCCCATTGTGTTCATTCTACTGCTCAGTCAAGAAAATTCCGTCCTTAAGCATCACGGGTTGACAAAAACTGCCAACAGGGGTCCCATTGGGGTCATTCTACCTCTCAGCTAAGACGATTCCGTCCTTTAGCATCACCAGTGGGCAAAAACTGCCGAGAGAGAACCCTTTGGGGTCATTTTACTGCTCTGTCGGAGGTGCCCTCGATCTATCCTACCCCACCAGCCGTCAGGGCTAGGCAATATACGTTTAGTATATGAAATATTACAGTATTAACAAGTTAACCTAGGAAAGGAAGTCTTTCTTAAAATTGGCTGCCAGTCACTCGCAATCGAAATGTCTTTCCTTTTTACTGACATTTGATATAGACTCCTTAATTTCCTTGTTCAATTAGTCATTCTTGTGGCTTTTCTGAAGAGGTCTTGTATCCGTAGCCGCTTTGCTAGACGTCAGGGATAATTACCGAAACAACGTCATAGAAGCAGTCGGATGTGGCAGATATTTGGCCGAAGTATTTCTCTTCTCCCTCACTCTAAGACGTTAGATACGTAAAAGTTACGACAGGCCCTAAATTAAGAAAGACAAGTTACGTTACTTCCCTATTCACACCAAAAATAGACCAAGAAAGCAGAAAAAGAAATTGTATTTGTAGAATTACAAAGGACACGGCAACAGCAATGCTTCCTATTTATTTCCTCGGAGAATACAGACGGTACAAAAAGCACAATAATACAGTTGGGTGGTTGGTTGGTTGGTATTTAATGGCATATCAACCCTTGTGGGTTAAGCAAATTCGGGTAATTTTCACTTTTAGTTGTCAAAATTCCTAGCATACAATTGTGTGTGCGCATTATCTGAAATGAACTTAATAATTATTAAGAACACATTTTATGATATTTTTGTGTACAAGGATGCAGTTGTATTGTTTTCGAAAAGTTTCTAAGATTTGTTTATCTCGCACGAAGGCTTTCAAAATGGCTACCGGCTTGTTTCAAAGTGAAAGTCAGTTTGCTAAATTCATAGCATAAAATTATCTGAAATGAACTTAATTGTTATTACGAACACATTTTATGATATTTTTCTGTCCAAGCATGCAGTTGTATAGTTCTCGAAAAGTTTCTAAGATTTGTGTATTTCGCACGAAGACTTTCAAAATGGCCACCGGCTTGTTTCAAAGTGAAAGTCAGTTGGCAAAATTCCTAGCATAAAATTATCTGAAATGAACTTGATTATTAAGAACACAACTTATGATATGTGTGTGTTAAAGCATGCAGTTGTATTGTTTTCGAAAAGTTTCTAAGATTTGTTTATCTCGCACGAAGACTTTCAAAATGGCTACCGGCTTGTTTCAAAGTGAAAATCAGTTGGCTAAATTCCTTGCATAACATTATCTGAAATGAACTTGATTTTTATTAAGAACACATTTTATGATAGTTTTGTGTTAATGCATGCAGTTGTATTGTTTTCGAAAAAGTTTCTAAGATGTGTTTATTTCGCACGGAGACTTTCAAAATGCTTCCCTCTTGGTTCAATGTGAAAATCAAGGGAGGTTACTTATTTGCTACGAAGTTTGACAACTAAAGGTGAAAATTAACTAAATTCGATTAATTTTTCCACATAAAAATGTTTTCATCGATGTTGCAGTGTTTGTATACTAGTCGTCAAATAGTCAACAACAGCATATATTACATGATCGTATGAACTAGCAAGAATATAATTTTAATTCGTTGAAGAATAAAACAACAATATTAGAAACCAATAACCGCAATTAATTATTTATTAAACCCGTTTTTTTAAACCAATGTTCAAATTAACAGCACATTGCAGGATATTAAATGCACTAATGATATGGGCTGTTTTGAGGCTAATCTAAATCAGATTTTCATAGAGACATCGTTAATGAATAAGATTCATTATTCTAATATCAATGATTTTGGTTATAAAGTAGATATTCATTGATAAACTTAGGCAATTCTTGAGAGGATTTTGACGTAAGCCGTGACGTTGTTTCGGTTACAGACACATACCGAATCTTCATTATAATAGGATTTAAATATCGTCTTGCTTAAATTTTCTGTCTTACTTAGAATTGGTTATTCATTTAAACACCGTGTTGGTTTCACATCTATATCCCGTCTTTAAATCGGATTCTATATCAAATTGTCTTCCTCTTTTTAATTCCATTAAGTTTTCCATTTCAAATTTAATTCTTTTTTTCTTCTTTATTCTTCATTTTCGTACTGCGTTTCTCTAAAAGTCCATTTGGTTTTTGTTTTTGGTTTAATTCTTCCTCTTTAGATTCATTTTATACTAATATTCTTTATTCTATTTTTTTTTCTTAGATTTTTACTTTAAGCATTTTTTTTTATTTTTTTGGTTCATCTATCTTTGATTCTATGCACATATTCTCTTATCCGTGTCTCTCTATTACAAATCGAAATCATCATCATCCTCATCCTCCTCCTCCTCCTCCTCCTCCTCCTCCTCCTCCTCATCATCATCATCCTTTCCTCTCTTTGCCTTTTTTTTCTTTCTTTCTTTTCTTCCTACTTATCTTTCTAGTTATCTTTAAATTTCTTTATAATGTGCATTCCATCAGAAAAATAGTCTCCTTTTTTCTTTATTTTTTTTCTTTATTTAGATATCTATTTATTTATTTCCAGTAATTCATTTATTTTTTGTCTTTTAATTTCTTATACCATTGTCGATTGGAATAACTGGATCTGAACGTCAACCGTCAAGGAATATTAAATAAAAACATTAATCAAGAGGGGGGAGAAAATGGCTGCATGTAGATGGTAATACATGAAACTCTGAGTAACGGAACCACGCAGAACAATAGTTTTACTTTTTAGATTGTATCCCTCCTCTACTGAATAAGCGTATAGATTTTATAACATTTTCCTATTGATATTATGAATTAATTCCTATATGAAACTACATAGCAGGATAAAGTGCCCAACACAGTCGTGATGGATTGCGCCGACATGAACAGCATGTTCTCCATTCTCTGTGAGAGGCGCCTTCGTTGGCTTGGACATGTCAGAAGAATGGAAAATGTATGCATCTCAAAAGATATTTTGTACGGCGAATTAATAAAAGGCTCCCGATCGGTTGGTAGACCACGCCTTCGATTTAAAGATGTCTGCAGGAAAGCTATGAGGATATGCCATATTGACACAAACACCGAGTTGCAAGGCACGGAGAGAGGTGAGGTAGAGAGGAGAGCAGCCTGGACAGAAAAGAGAACCAGAAAGGGAGAGAAAAGCCAGCAGCCCCAGAAAGCATCACATTTTGTATGCATTCGGTGCACCAAAAACTGCCACTCAAGAATTGACCTGCAGAGTCAATTGCACAGAAGCAGATGGAAATTTTATTTTTATTTTGGACACTACGCCATTGACCTAAGTGGACGGAAAGTATCCAATAATTCCTATATATGAAATATTAAGTAATGCCAATAGACACTTTTAATCATCATCACCATTTTATTTATTTGCTTTTTATGATGATAATGATGATGTAACAAATATACATGACGATTCTAGTTTAACATTTTAGATAATGCCCCTCCTCGGCTGCATTATCATACATAATTTTATGCCCTTTTAATATTGATATTATAGATTATTTCCTAATGGTTGCATAATTTGTATGGTGGCATAGATTATTGGCAACGCCCTGTAGTTCTGCAGGGATGGTGTTTTCATGTCACGGGCGGCTGTTTTACATAGAAAGATACAGACTGTTGAACACCTTTGACCCGAGACGCGGGAAAGCCGAGAATCACGTGAAGTCATGTGAGAGCTAGTGAAATCACCAGTACCAGCTCGGGTGTCATGCAGGAGACATGTCTTGCCTTAGCTCGGGCTCACTTGCACACGCTCGCTGTGTTTAGTTAGAGAAAGAAAAATTAGTGAAAAATAATAGTTTTTAAAAGAAATAACCTGGTGTTGTTGGTTGATGCATGTCTTGGTAAAAAGACTGACCAAGAAGAAGAAAATGAATCAGAGACGAACAACCAACGAAATAGAAAGAAGCTAAACATCACACGAACGGCCAGAGAAGAAAGTAAGTTATGCATCTATGCATCTCTCCGTCTATCTGTCTATCTATCTCCTCCCTCTGTTAAAGAACTGATGATTTATATACTCGCAACAAGTGGGTATATAACAAAATAATGCGAATTTAATTCGGGATTATCATCATTATCATCATTTTTATGATGGTCATCATCATGGATGATGATGATGACGACGACGATGATGATGATGATGTGGCAATACATGGTATTATGAATAACGGATATACGCATGACTATAGTTTCACATTTTGGATACTATCTCTATTTTCTATGTTAATATTATAAATTACTTCATATATACCAAATGAAAAATAAAATAAATTGAAGTCTTAATCATTATCATCGGCATCCTTTTTTTTTTCTTTTTTATGATGGTGATGGTGATGCTGATGCTGATGATTATGATGCTGCTGATTATGATGATGATGCTGATGATTATGATGCTGATGCTGATGATGGTGAGGGATGGGTGTGGTAATACATGAAATTATGAGTAACTAAGTAATTATGCAGAAATATAGTTTTACATTTTTAGATCATAATCCTCCCCTACTGCATTAGCATAGAAGTTTTTCTTTTTTACCCTTTTCGCATTGATATGATACATTTCTTCATATATATTGTTACAACTCAAGTATCAGACTTAACAGAGAAATACTAGGAAGAAACCCAACGAGTGTTGAGGATAGGCCGAAAACGTTTACTAAGGAAATATTCAAGGTGAACAGCGGAATTAACTATTGCTAGTTTTAATTAACAAGTCACGTTAGATCTCGATTTTTCTCTATATCGACGGTTCTTCCGACAATATTTATGGGAAAAACTGACGATTCTATTCTCATTATTTAGTTATTTTATAACATATATATATATATATATATATATATATATATATATAATATATATTATATATATATATATATATATATATATAAATAGAGATAAACTATAAAAATAACTTATTTTACTACGCCTGAGCGAGGCTGAATTTATAGTAAAAGAATTAAATAATTTCGAAGATCCATATTTGAAACTGCACGCGCACACACACGAACGGGCCGATTCACCACGGAAAAACCCGAACATTTTCAAACATCCGGCGTTCCTTTAACTTAATAAACAACAAACGTTTACGCCAGCGCAGTAAGATAAGTACTAAAAAAACACAAGTATTTCTAAAACATCAATTTCAACACCTATTCCATTGCATTGTCAATTGCCTTCTAATTTCTATTTTAAATCATACGTACAATGCTTCATACAAACTATAAAAAAACCTTTCTATATATATATATATATATATATATATATATTATATATATATATATATATATATATATATATTCAGAATGAATGAATGGAAAAGTCTTCAAAGAAGATATTATATGGACAATTACCAATGCTAAGCGTCCACCCTTACGCTATAAAACAAATTGAAGAACGATTTGAAACCCCCCAATATTAACCTGAGTGACTGGGAAAATCTAACATCAAACCGGAAAGAATGGCGTAAGACATCTTTCGCTAAATTAAACAGCTTTGGAGAAAATAGACTGTAACATCGAGATCAGCTCCGTCTAAATTCTAAACAAACAAAAATTGACCCCGTCTTAGAACATTTCATTTGTCAGTGTGGCTTCATAGATTGCACCAAGGCTGGGCTGCTATCACACTCAGGGAAACAGAAAATGTCTTCTTGATAGCATGCACAACTTGGGAGGAAACAAATAACTCACTGCTGACCCTCATCTATCGTTCACATAACAGCAGTAACACAGAATAATAATTAAAACAGCTTAACGCCTCTACCCCAGTTATGGTTAGCGAAATGAGAACAGGATCCCTTCATGGATTGAATAAAAGGGTTAGTTTCAAAGTTCCGTGAGGCTCCCGATTAAGTCAAGAAGGTTCCCGAGTCCGAAAAGAAGGTTCCCGAGTCCGAGATGGTTCCCGAGTCCGACAAGAAATACCCGAAGATGGCCGGAGGGCACATCGGCCGAAACGTTGTACAGGTAACAATGAAGATGAGGACAATAGTCCAAATAATACAAATAATACTAATCATCAAGCCTCATCTCAAAAATTTAGAAAAACACTATTACCTTAATTTATTTTTTTCTTGATTTTACCATTTTTTTTCACTCCACCCTCGCTTTAATCTAATGATGTATTTCGTCCTTTCTTTCTTTCTTTTTTAATTCATTCCAAACTTTTCATTATCTTTCGTTTTTCTTCCTTTCTTTTACTCTGTCGTTCTTCCGCCCTTTCATTCATTCTTTAATCCTTTTGCTCTATTCTTCATCCTTACGTTCTTTCGCTCTTCACTTTTTTTTTGCTTTTTATTCTTCTTTCTTTCTTTCTTTTTCCTTCCTTCACCACTCCCTTTATTTAACTATCTGTCTCTTTTCTTTCTTTTACACTTCTGATTCTTTCTTATTTTGAATATTCGTGTACTTTCTTTCTAGATTTGTTCTTACATTTATTTATTTTAGTTATTTAAAACTTACGGTTCTTTTTTCTTCCTTATTTTCATTAGATACTTATTTGCATCTTTCTTTTCTTTTACTATGCAGTTTCATTCTTTGTTTCTTTCTCCCTTTCACGCTTAGATTTATTTATTTATTTTTATTTTAATCGTTGCTTTCTTTCTTTCTTTCTTTCTTTCTTTCTTTCTGCGTCTTTTTTTTTCTTCTTATGCGTCTATTTACTTTATCTCTACTTCTTCACATTTATATCTAGTTCTTGATCTTGTTGTTGTTGTTGTTGTTGTTGTTGTTGTTGTTGTTGTTGTTGTTCTTCTTCTTCTTCGTCGTCGTCGTCGTCGTCGTCGTCGTCGTCGTCTTCTTCTTCTTCTTCTTCTTCTTCTTCTTCTTCTTCTCAATTTCATTCTTTGTTTATTTATTTCTTTCACGCTTGGATTTCTTTCTTTCTTTTCTTTTCATCTTTGCTTTCGTTCTTTCTTTCTTTCTTCCTTCCTTTCTACGTCTTCTATTTTCTCTTATGCTTCAATATACTTCTTCTCTTTCTCATATTTATATCTCGATTTCCTCTTGTTTTTGTTCTTGTTCTTGTTCTTCTTGTTTTTGTTTCTTGGTCTCATTCTTGTTCTTCTTGTTCCTGTTCTTCTTGTTCTTGTTCTTGTTCTTCTTTTTCTTCCTCTTGACTTAGTGGCTTACATGCTTCTTTCCTTTATTTTCCTCTGCACTTTCATTCCTTCTTTCTTTCTTTTTTTCATTTTCTTTGTTTATTTGTCTATTTGTTTCTTTCTTTCCTTCTTTTACTCTTATCATTTTTTATTCTTTTTTACTCGTATGCTTCTATTTCCTTCTTCTCTACCCCTTCAGATTTCCATCCAGATTTCTTCTTCTTCTTCTTCTTCTTCTTCTTCTTCTTCTTCTTCTTCTTCTTCTTCTTCTTCTTCTTCTTCTTCTTCTTCACTTTTTTTTATCCTCCTGATCGATAAAACGAAAATACCAAAACTAATTGAAAGTATTACTAAGACTGACTTCAAAGCTAATTCACTCCGGGATCTTTGCACACACGATTAACTTCGCTCCGTCCCACTCTATCGGGACACACAAGTGCACGCACAATGATAAAGTAAAATGACCCAGAATCGTAAATGTAAAATAAAAAAAATAAAAATAAAATAAAAAAAGATAAATGCAAAAGAAAGAATTAAATGTGGTTTATGTGGCATCTTGGAAAATTCGGAGAGCTCGAGTAAAATGGAAAGTGGAAGAATTCAACCGAGTGAGTAAAAGTCACTTGAAGAGTTGTCGAAGGAATTAGTGAAGCCATCAAAACGACAGTGGCAATTTCAAGACAATTATCTAACTCAGTGAACCAACGTAAAGAACATATCCCCATTCGTCTTTACTTCGCGCAATATAATTTTCTCTCATGTAAATTAGAAGTCATTTCTAAATTTGCCAATGGCATGCCCGGCCCCGTCATATTGTCCTCAGCAATCTATCCAGCTGGCATTTGCTCAGATAGCTAGCTATGGATTGGGTTTTACGGCATGTCAACCCTTGGGTTATTTCATATTGTCCTCAGCAACTGTATAATCTCTATGTATCTAATATAATTTGGTTTGTTTGGTTGGTTTGGGTTTTACGGCATGTCATCATATTGTCCTCAGCAATCTATCAAGCTGGCAGTATATCTATTTGTCTGTACTGGGTCTATGTATCTATTTTGCTCAGTTACTAGCTATGGTTTGGTTTGGTTTGGTTGGTTGGGTTTTACGCATGTCAACCCCTTGGGTTATTTTATGCCGGCTTCATATTGTCCTCAGCAATCTATCAAGCTGGCAGTATATCTATTTGTCTGATACTGGGTCTATGTATCTATTTTGCTCAGTCTTACTAGCTATGGTTTGGTTTGGTTTGGTTGGTTTTTTAATGTCAATTGGGTTATTTTATGCCGGCTTCATATGTATCAGCAATCTATCAAGCTGGCAGTATATCTATTTGTCTGATACTGGGTCTATGTATCTATTTTGCTCAGTCTTACTAGCTATGGTTTGGTTTGGTTTGGTTGGTTGGTTTTACGGCATGTCAACCCTTGGGTTTATTTTTATCAGCAATCTATCAAGCTAGTATATCTATTTGTCTGATACTGGGTCTATGTATCTATTTTGCTCAGTCTTACTAGCTATGGTTTGGTTTGGTTTGGTTGGTTGGGTTTTACGGCATGTCAACCCCTTGGGTTATTTTATGCCGGCTTCATATTGTCCTCAGCAATCTATCAAGCTGGCAGTATATCTATTTTGTCTGATACTGGGTCTATGTATCTATTTTGCTCAGTTTATATAATTTTTGGTTTTTACGCATGTCAATGGTTATTTTATGCCGGCTTCATATTGTCCTCAGCAATCTATCAAGCTGGCAGTATATCTATTTGTCTGATACTGGGTCTATGTATCTATTTGCTCAGTCTTACTAGCTAGTTTGGTTTGGTTGGGTTTTACGGCATGTCAACCCCTTGGGTTATTTTATGCCGGCTTCATATTGTCCTCAGCAATCTATCAAGCTGGCAGTATATCTATTTGTCTGATACTGGGTCTATGTATCTATTTTGCTCAGTCTTACTAGCTATGGTTTGGTTTTGTTTGGTTGGTTGGGTTTTAAACGGCATGTCACCCTTGGGTTATCTCTTATAATCTATCAAAATATAATTTAAATCTGCCTCAGTATTCTAGCTTATGGGTTTGGTTTGGTTTAGTGGTTCGATTTTACGGAATAGATATATACGAATATAAATTAGGCATAATATATAGATAAGAAAAAAATATAGTGAAAGGGAGTCTCCCTTTTCACTAGCGTTAGACAAGGAGATTATCATGTAGGGTGGGTATGATATATATATATAGCTCAGATCCTGTGCACTCCATACGCTGAGTCGGCGGGAGATAGAGAGAATATAGATAATATATATTATAAAGAGACGTGGTTGGGTAATTTGTAGGTCTGTGCTTACATCTTAATAATATATTTAAATAATAATTGCGGTTGATATAAATTTTTGTCCAATAATATATACTTTCTTCGAGTGGGGGAGAGGTGTGTGCATTCAATCCAGAATATGTTTTATTGTATATCGTATTCCTCATGACAATGTAGGCGGATTCTTCTTTAAAAATGAAGGAGTGGGTTAATCTATTGTGGCCTGATGCGTAAGCCGGGTGATATATATATAATACTAGCGATCAGGTGTCCTTTCTTTTAAGGTTGGGCTGTAATTTAGTAAGGGATTTTATATAATTGCTCCATTTGATTGTCCTTATTTGCTTTGTCATTCGTTTAGATCTGTTGTTTTTTGTTTATGATCTGGAAATGAATAAATAATAAATGCATATTTTGTGGATAAATATATCCACAAGAATAAAGATAATGGTTATATATATTTTTTAAGTTTGGTGATTAGGGGTTATCCAGTTTCTACTATTTAATCTTATGTAGAACAGAAAACGGTGGAGTCTATTTCAGTTACGAGTTTATTTTATTAGTACTATATCAATAAGCAATATATATTTATATCCTTAAAGTCCCCTACATTCTTTTGTCTTTTTTAAAATTTAATTTCATTCCCTATATTTTCATACATTTTCTTTTCTTCATTCCCCGATTTCTATAGGTGCCGGGTTTAGCTCAGTCGAAGAGCCGTTTTCGATAAGAAACCACACCGGTTCCGAGTTCGATACCGGTCATGCCAACTCAAGTGCATTAGTAGCACAGGGATCTGTACGAGATTGTTGGTAGGTTGTGGGCAGCTCCCATCCCGCAGATGCCGCAATCTCCATGTCAGCGCTAAAGAAGGGTTAGTACACAAAAAAAATCCGTAACCGATTTTAGGACGAGCACTTTTATTTATTACTTTCTTTCACCCTCCCCTATGCTGCTTGTAATCATGTGGACGCAGTTGTTTTTAAAATGTGGTCGGCGGATGTCTAGCAATTATAACGTCAGAAGACAAGTTATCATTACTTAGATATAGACATAGAGTATCGTATTTCCTACTTATTGGCATACATCATTTAACATCAACACTTCCAAAATGTTGTGCTTGGCGTAGAGATGTTGAATGTCCATTGTGAGGTCGTGAGAAATAGGTCAAAATACTCCTAACATTTTAGCGGTAAGTTAGTTGATGTTATTTGTATATATAGACGAGAGAATATAGATACACAATCTTATTTTTGTGAGTTTTTTACCAGCATATATGATGACCAAATACCAGATCTAGACTTGTGTTTTATGATGTTGTTATATTGTGTTAAGAAATATTTTCACCAAACAATTAACTAATTTGTCTTATTGAACATTAACAATATTATTTCAAGATCGGAAATCCACGTAGAGACAACTGAAATATAAATTCCATATATATAGATATAATATATCATATTATTTAAATAAACCTAAAAAAAACTTTATAATATTTATTTAAATGAAAATATATATATAGATTATAAACCTATAATATAAAATATCTCTTTCATTTTAGTTTATAATTAAAACAAAAACAAAACAACAATCCATATAATAAAATATATATATACATTAGAGTTTCAGGTTTACGGGTTAGGCCTTTATGGTTAGGGTTTAGGATATATATAATATATCTTAATATGACTTTATATCTTTAACATTCCCTGATGGTTCAATATGTCTTTCGTTAATGTTTTATAATTAAAAACAAGAACTTGCCTAATTGAATTACAACAATAAAATAAAATAAAATACAATGTGTCTTTAGTAATAAATATAATATAATAAATATATATACGAATACTCACCCTCTCACTATTGTCATTACTCAGCGCAAAAACTGGATAGGATTAAAAATAATATAATATATATATATGGATTGGTTGGATGGATGATATGGCATCTCAACCCTGTTTGGATTATTTTATGCCGAAAATATTTTTGTTTTATATAATATATATATATAAATTCCATTTACCATTTCTTATGCTCATTTTATTCTATTCAACCAGAGATTAAACTTAAACAGGTAATAACCATTCCGCGAACAGAGTCGACCTGGGATAGAAAGGGTATTCACACTTTCCCAGGCTCCAAAATGTGAAGATCAAAATAAGATGCAGTTTCACGCCACACCCAGGGCACTGAAGATCCGCAGCCACTGCCTTCTGCATATAACATGATAAAAGGGACAGTATGCAGTTCAATAGAGGCGGGGACAACAATAAAGTACAAGGGCTTGACATTGACCAGCCGACTGATATACAAGGAAAACTGAGTTACGAGAGGACGAATTACTTCCGTAAGTCAAGGTACCTCTATACATTGTTGCATAGACATGGAGATGAGGGTAAGAGGATGAACGACTGACATCATATTACTAACACAAATATAATAGATAGATACATATGATTAGCAGACAGCAGACAGTCAGAGAGAGAGAGAGAGAGGGAGAGAGAGAGAGAGAGAGAGAGAGAAGAAGAGAGAGAGAGGAGAGAGAAGAGAGATGGTGAGAGAGACACAATCTAAAAACGTATGTATATTATATGTATATTTTTTGTTTGCCACCATCACTATTACGCTCAATTCTATTTAGTCATCTTCTTTATCTTCCCATTTTTGTTGCTATTTCTTAAATCGCAACTTACAGCGTAGAACAATGCGGTATCGGGAAAAAATGATTAACTAGGTTTGAGATTCGAACTCGTGTCTTCTTTTGAAAGGGAGCTGCATTTTGGTTACTGAGTTACAATATATTTTAGTAATTGATAATACCTGATAATGTCAGTTTAGCCACCATTATTTGGTTGTTATCCTCCTTGGTTATCTCCCCTTTCATCTAATCTTCTCAGTAAACTAAAAATATAGACAGTCTTGATATAGTATCCATTTACAACTAAGATTCTTTTCTTCTAATTCATACGATAAATCACAAAAATATATTTAATATCTTCTTACGTTTTTTTAAATCGTCTAAATAAATATTACTTTTTTTTTGAAGATATTGCTGTTTTTGATCTGATTCGATAATTTGTCTAAAAATGTTCGATTAGCAAAAATATCTAATTGGGACTTTTTTCAAATCTCTTGACTGTAAGTTTCCATATTTAAAAAAATATCTACTATAATTCGTAATTCGATTTAATAATTTGAAAGTTAAAATAGTAATAGCTGCTAGTGAGAATGATATACAACGGAAAAATGATATAATGACCTTCTTGTAGTAGTAAAGTCGTCCGGCTTGGGCCTAATGTAGCGAGGAGTATATCCCTTTTTCAATAGTGCTAGACCAAGGAGAGTTTTTTGCATCTGAGGTGGACCGCCACACCTACATCAGCTCCTTACTTTACAGCACAGATCCCTGTGCTACTCATACGTTGGCGAGGGCCGGTATCGAACTAGGAAGGTTTCTTGCCGGAACGCCCTATAAAGATCTTATTCCCATGATGCGTTTTAGTCTGAATTATACTTTTTTTTTTTAAGAAGAAAATGGTACCCATCCAAGACTGAGATGATTTCACGAAACATAAGTCCTATATTTCCATGTATAGAAAAATAAAAGGGACAATATTTTTCTAGTAAAGTAGTTATTAATCATTTATCTAATCCTCCAACTCTAATATTTGACCATTTTATTAGTTATCTTTTTTTATCTTTTTTGTATTCCTCCAATCTTATATGTCAAAAGACTAGAGCCCATGTTGATTAAAATAAAACTTAACAATTAAACCACAACTAAGTTTCTTATATATTTCACCATTATAACCACCCCGCTGTGAAATAGTGTCATATTTAACTTCCATCATTCCTTGGTTATAGTCATGTATATATAATAAACATATAATAATATAATATATTCACTCTGAGATCTCTCACCAAGATATACAACAAGAAGTATACGTGGACTTCACAAAGACAACGACCATATATATATATATATATATATATATAAAATAATATATATATATATATATATATTATATATACAACCCTTCTGCATGAATAGGACGTGACACAATATAAATTTCTAAAGGGAAAGGTTTTTAAATCCAGTTTTCGTTCTCCTAGACTGGTTGCCTAACAATCTTTAAGAGCCAAGTCTGTAAATATTTATAAGTAGTATTATAATTTTAATTTAAGACAGCATTGTGAACATAAAAATGTCTAACCCATCTAGGTTATATTAGCAAATATATTTATTAGCTCAAATGTAACAAAATATTATTATATATATTTATTTAACATTTAACTTTAATGTTTTTGAATCTAATATACAACACTTTACATGTGTCTATGTTATATTCCACTAGATATAAACTCTGTCATCTTTGGTTAAGAATGAAATTAAATTTTAAAAAACCCGTCAAGATCTACTTACTAAAGATGAATTTGAATTTTTTTTTATTTGAATATATAAATGAAAAACATATAAACGATTCATTAGAGAGAATAACGAATTTAAGATTTGCAGGCCACACGCAGTGAGAGTATGGGATAAATGTATATGAACAGAAACAGGCAAAATTTCATTTTCTACCATACGAGAAATGGGGAACATAGAAGGTTTTTTTTGGTTAGACCTAATGAAATTCTAGAAGTTAGTACTATATATAAGTTATAGGAATATGACAGATTTTTCCACAGAGACAGGGACAAAGTACGCCAGAATTCGTTGATTCCTGATGATGATGGAGACGCCTTTCGATTGTTCGCCAGAGCCCCTTTGGCTGGGTTTTGGCCTATACCACATGGGTGTCAAACTTGTCTGCATTGTGTGATCTTACAAGGCAGTTCGGCATGTTCCTAACGGCATGACTGAACTACCAAGTTACGTGGACATGCCAATGAAGTCTAGAAAGGAACAAGTCATTGTGTCCCGATTACGCGTTGGTCATACAGACTAACGCACTCTTTTATACTCAAACAAGAACAACAACCACAATGTAGAACATGTCAACAC
>CM042158.1:60609439-60619439 GCA_023376005.1 Doryteuthis pealeii | reverse complement strand
GGCACCTTGCCACTAAATTCACTATATTTTGACGCCTACGTCATGGCATATAATATATACATATTTAGTATGAGTAACACATTTAAAATATGCAAAAACTTCCGACTTGATTGGAAGAAAAGGACAGCCACTGATTTTATTTTTAAAATAACGTTTTCATTTGCTTTCATTTCTTTTTTTGTTTTTGTTTTTGGAAGAGCACTTCCCGGATTTCCGTGACAGTCTATATCCTTCGATGTTGTCTCCAATTGCAAGATGAAGACATTTCTAATAGCAGCTTCCTAATATTTTTGATAGCTTAAAAGGGAGATTTTCGGAGATGTATTTTAAATTAATATTTCATATAAGTAGTTTTACTGACACACTTGTTTATTCATGAGTATGTCCTTCTAAACGTGTCGAAAAGTTTTCTATAGTTGTCCAGTTCTAATGAATCAGTAAGAGAATCTCTGTTTGAAACCTGGTGAAATGCTGATGAATAAATGAATTAGTTCGGTGACAATCCGCCAATAAAGGAGGCGCTGCTCATTTTAAAAAGTAGAAACACTGGGTTTTCAATAGGATGGCACACAAGAGAATATTCAATTAGAACTTAGAACAATTAACATATATACAACTATATTAGTGGCCGTATATATATATATATATATATATATATATATATATATATATATATATATATATATGAGAAGTAAACAAACAGACGATGTTTGTGATATGGCTATTTTCAGCCGACAATATTTGGGAGAATATGTGCTTAATTGAAGTCGAACCTAATTTTTGAAAGTTAATTCATTAATAATTAATTAGGCGGGATTTACCTATTTAAATGTAAGGCTTGATTTTTCTCGATTTGTTTAGCCTTAGATTTAAATAGGTAAATCCCGCCTAATTAATTATTAATGAATTAACTTTCATAAAATTAGGTTCGACTTCAATTAAGCACATATTCTCCCATACACACACACACACACACACACACACACACAATAATATATATATATATATATATATATATATATATATATATTTGAAAAGTTGGAAACACTCAATAAAACGTCATTCTGTAAAAAAAAACTTTGACCAAAATTTTAAAGGCTTTTAGAAATTTAGAAAGAATATACAATTTTAGAAAGAATAGAATTAAATACATTTAAGGTGTGATTGCTGCCAATTATCCACTGATCAAGACAACGCGCCTGTGAAAGAATATACAACGAATATCAAATTATTTATTTATGTTTTCAGCTGTTTTTGTATCCTTCATCTAAACATTTTCTTTCGCTCCGAATAATGGTGAAAAATTAGAGCGACATTTACCTTCCACGACTTTTTTACTCTTCCTTCCGTCACAGTTTGGTGCATGCACACATAAGTTTGTCTACTTCATACAGTCTTGCTGTAAGTCAACCAAAAAAGTGCGATATATACATCAGTTTAAAATAAACGAGAAATCTGGGTAAGCCAGCTAGGTGTAATGGTTAGACTCTCCGCCTGTCAGCCTGACAGGTAGGGTTCGAATCACGCACAAAGCACTGCCCTGTCTATAACTCTGCTGATGAGGCAGAATAGGCTGAAATGTACATACAGAGATTGATTTTTCACGATTTATTTACGCCTTACATTTAAACAGATATGCACGCCTAATTCATTTAATTATAACTAATTAATTTACAAATTAGGTATGACTTCAATAAAGCACATAATCTCCTAAATATATATCTATCAATCTATCTACCTATCGATCTAAATATCTATCTATCTATCTATAGCCCAACTAAATGTCCATCTAATAAAGCACACTTCTCCAATCTTCTGTTTTCAAAATTCTACAACACTTTACGCCGGGTCCTCCGGCGATCATGTGATCGGAAGGAACAGCCATGTAAAAATTTATTGACAACCGTCATTTAACTTCGCCATTTTCCTTTCTAGTGCACACGAAGTCGAAGCGCTAGCAGCTTTCAACCAACTACTGACGTGTATAAAGCCAGATATAATAAACCGCGGTCTGTTTCGCCAATTTCAATCCGAGAAAGGAGGGACGCAGTGCGTTGTGCAGGGGGACGGGGACCGACCGATTCTGCCGACAACAGTGGCCAGTTTGAGAACATTGTGCACGCTTGTTTGAAAGGTCAAGTTCGAAAGATGGACAACATTGATTGTTACAGGGACTCTCTATTTGCCTCCCCCCTCTTTTTTTCTTTCTTCACTCTGTTTGGCAGTACCGGGACTCTCTATTGCCCCTTTCTTCTTATTCTTCACTCTATCTGACAGTACCGGGACTCTCTATTCACCACACTTTTTTCTTCTTCTCTCTGTTTGACAGTACCAAAACTCTCTATTCGCCCCCTTTTTTTCTTCACTCTGTTTGGCAGTACCAGGACTCTGTATTCACCCCCCCTTTTTTCTTCTTCACTCTGTTTGGCAGTACCGAGACTCTCTATTGCCCCCCCCTATTTTCCTTCTTCACTCTGTTTGGCAGTACCGAGACTCTCTATTCGCCAACCCCCTTTTTCTTCTTCACTCTGTTTGGCAGTACCGGGACTCTCTACTCGCCCCCTTTTTTCTTTCTTCATTTTGTTTGTCAGTAACGGGACTCTCTATTGCCCCCCCCTTTTTTCTTCTTATTCACTCTGTTTGGCAATACCGGGACTTTCTATTCACCCCCCCCTTTTCTTTTCTTCACTCTGTTTGGCAGTACCGGGACTCTCTATTCGCCCCCTCTTTTTTCTCCTTCTCCACTCTGTTTGGCAATACCGAGACTTGATTGGCTCGGCCGAGTAGCTTGTTAGGTCAGATCTGTACATTCCTGGAATCTTTTGATCGATTTACGTTGACTTGGCTTCGTCTTCGCTTCAACGGTCACCGGCAACTTAAATACTAATCTGTTTACTCTAAGACTTTAATCTGTCTATGATGGCTCATGATTCATCAACTTTGCCAAAGGAAATCGACGGTATATTTGTATGGCACTGGCCAAAATACTATTCGAGGTCGTCTCAATTTAATGCATTTTTAACACCTTTTTCAACTTTGTTCTCAACAGTTTGCGGTTCTTATTACTAATTTTGCACAATTCCCGGTGTATCCTATGATCCATTCAGTCATGTATACTAATGTATTCTTCTTTGGTATATTCACTTATGTATAATTTTTCACCTTTCTTTCTTAGCAGTTTGTTGTTCCTATAATTAATATAGCAGTTTGATGGTAAAGTTCAAATTGCTGAATACTGGGGTGTGTGGAATACCCCTTCATCATCATTAATCAAAGGTCTAATCTGACCCGGAGTATTAGTACCTATTAAGTTCCCATCTACGGGTTAAATAAAAAAACAAAAATATTTTAATTTGAAAAAAAAAAAAAAAGGAGTTTATTTAAAAAAAAATTAATACCCATCAAGAATAACAAAATAAAACTTCTTCGGCATAACATAACCCAAAATTCTTTATTTAATGCATTTTTAACACCTTTTTCCAACTTTTTTCTCAACTGTTTGCGGTTCTTACAACTAATTTTGCACAATTCCCGGTGTATAATACTTTCCATTTAATCATGTCTACTCGTGTATTCCTCTTGTGCCAACTTAGTACATTCACTTATTATAAGATATGTTGACAAACATGTTATGATGTAACAAATCATGAAAGTCAATTATTGGTGACAATATCGACGCTATTACATTTCGGTTTTTCATAACTTCTTCAGGACAGGAGCTGAATTCTTGTACCGAAGGATTCAATTCTCTTACTGACGAGTGTCATTTGGGTGCGTGTGGGAGAGGGTGGAGATGTAGCGTAATTATTAGGGTCGACCAGAATTTGAGATTAAAAATAAAGCTGTGTTCGGATTTTTAGGAAAGAGAAGAAAAATAAATAAGAGCAAACAAAGGTTAAAATTTGGAAGAGTAAACACACAACGGGGTGCCAGTAAATTGACCCAGGAATGACCCCGGAAGGGGATTTGAAAGTAAAAACGGAAGTTCCGGGTATTGACCGGAAGCGGAAGTGACGTAGTGACGTAGTGAGGAGTAACGGAAGAAAAAGAAAATCGTGCTCTTTTTATTTCGGCTGTAGCAGATGGGGGTCCTGGTACCTCGTGTGGGACAGAAGTATAGAAGTTGATACCATGTTAGAAGGTAGATTGATTTAACCGTACCCCCTCTCTCTCTCTCTCTCTCTCTCTCTCTCTCTCTCTCTCTCTCTCTCTCTCTCTCTCTCTCTCTCTCTGTCTTTCCTTCTCTCTATGAGGAAGAGTCCACGAGCCTGGGAATAAATACTAGGGACTATACAACTTCGTGCATTGTTTCTCTACTAACGACGACTACTACTAAAACTTGATTTGATCTATACTACATACATCGTTCCGGAGTTTGTCACAAGTACACTTTGATACTGTGACCATACCGTTATGCTACAGAGGTCAATATTTGATGCTGTTCCTCCACATACTGTCGGATTGATTTCCTCACTCTTCTCATTCACTTATGCTTAATTTCTTTCATTTTATCAATAGTTTTTCATTTTTAGTGCTGATCTTGCATAATTCACAGTGTATCATTTTTTCCACCAGTCATGTCTCCTTGTTTATTCCTCTTGTGCCAGTTTGGTATATCTACATATTTTTTAATGACTGTATAATTTATGTCTATGTATAAAACATTATAAGAATTTGCACAATTCCCAGTGTATCATCTTTCCCGCCTCTCAAGTCTACTCCTGTATTTCTATTGTCCTATTCTACTAAATTCATTTTTAAGGGAATTTACTGTTTAATGTATGTAATCTTATCTACAGTTTGTTGTTGCTAGTGGTAAAGAAAGTAAAGTCCTCGGGGTGGCTTAAAATCGGTATCAGCCACACAGTGAGGAAGTATATCCCCTTTTCTCTAGCGCTAGACCAAGGAGATTGTTTAGACATCTTAGGTAGAGCTCTACACCTACCATCAGCTCCTTATTTTACCGCACAGATCCCTGTGCAACTCATACGCTCAGTTGGCGAGGACCGGTATCGAACCAGGAACCTTGTGGTTCCAAGTCAGACATTCTACCGACTGAGCTAAACCGGTCCCAATCTTTTCCCCCAGTCAGGTCTACTTGTGTATTTGTATTAGGCAAGATTACTACACTCGCATAAGGAATTTACTGTTTAATTTCTGTAAACCTATCAAGTTAATCGTGCTTAGTAGTGAACTTGCACAATTACCAGCGTATCATCTTTCAAACCAGTCATGTCTACTCGTGTATTTCTATATGGGCGTCTGCTACATCTGTTTATCATGGGATCTACTATTTAATTTCTGACATTTTATCATCAATTTGTCGTTTTTTGCGCTGATCTTGCACAATTCCCAGTGCATCACCTTTGCCACCTCCATGTTATGTCTTATCAAAAGGTTGTCGTCCTTATTACAACATCCCGCAAATTTGTCTTCGGCATCAGCAAAAAAAAAAAAAAATCTTGACCTTTTAATGCAGCTTTTAATTTTAAGAACAACCAACTGTACAATGGTGTCGAATCAAGGCTGTCCACATGGTGTGCAACAAATAGGAATTTCGTGACTAGTGCATATAATATAGTCGTCGTCAGGGCGGCCTAATGTCGGTATCGGCCAGACAGCGAGGGAGTCAATCTCCTTTTCAATAGCGCTAGACCAAGGAGATTATTTTTGCGCCTGTGGTGGAGCGCCACACTTACCATCATCTCCTCACTTTACCACACAGATCCCTGTGCTACTCATTCGCTGAGTTGGCGAGGGCCGGTATCGAACCATGAACCTTGTGATTCCTAGCCGAACACTCTACCGACTGAGCTAAGTGTATATAAAGGTCGCTTTTACCCCTATTTTTAGCTCTCAAGACAAAGAAGTTTGTAACTCGGAACACTCGGAATTAGTAGTGCTCGTAGGTCAAGGTATCATTATATATACTAGTACAAAATAAAAAACACCCTCCAGGCGATGTAAAAATAGATTTTTGAAACATATTGCTTGAGGGGTGGGAGTAAAAAATTCAATGTCAGCGAGTTTGTACCCTAAGTAAGTAAAATCATCAAATTCATTAAAGGATTAAAAATAAAACAATTTGAAATGTAAACTTTAAATATGTATTAAAATAAAACAAACTATATATAGATATATAATACCAGTCATATATTTATAAAACTTGTTTTAAAAAACAATGAGGACTGTCTAATATTGCATGTTCAAATTTTGAGTCTATATATTCTATGTTATGACGATTTTGGGTAATGTGACGTAGACAGTGACGTAATTTTTGTTACACACAAAACCGGAAGTGAATCTCCATTATTAATAGATATATAAGTCGGGGTGGGCTAAAGTCGGTATCAGCCATGCAGCGAGGGATTCTATCCCCTTTTCATTAGCGTTAGAACAATGAGATTGTCTTTTAGCGTCTGAGGCGGAGCGCCACACCTAACATCAGCTCCTCACCTTACCGCACAGATCCCCGTGCTATTCATCCACTGAGTTGGCGAGGGCCGGTATCGAACTAGGAACCTTGCGGTTTTATATATATAAATGGGGGGGTATATGTATGCACAAAATCTATTCTGACAAGTGCGTATATATATAAGAAAATACTCGAATTTTACAAAGCTTGGGACAAATAAATTTTAAAGGTATTTAAAAAAACTAAGAGTAACGAATTTTCTTTTTCATTTTGTTTTTTTTTATATCATGTTTAGAAATTATTTAAATGTATTGTAGGTAATTAGTTCTGTTGGGTTTCTGATTTTAGAATTTATTTAAGTTATATTTGAATAAGAGAGGACAAATGTCACCAGAAAGTTGCCTAAATTCGGTATTAGCCATAAAGCGGGTTTTCCTTAGTTCTAGACCAAGGAGATTACTTTTGATCATATGAGATTGAGAGCCTCACCTACCATCAGATTCTTGTTTTACCACACATATCCCTGTGCTACTCATTATTAAGTGACCGCTATCGAACCAGGAATCTTATGGTTCCCATGAGAACGCTCCGCCGGCTAATTATTGTAAAATAATTAAAAAAATTATTATCAATTTGCGAAATCTTAATAACTATGCATTACACACACATACCAACGCACACACACACACACACACACACACACACACACACACACACACACATATATATATATATATATATATATATATATATATATATATATATATATAAAAAATTTGAAAAAACAAGTCTTGCGGTTTCTCCAATGTATTTTTTGTCGCAATCTTTACATGGAATTGCGTAAACGCCAGCCTCGGATTTTATAGTGAGACCCAGCATTGAGTAAGCTAATTGAGAACTCTCAAGAAGCGTTTATATGAGCACAAACGTGATATCAAATTGGGCAATTTTCAGAACACCCTCCTCCAACATATATCTGAAACTGATCATAACTTTAGTTTCAATGATGCCACAATATTAGCCCATATTCACAACAAAAGACTACGACATATTTTTTAAGCCTGTGCAATTTCGCTTTTACCTTCCCTTGATAATCAACATGGATTCTTTAATATATCTCCGTTTCTAGCTAAAATAGTGTTAAATAATTACAAAATACCAGGCTTCATTTAATTATTTATTTAGTTATCATTCCCACTTTGTTCCCTTTGTTCTCATAAAAAATCAGCCCATTAATACTTTTTTCTCGTCTTTTGCAATTCTTCGAGTTGCGTCACGCGTCATGACATCTTCACGTGCGTGGATCGCGACTTGCCTTTCAAAAATATAACGCTGATCAAATACAGTTACACAACTAAAAAGATTTTCATCTCCTGTCATCTATAAAAAAACATCCATCATTTTCTTCACCCCAAGATACATCCTGATGAAGTTTAATGAAACCGAAATGTTTAAACATCGATAATTAAATTATTAAATATATTTTCGGAACACTTGTTTTTTCAAATTTTCTTTATATTGTCGGATTCATTTTCCATATTTACTCCCATATATATATATATATATATATATAGGTTATTTCCTAGTTGAGTAACATTATATTACAGGGTGGACCCAGAAAAAACTGAACCCAAATTATTTATTTTTCTCATGAAACTAACCCAAAACCCTAACCCTAACCCTAAACCCTAACCCTAACACTAACCCCCCTAGTTGAGTAACATAATATTACAGGGTGACCCAGAAAAATCAGAACCAACAAATTTTGTAATAAAACTGTTAATTTTAATTCTTTTTAAAGTTTAAGTCCAACAAGGGTTATGGTTAGGCTTTAGGGTTAGGTTTAAGGTTGGGGTTTAGGGTTAGTTTAATTGGAAAATAAATAAATGAATTGGGTTCTGTCTTTTCTGGGTCACTCATGTTACTCAACTAGGAAATAACCTATATATATATATATATATATATATATATATATATATATATATATATATATTTGAAACAACCGAAAATCAAACCGTATAATCAGTTTTTGAATGCATTATGGTTTATCTACAAATCAGTTGTGACATATTTCAAAATGCTGTCAAATAAATTGTTAAAGTTTAGGTATTGCGAGGAAACGGCTGATGCGAGTGTAAATTTCAAGTCATATTTATGAATAATAAATACATCATGAAGAAACGAATGACAGTCAGTGGTGATTATTTTTGTTTGTTACCTGTCATTTCAGTCTCTGATTTGCTGCGAATCAGGTACCTTCAAGTCTGAAAGTTGTCAGATTTATTAAATATTAATACTGTTGCGTTTTGTCGGTCAGTGAAGACAGTCGAAGAGACAGAGAATGATTGGATGATGAGTTCGATACACGGCATTTGTCAGTCGGGAGAAGAGATATAAAACAAACGTTTTGAATAATGAAGATGTATCACTCTAGAATTGATCTAGCACTAGCAGAAAGGTGATAGACTTTCTAGTTATATATATTTACCAACTCCTCCGCACGAGCAGGATACGACACAAGGTCAATTTCTTAAGCGGAGTTCAACAGGTTTGAATCCAGAGTTTTCCTTCTCCTAGACTGGTTACCTAGCCATGGTTAAAGAACCCAGTATGCCTTGCTATTTACCCATAGCTCGAGGGAGAGTAGGATTCATACCTTTCCCAGGGGTATTAGCGCTAAGTGAAATGCAATTACCACGTCCAGGATTTGAACTCGTGGCGACGAGTCCATTTCTCATGACTTCGACCATTACACCACGCGCTTCCTAGTTATACGTCTGATACCGACAATAGGTCACTTTGCAAATTTTACCACGTTTTATCAGAAAAAGAGATTATTTTATATGTTTCAATTAATTTGTATTTTGAAAATCACTTATTGAGTTCAAATTGAAAAAAAACAAAAAAACCAGCCGTCTCGAATGGGGCTTTTGAATACACAGACTGCATCTCTGTCGAGTGGTAAGACATTCCCCAATGTGGTCACACGTTCCTAATGATTTAGCAGTAGTAAAACGTGTTGTATAGTGTACGAGCGAAACAGAGAAAAGACGACAAAAATAACAAATGGCTTTTTCCCGGTAAAACGAACAAAGAAGTTAAAAAACGGAAGCGAGGCTTTCCGGTCAAAGAAGCAGGTAGAAGATAAAGAAATATATAACAAAGGTATGTTATCAGATCAAAAGATAAAGATGCGTAGGCGTGTCGTCAATAAAAAAAGCCAGAGGGTCTAGTCAGTTAGACTGTCAGACAGGAGACGGCGAACAGAGCACAAGGAGCGACCGTCGAAACGGGCGATCGCTGCCAGCGGGCAGTGAGGTTCGTCCACCCCTTACCTCAACATGGCCAGACCATCCCAACAGTAGTAGTAGTCATCGTCAACCCTCGGTCAAGTCATTGTCACCGCCGCCTACCACGTACAGCCGATGAGAGAAATAAAGTCAAAACTCCTACTATACCATGTGTTGTAGATTTCATTAAACGAAAACTACACATATCGTCTAGGGTTAGTGACGATACCCGCTACGATACGTAAGCCGATTTAGCAGCGTGAGTTTGAAGAAACCGCTATATAACATACATAGA
>CM042158.1:60589439-60594439 GCA_023376005.1 Doryteuthis pealeii | reverse complement strand
TTCGTATATATAAATTGGTCAGTGGCTGAAAAAATGTATGTATCGTTATATATATATATATATATATATATATATATATATATATATATATATATATATATATGAGGAAAAAATGAGTAAAAGAAAAGAAATGTAGATGGATAAAAATGAATTTAATCGATATCACTTTTAATCGATATCACTTACACATGTGTTTCGGTTCGTTTATGCATACGGATTACGCTATTAGTATTTTTATCTATTTTTTATTAATTTAAAAAAAAAAAAAATTTCAAAATTCAAAATAAATAAAAAATGCACTCTGATGAAGGTGTAAAAAATCTCTCTATGTACATTTTTCCTATATTATGTTAAATTCTCCTATTATTATTATATCATTATTTCAACTTCATCTGATTATTTTAATAATAATAATAGCCGTAATGTATTACATTTTGATAAACCGCGCCGAAACACATGTGTAAGTGATATCGATTAAAAGTAATAGTGATTAAATCATTTTTATCCATCTACATTTCTTTTATTTTACTCATTTTTTTCCTCATATTTCGGATTCAATTACCTTTCCTTCTTACACACACACACATATATATAATATATAGAAAAAATATTTTTAGAAAAATACGAAACATGATGTATAACTCGCTGACAGAAATTCGTTTCGACTTTATTAAACCGGTCTTCATCAAAGAAGCAGATTGTCTATGTATTTTTAGGAATGCAAATTAAAAAGATCAATCCATTTCCCTATAAACTATTGGTTATCTATATGTAATACGCTATTATCATCTTGCAATACTCTTCTGGTTACAAATGAGATCGTCCCAAATCGCTAAGATAAAATACAAAAAAATGTAAATCCTGAGTATCTGGTATTGCTTATACATTTTCCTATAACCACCGGTTATCATATAGTAATGTGCTTGTAAGCATCTTGCAACCTACTCTGGTTATATAACCGTCCAAATAGTCCAACCATGAAATTGAAAAAAAAAAAAGTAAATCCTGATTATCTGGTATTGCTTATCCACATAATTCTTATTTTGTTATGAGTGTCGTCACCTCGGCTAATTAATGACAATTCCGTTTTTATTATAAAGAAAGAAAGGGAAGAAAAGGATATGCTACAACAGAAAAAAATATAATAAGAAAGAAAGGCAATAAGGAGTACAGGAAAGGAAATATATAGAGAGGGCCATGAGTGTTCACCCTATTTTGTTTAATCTAACGTAATGAAATGATGAAAGAAGGAACAAAACCAAAAAAGATTACTAACAACTTTTTTATCGATATTATCTACGATATCCATCTCTTCAAAAGCTCATACGTGAAGCATATCAAACGTTGAATATTAAATTATCAATGTTCCATGTCCACAGGTCCGCGATTAAGATTTTAATTCAATTAAACCAGTAATCCTAAAGTCTGACACGTTTCTTTGATCTCCCCTGTTTGAACAATATAAGAAAACAAAAGAAACAAAATAATCATATCGTATTTAAAGACATTCTCAATGCCCAGGACAACAGGGAATTCAATATATATCTCCTTTTGTGTTCCCCAAAATGTTTAATCTGCAACATATTCGAACCAAAGGAATGTATCTATAATTGGAAATATAAAAGGATATGTAAATTCTTTATTCGCGTCGGGGTAACAATTCGCGCGCAAAATACTTATTTATCAATACATTGTAGATTGATGTTGTCCTCGGTAGTTTTCTTCGATTTGTTTGAATATAGCTTCGTTTTGGCTTCTCTGGTAAGTATTTCAGTGTGGGCAGGATTAAAATGTGCTTCTCTCTCTCCTCTCTCTCATCCTCATCTCTACTCTCTCTCGTCTCTCTCTCTTCGTGAAGGGTCGTGTTGAAGGCACTATAATCTCAAAACAACAACACTTCAGATGAAATATTTTACAAAATAGTTTTACATGAAAGTAAACAATAACAAGCCTCGGGTAAAATCTAAAATTTTATTACGTTTTCGTCTTCAGGTGCAATTAAAATGCCTTGCACTGGGAAAATTGCGCAATAGTTTATTATTTAGCCCCAGTTCGCATTACGTCCGCCTGGGAACCTCAAGTTCTGTTCGATACAGGTCCTCGCCAAGGTAAACGTATGAGATAGCCAGGATTCTGGGCGGTTAAAAGTGATGAGGCTAATGGTACCTGATAGCGCTCACACCCAGACGCTAAAAACAATCACCGTGGTCTAACGCTAGTGAAAGTGATATATTCCCTCCTGTCTGGCTAATACCAACTTTAGGCATTCCCCGACCAGCTACATTGATTCGAAATCAGTGACACTCTTTCAGATATTGCTATTTCATTTCCAATGCATTCTTTATAATAAAAATATATGCGCCAATCATTTTATAGCTACAAATTCATCCTCAATGCATTTTTTACATAGTAAGAGTCACATCGAATGCATTTTCATAGTAAAAATCCAATTCATTTGATAGTTAAAAATGCTTCACAATTATGTGATAGTAAAAATCATTTCCAATTGCATTTCATAGCTAAATCATTCAAAGCCCACTTTCAATTGGAAATTATTCGCAATTCATTTATAGTAATCATTATCTGCACAATGCATTTCTAATAATAAAAATCATGTACAATGTAATCTTTATGTCAAATCATTCCAATGCATTATTCTAGTACATTCATTGTCAATGCACTTTTATAAAAACTATTATCCAATACATTTTTTTAAAAACACTCATTAGCAATGATTTTTATGTAAAAATCATTTACAATGATCTTTCTATAGTAAACTGAATTGTGTGTCCAAACAAAGAGATAATCTATGAAGCCGCATCTGCAATCAACAAAATGCTTCTAAGCCCTACAATGCACTCTAACATAAAAAAAAAAGTTTTTTGCTTTGTATTCATCATTTAGTGCCAATTTGTTCAATTCAGTAGAGAAATAAACAACGTTATTAGCTTCTTCCATTGTCACGAGTTAAATAACGCATTAAGTTAACTGGATTCTTCTGCTTCTCGACTGTCTTCATGAGTAGAGAAGTGCAATTAAAATCTTGAATTAACTCGTTTGTAAATTAATCAACCTGTTCGGGATCATGCGACAAAAAAACTATCCGCTTGTTGACAATAGACAGTATTATAATTATAGACCCGAAGGATGAATAATAAAGGAAATTTCAATTAAAGAACATAAATGAACCTGTGGTAACATTGCTTATTATTTCGTCGTCAGAAGTGGTGTTAACAGACTGAAATATAATGCAGTCAATTTAACTGAATCAAAAGGACATTTAAATTTAAACAATTCACTGTTTATGCAACTATAGTAGAAATATTTATTACATTCATATTGTTGGTCTGCATTTTTCACTTTCCATTGTATCCCTTCTCGTCATTTCTCCCAGTCACTCTAACCTGGAATGCTAAGTACCTGTAGGGTCTTGTCTATGGGTCAAAAATCTTTGGCAAATTATTCATGTTAAGAAACCTTACTGGAAAGCTTATAATTGTTTATAAGGACTATATTAGTTACCTTGAAAACCATATAAATGGTTAAATAATGATTATATTTAAATACGAATAATTACTTGAAATCATATAATTGTGGGAAATTGTCGTTAAATAGGAATACTTGATATTATATAACTGGTGTACAAAAAGAAAAAGAAACTCACAAAAAAGACAATTAAGAAATTACACTAACCTCCCAAAGTATAATGTACGCAATTCCCTAATCTCTAGGTAAAATACCCCAAAGGATTGACATGCCCGTTTAAAATCAATCCCCAGATCATCATATTGTTTTTTTTTCTGATAGCCAAGTACAGATTTTTATACTATTTTTGCTGAAGTATTAAACAGATCGATACTTGAATATCATCTTGATACACTGTCTGTAATTATTCCATTCCACTCGTGGGTAGCTGGTATCCTCCGAGTTCGTCAGATCACTTTTTTATTTGAATAAATAAGTGATCTGAAGAAACTCGGAGGCTCTTAGATACCCACGGTGGAAATGGTCCATAATCTCCTACATACCCCGTTAAGCCTTTTCTTTGCAACACACACACACCACACACACCACACACACACCACACACATATATATAATATTAAATATAATATATATTATATATATTTACAGAATCTGGAGAGAAAGCTGTACAAGAATGCTGAGAGCTATCTTGGACAAATATTAGAAGTAAAATCTTCGCAAGGGGCAACTGTACGCCATTTTGCCACCTATCACACAAAACATTCAGGTTAGACGAACAATGCTGAAAAACTGCTGAAAATCAAGGATGAGTCAATAGGACATTCTCATGTGGGTATCTACACTCCTCTAACTTAGATTATGCAAACGAATATGGAGACAAGAAAACTCTTAATATCATACCAGTTAGACTCCGCCTGAAAATATTGACCTTTTGTCACATCCTACTTGTATGGAAGAGTTGGTAATACATATTATCCATATATCTGTGCTCTTTAATGTTTGCATCTATAAACTGAACGTAATAATGTAACTTTATTGATCTCATGTCGGAATGAGTGAGATTATTCCTATAAAAATATTCGACGTTATACTGAATCTCATTTTCTGTGCTACGGTGGAAGAGGCTCGAATCCGGTTCTGGGCTGATGAGGAGTTGGCTGCAATGCCTTGTCGTTTGAGTTTGGGCAAACCAGCTTGGGTGTTGGATGACATCCCGTCCTTGTGCCATTTATAGTTTTTAGTAAAACACAAGTCTCCTCTTTCTCATGAAATTTTATATTTTCATCCAAGTCACAACTGCCGTCATAACTGCGCGTCACAACTCCGTCAACGCATAGATCAAATTCCCCGTCATTCTCACCTCGCTCTTCCTATCTCCTGAATCACTACGTGACACTTCTCGACCATTGGAAAAAAATGCCATGTAGCATTATGCTGATTCATCCTCAAAAATTTCCCATGCAAACCTACTGACCTCTTTCCATTTGTTTTATCTGTCTCTCTTTCTCTCTTTTT
>CM042158.1:60569439-60581939 GCA_023376005.1 Doryteuthis pealeii | reverse complement strand
CTGTAATTTCTGTATATTGTGTTTCTGTTGTCAGGATTTGTATGTATATACATGGCCCCGTTAATTTTTCTTCTTTTTAAAAGTGATTTTTATATAAGTTTAAAGTTATTGGCATGGTTACATTTGAATATGATTTCATTTTTTCTATTCCTTAGTTTTTATCCTCCAGATAAATGTTGCATTATTTTTTACATCCTGTTGGTGTTTTTTATGTTTTATTTTATTGTGTTTTTATTTTGTAGTTTCCAGAAATGTTCGGTTTGTTTTTGTTTTTTTTAATTTTCGTTTGTAAATCATTGTCTGCGATTGAATAAGCGAAATTTCCATGGCATTTTGATTCTGCCGAAATAGATCATTTTTTTCCTTGTGTTTATTTTTCTTTCGGGACTATCTATGCTTTGTATACAATCCACATCTTAAATTTTAACGAAATTCGAAATTTTTCAACACTATAATAGAGGATTAAAGTTCTCATATCTCCGCCAATTCTTAGAATTGATCGCTTTGTTTGGCATCCATGAATTCTACGCATCAAAATCTACCAGAAAAGCCAAAAATATCGAAACTTTCAATACTTTCAAAAATAGGTGATTTGTTTATTGAATTTACGTAAGGTACCCCCACCTTACATAAATTCAATAAAACCAACACCGACAATTGACATGAAATTTGTGATTTTCAGGCATTATAAGGGTTTTTTAAGTGTTCAAATCACTGCCAATCCTTCGAATTAAGTGCTTCCTTTGAAATCAATGCATTCTACGCATCGAAATCTATCAATAAAGCTAATTAAATCCGCATCTAAAATTTTAACGAAATTCGAAATTTTTAAACACTATAAGTGATTAAAGTTCTCATTGTAGACAATCATTTTTATTCTTACATTTGAAATCAGTTTTGTCTATTGTTATATACATGATCTGGCCAATCATATAGGTGCTAGAGCTTGACGTGACCAACCACTTAATCAGAGAGGGCCTCTCCGATAGACTACCCAACCTAATTAAGGGCCAAAGTTTTGCATGTCATGGAGTGCTCAACCACCAGAATTCCGACCTTGAACATCATAGGTCGTGACAGCCAACAGGTGGACCCTTGGGGGCGTTTCTTAAACAACTGCAAAGATGCAGTCAGCGTATTCAACAAATCCAGCTGGGCAACGTGGTTATTAGGCGGGCTTTGTCGTTACGGTTATCGTCGAACAAAATGGATTCCGCCATGCGTGTTCAGCTCCTGGACAAATCTGATTTATTCCTGCTAATTTTTTTTAGAAAGGCAAGCATATTTGTTTTACCGCCAGCTATGTATGTTACATAATTATTGGATCCCTAATACTTATATAAGGTAGTGTAGAAACATAATGGAAATTAGTGCAGCTGAGGGCCTTGAGAGTGAGTGACGGCGCTTGACCTCACTCTCACCTTGCCTTCCGGGGATAAATCGTGAGAAAGGGAAGACATGGTAGACCCTGTCTTCCGGTTTAAGGATAGTAAGTTTAAAAGTTAGCAAGTAGGAGCCGAGCTCGTAGGATGTGCGCAGATGTCTGGTTTGGGGATTGAAAATAAAGTAACATCAAAGTAAATCGAAGTCTTGTGTTTATTACCTAAAAACTAACAATGACACAGGGCTTCCGATAAGGAGAAATCCCTAACAGAAACCACACCCGAAGTCCCCAAGAAAGTCCAGACCTTAGAAGAGACCAGACCAAGATGTTAGAAGATAGAACCAAAGCCGGCCAGAAGAAAATACGACCAGAAGTAAGAAGTAAGAAAGGGTATACAACATGTAGTGCGGAAAAGGCCCGTTAGAGACTGGTTTAGGAGTAGGAAAACTGAGAATTCAAACTAGCTCTTCGCCATTTACAAAAGTAATCAGACGAATACGTTTTTTGAAAAAAAGTCATAATTTATATATAATCTTCATACAATGACTGTTATTTACACAGTAGCATTGCAACTAACAAAGTCTTTATCAGATGATGATTCTGGGTTCAGGTATGGTTTCGAGGCCGAAGCATCATTACCACTAACCCAGAGCGTCCCAGCAGTATCTCACGATACCACCAGACTTTGTCGGTCTGATGTCACAATATAGGACTTCTATATCCACGCTGATGCGGTTAGAGCTTTCTCCTGAATCTTTTTTAAGTATTTTCTCTTGTCTGGTGGAGAAAGTCCAAGTTTAGACAAAAATGCCGAGGTTGAGTTGGTAATAAATCTCCGGCATCCGACTTCAATGGAAATACATTTGTTATCCATCCGTTTCTGACGCATTTGTTCAAGTAGGTCTTCATATATATATATATATATATATATATATATAATATATATATATATATATATATATATATATATAGTGGGGAATAGTATGAGAAAGTTTTTAGGGCATGGGGGGAGCAACAATATATATATATATATATATATATATATATATATATATTGTTGCTCCCCATGCCCTACAACTTTCTCATACTATTCCCCACTCTTCATACAATGAATCAAAAATTTCCTTATAACCAACCAAGAATTTTACCCAACTTCTAAGTAAACCCAGCCCACCCCCAACAAGCAAATAGCCACCTCCTCATCGTATCACTACGAACAAATCACAATCTACTAATGTTGTCAACATTATATTCACACATTTACCATACACTCAACATTTTCATTTTTCTCCCTTACAAAAAAATTTATTGCATTGTCCTGATGATGGTTTATCATAAACCGAGTTACTTAAGTATGGACATATACACTTTTTCCTTTGATCTCAAATTGATAACATTGTCTATTATATTTTTGAAAACATTTTTTTTCATATATATATATATATATATATTATATGTGTGTGTGTGTGTGTGTGTGTTAACTAACATTTCGTTTTATATATATATATATATATATATATATATAATATATATATATATATGTGTGTGTGTGTGTGTGTGTGTGTGTGTGTGTGTGTGTGATTAGTTTCCAGAATCAACTAACATTTTGATTATCTAAAATTGACAATTTGGTCAGTCTCCAGAATTAACTAACCTTTTGTTTTATATATATATATATAGATAGATAGATAGATAGATAGATAGATAGTTCGTACCAGTTTTAATAGCATATAATCTTACCCAGAAATTCGAGGTGTTCAATGAAGAGAATTGATTACTCAAGCGCCACATTTTACGTCTGCTCTATCCCCAAATATCAGATCACACATTTTGCTATGTAATTATAGCATCTTAGCAGCACTTATTTCTTTCATACTCATTTTACGTCATAAAGCTAAAACACATTATCTTCTTGGAGTCTGTAAATCTATCCAATAATGGAAATCTAATCATCTACGCCTTACACAGTTATTCTGGAAAGAGTGTTCATCTTTTTTTAGTTATATCTCTCTATAGTCAGTAAAGTCTTATCTTTCTGGAGTTAGCATACATCTTTGAGTGTACTATCATTAACCATTGTTTAAAATTGGTTCGTATTATAAGAGGTTCACAGAGTGTTAACTCTGGTTCTTATAAAGCATTGGGTTACTTAAAGGAAAAGTGCCCAATGCGAAATACTTCAGTTAGGGCAACTACAAGTGCGTTAGTATTATCTGCGTTATTCGGGCTATTGTCTTCATCTTCATTGTTATCTGTACTACGTTTCGGCCGATATGCCCACCGGCCTTCTTTAGGTATTTTTTGTCGGACTCGGGAACATTCTCGGACTCGGGAACGTTCTTTTCGAACTCGGGAACCTTCTTGTCGTAATCGGGAGCCATCACGGTACTTTGAACTTTATTCTGTCCACGGGGGTATCCTGTTCTCATTCCGCTAGCCATAGCTCGACAGAATAAAGGGTTAGATTCAAAGTTCCATGATGGCTCCGGATTACGACAAGAAGGTTCCCGAGTCCGGGAAGGTTCCTGAGTCCGAGAAGGTTACCGAGTCCGACAAGAAATACCTGAAGAAGGCCGGAGGGCATATAGGCCGAAACGTAGTACAGATAACAATGAAGATAAGGACAATAGTCCGAATTACGCAGATAATACTAATCATCAAGCCTCCTCTCATCCAGAGAAAGAAATGCGTTAGTTACATTTATACAACTTTTATTATAACATATATAGGGGAACGAAGTTCCCCAGGCTATATAATGTCACAAGTGTCCAAACATACATAGTAGTGTAATAGAGGCAAAATAGGTGGAAACCACTTATTGTATGTTGAGTCTGTACTGTCTGGCATGCACCATGTGTGTGCTGAAGAGAGGTGACAAGTATGTCCGTACTTGTCTAGTAGCTTCGGCCAAAAAAGGTTATCTTCTTGGGTTCCTGCGTCACGTGACCAAAAAAGGGCTCTTGACGCAGGAGATTACCCTCAGACAAGGGAGACTGCTCTTACAGTATATTTCTAATCTGATTGGTGGTGAATATAGTACCATGTTGAAACTGAAGGTTGGAAATATAAGTTTTAAATAGTGAAAACTAATATATATATATATATATATATATATATACTAGCTAATATATGCACCCTTCGGGTGCAAGTATTTAAGTTTTGATATAATAGAATATCATATTTAATTAGAAAGGCTAATGAAACTGAATAAAAAACAGATAAAAAGATTTGGAACAGAGGGGGTATGATTGAAAAATAGAACAACTTCGAAACTAACTCTTCCATCATTTACCATTACTCCCGTCTATCATTGGTAAATTTTCCTAATTTAACTATTTAGTTAAAATAGGAAGTAAAGGATAATATTACAGTTATTTCTTCTTGTAAATAAATTTCTTTTAAGATTTATCCACGAGATTTTTGTTTATATTTAAGATAAAACCAAAGAATTAGAAATCAATAATACCAAGCACATATTTATTAAAATAAAATTTTAAATATCAATATGCAAAGTAGCCTTCTCGTTCAAACTGTAAACCGCTATTTTGTTTTATATATAAATACTATTGCATGTTATTAGTACGTAGATATGGTCAACAATATTAATAATGTAAAACAATTTTTATTAATAACTGAAAGTTTAAAAGAATGAAATCATGGAGAATTTGACGTAAATAATTAAGGGAATTGTGACTTGAGTAGTAATATAGTTTCGGTTACAGACAGAAAAACACACAATCTCCATTATAATAAGATATATATATATATATTATAGGTATTAATTTATAGTTTTCCTTCTCCTAGATGAGTTTCCTTACCAAGATTAACACAGCCCAGTCTGATCTAGTATTTACTTCTAACCGAGAAGAGAATAGTCATATGCATACCTTTCTAAAGAGTATTAGCTCTATGTGTAATGCAAACAGTGTCGTCTAGGATTTGAACTCGTCTCGCTGTTTTCAATTCCTACGACGGTAACCATTACATCACACGGCTTTCTTTTATCATATTCGGAATATTTTAAATATAGATAACACATTAACCAAGAAGGTACCCGAGTCCGACAATAGATACCTGAAGAAGGCCAGAGGGCATATCGGCCGAAACGTTGTATAGATAACAATGAAGATGAGGACAATAGTCCGAATAATGCAGAAAATACTAACATTAACAAAACTATTAGAATATTCTCTTTCTCACTGTTATGGGAGTTACAATTAGAGATGTATGAAATGAAAAAAAAAAACTAGAATTACGAATATAAAGGTTAAAAGATATCAAAATTATAACACTAGTCAACACTAATGATATTTCCGGAGGGTCATAAAATTATTGGTATCACCTGCGTGTGATTAAAAGCAAAGGTTTCTACAGGGATTAATTTCATTAGAAAGGCATAACTGATGTTATGAACACCTGGGGAATATTCTAATAAAGTGTTGGTAGAATTAAGGGACCATGTGACCTTTAGGCACCCCTTTTTGATCTCGATTCAGAAGGACATGTTTTTTTATTTACACCATGAATATCCGGCTTTTTTTAATATACAATTTTTAGAGTTTTTTTATTATAAAACTGACCACTAACCCTAACCCTAAACCTAACCCTAACTTTTAACAAACAACCAAATATTGACGGTGTAAATGAAAAACGTTTCCTTCTGAATCGAGATCAAATAGGGGTGCCTAAAGGTTATATGGTCCGAATTGGGAACAGGTGGAGACTTTAAAATAATAATATCATTAAGTAACTCCAATTATAAAAATGAACTTTTTTAAACACCCTGTATAGTTTACGTTTGTTGTTGTTGTTGTTGTTTTCTTTTTCTTTGTTTTCGTTTTCGTCTTCTTTTTCTTCGTTTTCATCTTCTTTTTCTTTCTTTCTTTCTTTCTTTCTTTCTTTCTTCTTCTTCTTCTTCTTCTTCTTCTTCTTCTTCTTCTTCTCATTTTCATCTTTTTCTTTTTCTTCTATTTATTCTATTTCTTCTTCTTTTTCTTTTTTCTTTTTCTTCTTCTTTTTCTTCTTCTTTTTCTTGATCTTCTCCTTCTTCCAATTCTTCTTCTTCTTCTTCTTCTTCTTCTTCTTCTTCTTCTTCTTCTTCTTCTTCTTTTGATATTTCTTTTGTCCATTATCTACATCAATACCTATTAGACGACGGGTGTCTTAAACAAGTAATTGTTTAATTTGTTTTGGTTTTAGTGGCATACACCAATTATCTTAATTGTTATAACGTCTCTGTCCTGTCTGCTCGGCGTTAGAATATACCGACTGCACCTCTGCAGAGGGGTAAGAATCCCCCAATAGGACCACCTGTTGGCCGTGGGTTGCGACACGTGATGTTTAAGGATAGAACCCAAGTGGCTGATCGGTCCATGATCTGCAATACACCACTTAGGTCCTTACTTAGGCTAGGTTGGAGAGGCCCTCTTCGATCAATCGGCTGGTCACATCAAGCCCTAGCACCTATATGATTTTCCCAACCATATTGCCCTATGACAAGCCCCAACCACTTTTTTATCATATATGTGCTAGAAGGCGGTGACTGTGGGTCTACATGTCCTGGGAATGATATTAAACTCTATCTGATGGTGAGGTTCCAGTTTTGGAGGTTTGGGGAATGTGGAGCAACCATGGTCCACTCTGATCTGGAGTGGTAGTACCTGGTAGGGTCCCATCTATAGGTTAAATAGAAACAAAACAAACCAAACCAAATCCGTAAAACAAAACAAATGCCGTAAAACAAAACAAACCAAACCAAATCCGTAAAACAAAACAAATGCCGTAAAACAAAACAAACCAAACCAAATCGGTAAAACAAAACAAATGCCGTAAAACAAAACAAACCAAACCAAATCCGTAAAACAAAACAAATGCCGTAAAACAAAACAAACCAAACCAAATCCGTAAAACACAACAAATGCCGTAAAACAAAACCAACCAAACCAAATCCAATGACGTTACTTACTTTTTTATCTTTAAGAATATCAGATTTCAAATATCTGTTTACATTTTAAGAGCGTGGCAAATATTAATTTTTACACCGCCCAGTGGGCTGTTTTTTAATTTTTATTTTTATTTTAGTATTTCTGTAAATGCTTACTCCCTGTAATAATTGTAGTTCCTATAATCTTTTGACAACTGTATTTTTCACGTAATAATAATGTTCGTGCCTCTGAACTTTTTAACTTATGCATGCATCGTATAATTACAATTTTCATCTACTTAACCTTTTAAATAATGTATTATTTGAGTATCTTATGCTTATGGCTTCTAAGTTGTGGTAGTTTAAACAGTTCTATTTTGTGTGTTTTTTCCCTTCTTTTGCTCATCTATGAATGCTATAAAAAACAAAGGTAATGAATACACTCAGTGATAGAGTTTCTGGCTTTTTCAGTTGACCTTCTTTCAAAAAAGCCGAAACTAATAGACTTAGCGAACAAGAAACAAAAGACAGAAATAAGAATCCATAATTTGATCTTGGCTGAAAGTATCAACGTTAGCTGAACGATGATGATTATTATTTCAAGCCGAAACATTAAGAGCGGGAAAAAGAAATACAATTCTCTCAGTAAATGTAGTGCGCTCTCAATATTCTCTCACTTGTAGTAGAACTAAGACCTCCGGCATTTCAGCTAATTTTCTGGATTTTGGGGGGTTTTCTTTCTTTTCTTTCTTCTTTCTTTCTTTCTTTCAGGCTTCGTTTTACGTACAAATAAGATTCTTTACTCGACTTATGTGATCTATTTAACTATTTGTGAAATGGCCTTAAACAATATTTAGCACAAAAGAAATATAATACCCACAAAATGACTCATTTAGAAAAGTACACAGCTAGCTCGCTAGCTAAGTCATCATCATCATCATCATCATCATCATCATCATCTTCATTATTATCATGTCACGCTATTAGCAAGGACATCCATGACAATCCCTCGGCAACTGTCACTATTTATTCTCGGGAGATCTTCAGCACATCCACACAGAGCTCGGCAATGAAGGTCTTTGCTGGACTTAAACAATATTTAGCACAAAAACATAACACACACAAAATTACTCATTCACAAAAGTACACATATAGCTAGCAAACTATATAGATAGATAGATAGATAGATAGATAGATAGATAAAATATTAACCATCTATAGGTGTCCTGGGCATGACTTTAAACTACATCTAGTTGTGAAGTTCCAATTCTGAAATTTTGTGGAATGTGGAGTACAACTTCATTGCCACTATGCCCAGGTCCACTCTGAGACGGATTGTTAGGAACTGTTAGGGTTCTATCAATAGGGTAAATAATTCAAGAGATGGGTTTTATGTAATCAGTTTAACACTTTATAAAATGGCCTTAAACAATATTTAGCACAAATAAACAACAAAATATAATACCCACAAAATGACTCATTTAGAAAAGTACACAGCTAGCTCGCTATCTAAGTCATCATCATCAGCAGCAGCATCACCACCACCACCACCACCACCATCATCATCATCATCATCATCATCATCATCATCTATTTCGGCAACGGTCATTATTTGTTATCGGGAGATCCTAAGCACATCCACACAGAGCTGGTCAATGAAGATCTTTGTGGGTATTATGTTGTTTTTTTTAACCATAATATCCACAAAATGATAGAAAAGTACACAGCTAGTTCGCTAGCTAAGTCATCATCACCATCACCCTCATCATCATCCTCATCATTATCGCCCGCCCTGTCGGCTGGGGTGTTAGAATGTACCGACTGTACCTCTGCAGAGGGGTAAGACCCCCCCCCCCAATGGGGCCACATGTTGGCCGTGGGTGGCGACCCGTTATGCTTAAGGATAAAGCCCAGGTGGATGAGCAGTTCATGAATGCAATACTCCACTTGGCCCTATCTTGGGCTAGACGGGCGGTCGGAGAGGCCCCTCCGATCAATCGGCTGGTCACGTCAAGCCCTAGCACCTATATGATTTTCCCAACCCTATTGCCCTTATGGCAAGCCCCAACCCCTTTATATCATATGGGTGCTAGAAGGCGGTGGCTGCGGGTCTACATGTCCTGGGAATGACGTTAAACTCTACCTGATGGTGAGGTTCCAGTTTTGGAGGTTTGGGGAATGTGGAACGTCCCTTCATCACCATTGCTCCCTGGTCCACTCTGACCCGGAGTGGTAGTATCTGTTAGGGTCCCATCTATGGGTTAAATAGAAAATTGTATTTATAAAAAAATTGTCTTATCCATTAAGAATTGATTTATTTCAAAACTTTATCGGCATTAAATGACCCACTGAGGTTGATATGCCGTAAAACAAAACAAACAAACAAACAAACAAACAAGCAATCATTATCGTGTCATGCTATTAGCACGCATATCCATGACAATCTCTCGGTAACTGTCACTATTTATTCTTGGGATATCCTCAGCACATCCACACAGAGCTGGTCAATGAAGATCTTTGTTGAACTTAAACAATATTTATCCCCAAAACATAACCCACACAAAATTACACATTCACAAAAGTACACATATAGCTAGCAAACGATATAGATAGATAGATAGATAGATAGATAGATAGAATATTAACCATCTATAGGTGTCCTGGGCATGACTTTATACTACATCTAGTTGTGAAGTTCCAATTCTGAAATGTTATGGAATGTGGAGTACCCCTTCATTGCCACTATGCCCAGGTCCACTCTGAGACGGATTGTTAGGAACTGTTAGGGTTCTATCAATAGGGTAAATAATTCAAGAGATGGGTTTTATGTAATCAGTTTAACACTTTATAAAATGGCCTTAAACAATATTTAGCACAAAAAAAAACAAAAAAACAAAACATAATACCCACAAAATGACTCATTTAGAAAAGTACACAGCTAGCTCGCTATCTACGTCATCATCATCATCACCTTCTTCATCATCATCATCATCACACTCACCCTCATTCTCATCATCATCATGTCACGCTATTAGCACGCATGTCCATGACGATCTCTCGGCAACTGTCACTATTTGTTCACGGGAGATCCTCAGCACATCCACACAGCTCGGCAATGAAGGTCTTTGCTGGACTTAAACAATATTTACCACCAAAAAATAACACCCACAGAATTACCCATTCAGAAAAGTACACATATAGCTTGTTAGCTAGCAAGCCTTATAGATAGATAGAATATCAAGGCGCGTGGTCTAATGGTTAGAGTCGTAGGAAATGGACTCGTCAACGCGAGTTCAATTTTTGGACGAAGCTGCTGGCATTGCACATGGCGCTTATACCCTTGGGAAGGTATGAATCCACTTCTCCCTCCAGCTATGGATAAATAGCAGGGCAGACTGGACTCTTTAACCATGGCTAGGTAACCAGTCTAGGAGAAGGAAAACTCTGAAATTCAAACCTGTTAAACTCCGCTTAAGAAATTGACCTTGGTGTCACATCCTGCTCGTGGAAGAAGGGTTGGTAAATATATCTATAGGTGTCCTGGGCATGATTTTAAACTACATCTAGTTGTGAAGTTCCAATTTTGAATTTTTATGGAATGTGGGGTACCCCTTCATTGCTATTATACCCAGGTCCACTCTGAGCCGGATTGTTAGAAACTGTTAGGGTTCTATCAATAGGGTAAATAATTTGAGTTTTTTATGTAATCTATTTAACACTTGGTAAAATGGCCTTAAACAATATTTAGCACCAAACAAAAAAAACAAAAACAATAATAATAATAATAATAATAATAATAATAATAATAATACCCACAAAATGACTCATTTAGAAAAGTACACATCTAGCTCGCTAGCTAAGTCATCATCATCATCATCATCATCACAATCACCCTCATCCTCATCATCATCATGTCACGCTATTAGCACGCATGTCCATGACCATCTCTCGGCAACTGTCACTATTTGTTCACGGGAGATCCTCAGCATCTCAACACAGAGCTGGCCTTAAAAAAATATTTAGCATAAAACATAATTCTAACGCCCCACCGATAGGGCGGTGATGTAGATGGATACTTCAACTAGTGGGAAATTAGAAGAAGAAGAAAAAAAGAAAGAACGGACATTTTAGCGAGTAGAAAATCTACCATTGAAAAATGTGTGGAACTTGCTGGCGGCAATTCTGTCCGTCTTTGACACACATAGGACTGTCAAAAATGTCCGTACTAAAAGAAATCCGGCACCAGATTAAAACTGAGAGGACTCACTAATTCAAATAAAATGTAACAATGGTGTCACAATTAACAAACAAATAAAAAATCCCCAACCAGACGAAGATTAAATTTGGAAGGCTGTTTTATGTCAATAGATTTCTCCAATAAATAGTGAGTTTAGGGTAATTTGACAACTGGACGCACTTCATCTCTTCATAATCCGAGCATTATCATTTTTTGAACTTTTCTAATTTAAAGAAAGAAAGAAAAGCTTGAAAAGAAAAAAAGATAGAAAGAAAGAAAGAAGAAAAGTGAGTGGTTAAGAAAGAAAGAAAGAAAGAAAGAAAGAAAGAAAAATCTTTAAACTTAAAAAAGAAGAAAGAAAGAAGAAAAAGTTATTGCTTAGAAAGAAAGAAAGAAAGAAAGAAGAAAAGCTTGAACATAAAATAAAGAAAAAAAGAAAAGAAAGAAAGAAGAAGAAGAAAGAAAAGTGAGTGGTTAAGAAGAAAGAAAGAAAGAAAGAAAGAAAGAAAAATCTTTAAACTTAAAAAAGAAAGAAAGAAAGAAGAAAAGTTACTGCTTAAGACAGAAAGAAAAAAAGAAAGAAAGAAAGGAAAAAAAAGATAAAATAATGAACATAAAAGAGAGAAAGAAAGAGAAAAAGAAAGAAAGAAAATGAGTAATTGAGAAAGAAAGAAATAAAGAAAGAAAAATTATTGAACATAAAAGAGAGAAAGAAAGAAAGAAAAATTATTGAACATAAAAGAGAGAAAGAAAGAGAAAAAGAAGAAAAGAAAAGGAGTGATTGAAAGAAGAAAGAAGAAAAATTATTGAAGAGAGAGAAATGAAGAGAAAAGAAGGAAGAATGAAGTAATTGGAGAGAGAAAGAAAGAAAAAGAAAAATCTTGAACATAAAAGAGAGAAAACAAAGAAAGGGGAAAAGAAAGACAAGAAAAGGAGTAATTGAGAAAGAAAGAGAA
>CM042158.1:60549096-60569339 GCA_023376005.1 Doryteuthis pealeii | reverse complement strand
TCACTGATGTCCATAAAGTATTTTCTGTAAAATCTTTTGATTTATATATGTATGCTTAATATTCACTCACTTTTCAAATTTAATATTCATAAATATATCATTACGAAAATGACCGTATAATGCATTTGTCTTTTTTGATATAATAATCAAGATATTCCGCATGCATAGAGTTACACATGTTCTATTGATCAAATTGGTATATTCAATGTACTTTTATCGGATTTATATGGGAAGGAGCTTATTTCTTTGGGAGGATTTTCATTTTCGGTTAGAAAATTCAAGTATAATGTGAAGTTTCAGTGAGTTAGGTTCTAAAGTAATGTAAAATGAGGAAAATCAATGCCGACAGTATGTGGATAAAGTAGACAAACCACGGGATGTTACACAGGTGGAAGTGATATAAACCACTATAATAAAATTTCCATCAGTGTGTATATTCCCGATTGTCTACAAACACAGCACACACACGACCACACACACACAGGCACAGCATAGGCACATTCCAGCACACGAACACACCCAGCACACACACCACCACACACACACACACACATATTATATATATATATAGTATTTAAGAATGGAAATTGAGTAAACCTACTCGAGTTTCATCGATAGGATTCTCAGGGCCTTACTTTTAAATTAATCGGAGTTTACGATAATTCTTTGGGTTATTAAACATGCCCGTTGGAATGCCATTCCAACGGGTCATGTTTATAACACCAAAGATTAATTCGTTAAACTCGAATTAATTAAAAGTAACCCTGAAGAATCTTATTCGATGAAGACTCGAGTAGGTTACTCATTTCTATTCTTAAAAAATTTATGCTTCTACATTGTATTTGAGCACTTTTTGTATCTGTTTTTTTAACTCAACCTTAACCCTGCATATTGTTGCGCTTCCAACGATCGCTCTTATACCACCGCGCTAAGTTAATACTTATACATATACAAATATATATAATATATATATATAATATAATATACAAATGTATATATGTATAATAAAAACATGGTAGCTAGAATGGCCGATAATACAGAATAAATTGTAATTTGACAAAGTGTCTAACACAGAAGTGCTGGAACGAGCAAACATAAACAGCATGCCCACCATCACCTGCGAGAGGACGCCTGCGCTGGCTTGGCCATGTCAGGAGATGAACAAATACGCGCATCCCAAAGACCTACTGTATGGTAAAACTAGTGGAGGGCACCCGATCGGCAGGGAGACCACGCCTACGCTTTCAAAAATGTCTGCACGAGAGATCTGAAGACATACCGCATCGACATAGACACGTGGGAGGCTTTTGCAGAAAGACTGTGCAACCTGGCGCCTCCTCGTCAACAAGGAACAAAAAGTAGTGAAAAAAGAGAGGAAAAAAGCTGCTACAGAAAAGAGAGCTAAAAGAAAGGGGAAACAGCAGCACCCCCAACACCTACAGAAAGCGTCACCTTTTGTTTGCAGCCACTGCATCAGAGACTGCCATTCGAGGGATCGGTCTGTTTCAGCCACTCACGTTGCTGTAAGTGTGTGTGTATGTGTGTGTGTGTGTGTGTGTGTGAGAGAGAGAGAGAGAGAGAGAGAGAGATAGATAGATTAGAGAGAGGAGAGAGAGAGAGGGAGAGAGAGAAAGAGAGAGAAGAGAGAGAAGAAATAAAAAAAACTGCACCATCGACTAAAATAGAACGGAAGGTTTCCAACCATATATGTATAGACTATATATGTATTATACATATGTATGAATATATGTTTATATATGTATATATCTGTGTGTTGTGGGGGGGGGTGAAATTATTACTACTGCTTCCTGACTCGTTTACATTTGCATGATAGCAGATGTAATAAAATAGATTAATTGCCATTTCCCTACTATACAGTTTAAAATGAGGTATTGAAAATGACATGGAATTATGTTTGAATGTCAGGTGTCTAATGTTTTACCAGTTTCATAGTCGGATTCATCAGCGTCTAAACAGGTAAGCCACACATTTCGTTTTATGGGGAGGTGCTAGACACCTTGCAGAATTGAAAACAAGATCTGTAAAACGACGGAAAAAAGCACCGTCAATGTACATCTAGATTATATTACTAAAATCAAATCACTCCTCATTACGGCATGCTTCATGTTTGTTTGTTGGGAATATCGATAGATAACGAACACTGAATAAAAAATAGAATAGTTTCGTGTCAAAAGACCCGGTTTCCCCGAGATCTGTTAGATATACTGCCTCTCTTGTTGCATATGACTTGTGTGAGCTAGAACTTGCTAATGAAGAGGAGGAATAAAATAACAAAGGCTTTAAAAAATAGGATGACCCAAAAGAGGAGAGCCGATGGTTTGATCCGTAGCGTGACCCCCGAACGAAGAATTAGGGGCAAGCGGAAGTCGGGTGTTGACCGCGAAGTCGGGTGTTGACCGCGAAGTCACGTTGTAGACGTGGGGAGGAAGAAAGGTTCGTTCTCTTTTGCGGGTCGGTTCGTGGGCACAGACCCTGATAGAGACCCCAGGAATCTAGTCTCTCTCTTCTCGTTCTCCTGCCTCCCCTCCTCCCTGGTAGAAGCCACTAGACGAGCACGTTAATTAAAGGCTGGGAGTTGTGACGACATGTTTCTCGTTTATGATTTTTTATCGCGAGTTTTAGTACCAAGAAAAAAAAGGACACGGTGCTTGTATCGTTTTAGTACCGTGAGTATTACAACGTAACATTCTCCATATTTTCGTAGAAAAACCCACGTGTGGTTCTTGTAGTTAGACAATGAAAAACTCAAATCCCATATGATATTATGTTGTTTGTGTCCAACAAAAACAAGGAACTCAATGTAGATTAAGTTGGACGTTGTTGACCGGCTGGTTGATTGATTTTAACGGCATATCAACCCGTCTGGGTTTATGTCATGCCTAACGGTTAGGAAGTCATACATATCGTTTATTTATATTCATACATTTTAGTAATTGGTTTTAAAAATGTGTTAGCAATATTTGGGATTATGTTGTATGGTATTGATTTGTTTCATGTCCACATTCTATGGTATAATTTTATTTCCCTCAAAAAAGAGAGAATATCCTTCATGTTTACGTTTTCAAAAAGATCTTTCTCTTTTTTTTCTTTTTCTTTTTCGGTTTCCGATGTGATAAAAAATTTGCATTCCATGAATAAGTGTTTAACTGTCAAAGGTGTTTGACATGTTCTACATTGTGGTTGTTGTTCTTGTTTGAGTATAAAAGAGTGCGTTAGTCTTGTATGACCAACGCGTAATCGGGACACAATGACTTGTTCCTTTCTAGACTTCATTGGCATGTCCACGTAAACTTGGTAGTCTCAGGGTCATGCCGTTAGGAACATGCCGAACTGCCTTGTAAGATCACACAATGCAGACAAGTTTGACACCATGTGGTATAAGGCCAAAACCCAGCCAAAGGGGCTCTGGCGAAAATCGAAAGGGCGTCTCCATCATCATCAGGAATCAACGAATTCTGGCGTACTTGTCCCTGTCTCTGTGGAAAATCTGAATCATCAGGAGCATTTCCTGCTATATTCTCCCAAATGCAATTGTCAAAGGAGGGAACCATCCCCTACTGATCAAGGGAAGTAACTCTAGAATTTCATTAGGTCTGAAACCACATAATTTCAAACAAAAAAACCTTCTATGTTCCCCATTTCTCGGTATGGTAGAAAATGAAATTGCTTGCCTGTTTCTGTTCATATACATTTATCCCATACTCTCACTGCCACTAGCGTCTGCGTGGCTGCAATCTTAAATTCGGTTATTCTCTCTAATGAATCGTGTTTATGAAAAAAAAAGTAATGCATTTCTATAGATATCAAATATTCAACTCTAATAAAATTCAATTCATCTTTAGTAAGTAGATCTTGACGGGTTTTTTATAAGTTTAATTTCATTCTTAACCAAAGATGACAGAGTTTTATATCTAGTGGAATATAACATAGACACATGTAAAGTGTTGTATATTAGATTCAAAAACATTAAAGTTAAATGTTAAAATATCACAAAAAAAGTAAATGAAAATTCGATCTAGAGGTTGGCTTTGATGTTACATTTGAAGCTAATAAATATATTTTGCTATTATATTGTGAACAAATGGAATGCTAGGCTAGATGGTTAGACATTTTATCACAATGCTGTCTTAAATTATACAACACTATAATAATACACTATATACAATATTTACAGACTTGGCTCTTTAAAGATTGTTAGGCAACCAGTCTAGGAGAACGAAAACTCTGGATTTAAACCTTTCTTTAGAAATTTATATTGTGTCACGTCCTATTCATGCAGAAGGTTGGTATATATATATATATAATATATATATATATATATAATATATATATATTATATATATATATATATATATATATATTGTCGTTGTCTTTGTGAAGTCCACGTATACTTCTTTGTTGTTATATCTGGTGAGTTTAGTTCTCAGAGTGAATATATTATATTTGTATATATGTTTATTATATATACATGACTATAATTTATCTGGCCAAGGGAATGATGGAAGTTAAATATGACACTTATTTCACAGCGGGGGTGGGGGGTGAAGGCTGTGAAATATATAAGAAACTTAGTTGTGGTTTAATTGTTAAGTTTTATTTTAAATCAACATGGGCTCTAGTCTTTTGACATATAAAGATTGGAGGGAATACAAAAAAGATTAAAAAAGATAACTAATAAAAAATGGTCAAATATTAGAGTTGGAGAGATTAGATAAATGATTAATAACTACTTTACTAGAAAAATATTGTCCCTTTTATTTTTTCTATACATGGAAATATAGGACTTATTGTTCGTGAAATCATCTCAGTCTTGGATGGGTACCATTTTTCTTCTTAAAAAGAAAAAAAGTATATTGGATTCAGTTAATAAGAGTTCTGAAACGCACCAAATAGGGAGGATTCAAATCCATTCCTTATACTGAATAGGTTGGCCAATAAGTATCTTTAATAGGGCCGGGTTAGCCCAGTCGGTAGAGCGTTCGGCAAGAAACCACAAGGTTCCTAGTTCGATACCGGCCCTCGCCAACTCAGCGTATGAGTAGCACAGGGATCTGTGCTGTAAAGTAAGGAGCTGATGGTAGGTGTGGCGGTCCACCTCAGATGCAAAAACAATCTCCTTGGTCTAGCACTATTGAAAAGGGGATATACTCCCTCGCTAATTGGCTGATACCGACATTAGGCCAACCGGACGACTTTACTACTTACAGAAGGTCATTATATCATTTTTTTCCGTTGTATATCATTCTCACTAGCAGCTATTACTCCCATTACATAAGAGGTTATGTAATTGAAACTTTCAAATTATTAAATCGAATTACGAATTATAGTAGATACATTTTTTTAAATATGGAAACTTACAGTCAAGGCAGATTTGAAAAAGTACCCAATTAGATATTTTTGCTAATCGAACATTTTTAGAACAAATTATCGAATCAGATCAAAAACAGCAATATCTTCAAAAAAAAGTAATATTTATTTAGACGATTTAAAAAAAACGGTAAGAAGAATATTTAAATAGTATTTTTGTGATTATCGTATGAATTAGAAGAAAAGAATCTTATGTGTAAATGGATACTATATCAAGACTGTCTATATTTTAGTTTACTGAGAAGATAGATGAAAGGGGAGATAACCAAGGAGGATAACAACCAAATAATGTGCTAAAAACTGACATTTATCAGGTATTATCAATTACTAAACCATGTAGCATTGTAACTCAGTAACCAAAATGCAGCCATCCCTTTTAGCAAAAGAAGACACGAGTTCGAATCTCAAACCTAGTTAATCATTTTTTCCCGATACGCATTGTTCTACGCTGTAAGTTGCGATTTAAGAAATAGCAACAAAAAATGGGAAGATAAAGAAGATGACTAAATAGAATTGAGCGTAATAGTGATGGTGAATTTGCAAACAAAAAATTAATACAATATATACGATACGTTTTTAGATTGTGTCTCTCTCTCTCTCTCTCTCTCTCTCTCTCTCTCTCTCTCTCTCTCTCTCTCCTCTCTCCTCTCTCTCTCTCTCTCTGACTGTCTGTCTGTCTGCTACATCTATATGTATCTATCTATATATTTGTGTAGTAATATGATGTCAGTCTGTTCATCTCTCTTACCCTCTATCTTTCCATTTGTCTATGCAACAATGTATAGAGGTACCCTTACTTACGAGAGTAATTCGTCCTCTCGTAACTCAGTTTCCTTGTATATCAGTCGGCTGGTCAATGTCAAGCCCTTGTACTATATGATTGTCCCCGCTCTATTGAACTTATGGCAAACCCTAACCCTTTTTATCATATATATGCTAGAAGGCAGTGGCTGCGGATCTCAGTGCCCTGGGTGTGGCGTGAAACTGCATCTTATTGTGATCTTCACATTTTGGAGCTCTGGGAAGTGTGAAGTACCCCTTCATCGCCATTACTCCCAGGTCGACTCTGTTCCGGAATGGTATTACCTGTTAAGTTTAGATCTCTGGGTTGAATAGAATAAAATGAGATAAGAAATGGGTTTAAAATGGAATTTTAAATAGGATATTTTCAATACCGATCAAGAAGGAAAAAAACAAAATATTTTCGGCATAAAATAATCCAAACAGGGTTGAGATGCCATATCATCCATCCAACCAACCAATCGATATCAATAAAAATGAAATTTACCAAAAATGTTTAATATAAATCCTATCCAGTATTTGCGCTGAGTAATGACAATTAGTGAGAGGGGTATGTTCTACTTCTGCTACGGATTATTACTTCAGTAGCATTTTTTTTTAATTATGAAACTGTAAATAAAAGACAAGGTTTATACTAAAGACACATTGTATTTTATTTTATTTTATGTTGTTGTTAATTCAATAGCAATTCTTTTTTTTAATTATAAAACATTAAACGAAAGACATATTTAACACAGGAATGGTTAAAGCTATAAAAAGTATATTAAAAGGTTATAATAATAACAGCTAACCCTAAACCCTAACCATAAAGCCTAACCCTAAACCCTAAACCCTAATGAAGTCTTTTTTTTAAATAAATACTTTTTTAAATTTTAAACTAATGTTGTTATTGTTGTTTTGTTTTTGTTTTAATTATAAAACTAAAATGAAAGACACGTTTTTATATTAAAAATAGTTTTATTTAATCAGAAAGAAATACAGATATGTTCATTTAAATAAAAACTATTTTATAAAGTTTTTTTTAGGTTTATTTAAATAATAGGATGTTGTTCAGAAATGGTATTACACAATTTATAAAATTTATATTTCATGTGTCTCTACGTGGATTCCTATCTGAAATAATATTGTTAATGTCAATAACAATATTAGTTAATTGTTGGTTGAAAATTATTTCTTAAACACATACTAACAACAACATGAAACACAAGTCTAGATCTGTATTTGGTCATCATATAAGTAAGTGCTGAAAATACTTCAGCCACATAAATAAGTTGTTGCATTTCGATTTAATAGACTTTTAGCATTAACTGTCAGTCCCTTCCGTCTATAAATTCATTAAATACACAACACTTACCGCTAAAATGGTAGGAGTATTTTGACCTATTTTTCAGACTACAATGGACATTCAGAAGCCACGCTAAGCAAACATTTTGGGAGTGGTTGATGTTTAAACTGAGGGTGTATGCTAATAATTAGAAATACGAATTTCTATCGTTAATCGGATTATATAAATTTTACTGACTCCCTTACAGCATCTGCGGACCTTGCTGTTGACGTTATTAATTGCCACATCCCCGGACCACATTTTAAAAACAACTGGTCCACATGATTACTAAGCAAGGATAGAGGTGAAATAAAGTAATAAAAAAAGTCGTCGGGGCGACCTAAAATCGGTATCAGCCAGTCAGTATATCCCCTTTTCAATAGCGCTAGACCATGGAGATTGCTTTGGCATCTGGGATGGAGCGCCACACCTACCAACAACTCCTTACCTTACCGCACAGATCCCTGTGCTACTAATGCACTGAGTTGGCAATGACCGGTATCGAACTCGGAACCGTGTGGTTTCTATTCGAACGCTCTACCGACTGAGCTAACCCGGCCCTATAGTAAAATCGGGGAAATGAAGAAAGAAATGTATGAAAATATAGGGAATGAAATAAATTTTAAAAAAGACAAAGAATGTAGGACTTTAAGGAAGAAATATATATTTGCTTATTGATATAGTACTTAGAATATTATAATAACTCGTACGTGAAAATAGACTCCATTTCTGTTCTACAAAAGATTAAAAGTAGAAAACTGGATAACCCTCTAATCACCAAACTTAAAAAAACTTAACTCCATTAACCATAGCAAGAAAATGATATTCTGCTGGATTCCAAGCCATATAGGAATCCACGGAAATGATGAAAGCAGATTCATTAGCTAAAAAATGCACTTGACATCATACCAGACAAAGACTACAAAATACCATACAGTGATCTTAAACCGAATATCAAGCAAATAATGACAATCAAATGGCAGCAATTATAGAATGAAAATCCCCACAACCCACTCTACAAATTACAGCCCAACTTAAAAGAAAGGACACCTGATCCTAGTAATGCCAGAAGAGAAGAAACCCCTATCACCCGGCTACGCATCGGCCACAATAGATTAACCCACTCCTTCATTTTAAAAGAAGAACCTCCGCCTACATGTTCATGAGGAATACGATATACAATAAAACATATTCTGATTGAATGCACACACCTCTCCCCCACTCGAAGAAAGTTCTACAATGTTAACAGCATGGACAAACTATTTAGAAAAAACAGATCCCAAGAGATTATTAAACATTTTGAAAAGAACCGGCCTCTTATCAAGGATGTAAGTTCACAGACCTACAAAAATTACCCACACACTCTCTTGATGTTCAAATTCTCAACAAAGGGTCGATACCGGTCCTCGCCGACTCAGCGTATGAGTAGCACAGGGATCTGAGCGTTAAAGTAAGGAGCTGATGGTAGGTGTGGCGCTCCACCTCAGACGCTAAGATAATCTCCTTTGTCTAACGCTAGTGAAAAGGGGATTGACTCCCTCGCTGATTGGCTGATACCCATATTAGGCCGCTCCGACGACTTACAGGAAATAAACCCCTATACATTCTTGAATGCCTAATTACCAATAGACGTATTCGGCATAAAATAACCCAGGGGGTTGACATGCCGTAAAACCCAACCAACTAAACCAAACCAAACCATAGCTAGTAATACTGAGCAAAATAGATACATAGACCCAGTATCAGACAAATAGATATACTGCAGCTTGATAGATTGCTGAGGACAATATGAAGCCGGCATAAAATAACCCAAGGGGTTGACATGCCGTAAAACCCAACCAACCAAACCAAACCATAGCTAGTAAGACTGAGCAAAATAGATACATAGACCCAGTATCAGACAAATAGATATACTGCCAGCTTGATAGATTGCTGAGGACAATATGAAGCCGGCATAAAATAACCCAAGGGGTTGACATGCCGTAAAACCCAACCAACCAAACCAAACCAAACCATAGCTAGTAAGACTGAGCAAAATAGATACATAGACCCAGTATCAGACAAATAGATATACTGCCAGCTTGATAGATTGCTGAGGACAATATGAAGCCGGCATAAAATAACCCAAGGGTTGACATGCCGTAAAACCCAACCAACCAAACCAAACCAAACCATAGCTAGTAAGACTGAGCAAAATAGATACATAGACCCAGTATCAGACAAATAGATATACTGCAGCTTGATAGATTGCTGAGGACAATATGAAGCCGGCATAAAATAACCCAAGGGTTGACATGCCGTAAAACCCAACCAACCAACCAAACCAAACCATAGCTAGTAAGACTGAGCAAAATAGATACATAGACCCAGTATCAGACAAATAGATATACTGCCAGCTTGATAGATTGCTGAGGACAATATGAAGCCGGCATAAAATAACCCAAGGGGTTGACATGCCGTAAAACCCAACCAACCAAACCAAACCAAACCATAGCTAGTAATACTGAGCAAAATAGATACATAGACCCAGTATCAGACAAATAGATATACTGCTAGCTTGATAGATTGCTGAGGACAATATGAAGCCGGCATAAAATAACCCAAGGGTTGACATGCCGTAAAACCCAACCAACCAAACCAAACCAAACCATAGCTAGTAATACTGAGCAAAATAGATACATAGACCCAGTATCAGACAAATAGATATACTGCCAGCTTGATAGATTGCTGGGGACAATATGAAGCCGGCATAAAATAACCCAAGGGGTTGACATGCCGTAAAACCCAACCAACCAAACCAAACCAAACCATAGCTAGTAATACTGAGCAAAATAGATACAGAGACCCAGTATCAGACAAATAGATATACTGCCAGCTTGATAGATTGCTGAGGACAATATGAAGCCGGCATAAAATAACCCAAGTGGTTGACATGCCGTAAAACCCAACCAACCAAACCAAACCAAACCATAGCTAGTAATACTGAGCAAAATAGATACATAGACCCAGTATCAGACAAATAGATATACAGTCAGCTTGATAGATTGCTGAGGACAATATGAAGCCGGCATAAAATAACCCAAGGGGTTGACATGCCGTAAAACCCAACCAACCAACCAAACCAAACCATAGCTAGTAATACTGAGCAAAATAGATACATAGACCCAGTATCAGACAAATAGATATACTGCCAGCTTGATAGATTGCTGAGGACAATATGAAGCCGGCATAAAATAACCCAAGGGTTGACATGCCGTAAAACCCAACCAACCGAACCAAACCAAACCATAGCTTGTAAGACTGAGCAAAATAGATACATAGACCCAGTATCAGACAAATAGATATACTGCCAGCTTGATAGATTGCTGAGGACAATATGAAGCCGGCATAAAATAACCCAAGGGGTTGACATGCCGTAAAACCCAACCAACCAAACCAAACCAAACCATAGCTTGTAATACTGAGCAAAATAGATACATAGACCCAGTATCACACAAATAGATATACTGCCAGCTTGATAGATTGCTGAGGACAATATGAAGCCGGCATAAAATAACCCAAGGGGTTGACATGCCGTAAAACCCAACCAACCGAACCAAACCAAACCATAGCTTGTAAGACTGAGCAAAATAGATACATAGACCCAGTATCAGACAAATAGATATACTGCCAGCTTGATAGATTGCTGAGGACAATATGAAGCCGGCATAAAATAACCCAAGGGGTTGACATGCCGTAAAACCCAACCAACCAAACCAAACCAAACCATAGCTAGTAATACTGAGCAAAATAGATACATAGACCCAGTATCAGACAAATAGATATACTGCCAGCTTGATAGATTGCTGAGGACAATATGACGCCGGCATGCCAGTGGCAAATTTAGAAATGGACTTGCTAATACATGAGAGAAAATTATATTTGCGCGAAGTAAAGACGAATGGGGATATGTTCTTTACGTTGGTTCACTGAGTTAGATAATTGTCTTGAAATTGGCACTGTCGTTTTGATGGCTTCACTAATTCCTTCGACAACTCTTCAAGTGACTTTTACTCACTCGGTTGAATTCTTCCACTTTCCATTTTACTCGAGCTCTCCGAATTTTCCAAGATGCCACATAAACCACATTTAATTCTTTCTTTTGCATTTATTTTTTTTTATTTTATTTTTATTTTTTATTTTACATTTACGATTCTGGGTCATTTTACTTTATCATTGTGCGTGCACTTGTGTGTCCCGATAGAGTGGGACGGAGCGAAGTTAATCGTGTGTGCAAAGATCCCGGAGTGAATTAGCTTTGAAGTCAGTCTTAGTAATACTTTCAATTAGTTTTGGTATTTTCGTTTTATCGATCAGGAGGATAAAAAAAAGTGAAGAAGAAGAAGAAGAAGAAGAAGAAGAAGAAGAAGAAGAAGAAGAAGAAGAAGAAAAAGAAGAAAAAGAAGAAGAAATCTGGATGGAAATCTGAAGGGGTAGAGAAGAAGGAAATAGAAGCATACGAGTAAAAAGAATAAGAAAATGATAAGAGTAAAAGAAGGAAGGAAATAAACGAACAGACAAACAAACAAAGAAAAAGAAAAAAGAAAGAAATAAGGAATGAAAGTGCTGAGGAAAATAAAGGAAAGAAGCAAGAAAGCCACTAAGTCAGAATAATAATAATAATAATAATAATAATAATAAGAAGAAGAAGAAGAAGAAGAACAACAACAACAACAACAACAACAACAACAATAACAACAACAAGAACAAGACGAGCAAAAAGAAGAAAAAGAAACAAAAACAAGAAGAAATCGAGATATAAATATTCGAAACTAGAGAAGAAGTATATAGAAGCATAAGAGAAAAATGAACACGTAGAAAGAAAGAAAGAAAGAAAGAAAGAAAGAAAGAAAGAAAGAAAGAAAGAAAGCATAGATGAAAAGAAAAGAAAAGAAAGAAAGAAATCCAAGCGTGAAAGGAAGAAATAAACAAAGAAAGAAATTCAGTAGTAAAGAAGAAGAAGAAGAAGAAGAAGAAGAAGAAGAAGAAGAAGAAGAAGAAGAAAAAGAAGAAGAAGAAGAAGAAGAAGAAGAAGAAGAAGAAGAAGAAGAACAACAACAACAACAACAACAATAACAACAACAGCAACAACAATAAAAATAAGATCAAGAACAAGAAGAAATATAAATATAAATATGAAGAACTAGAGATAAAGTAAATAGAAGCATAAGAAAAAAAAGACGTAGAAAAAAAGAAAGAAAGATAGAAAGAAAGAAAGAAAGCAAAGAGTAAATAAAAAGAAATAAATAAATCCAAGCATGAAAGGGAGAAATAAACAAAGAATGAAACTGCATAGTAAAAGAAAAGAAAGAAGCAAATAAGCATCTAATGAAAATAAGAAAGAAAAAAGAAGAAGCGTAAGTGTTAAATAACTAAAATAAATAAATGTAAGAACAAATCTAGAAAGAAAGTACACGAATATTCAGAATAAGAAAGAATCGGAAGTGTAAAAGAAAGAAAAGAGACAGACAGTTAAAGAAAGGGAGTGGTGAAGGAAGGAAAAAGAAAGAAAGCACACGAAGAATAAAAAGCAAAAAAAGTGAAGAGCGAAAGAACGTAAGGATGAAGAATAGAGCGAAAGGATTAAAGAATGAATGAATGGACGGAGGAACGACATAGTAAAAGAAAGGAAGAAAAACGAAAGATAATGAAAAGTTTGGAATGAATTAAAAAAAGAAAGAAAGAAAGGACGAAATACATCAGTGGATTAAAGCGAGGGTGGGGGTGAAAAAATGGTAAAATCAATAAAAAAATAAATGAAAGTAATTGTGTTTTTCTAAATTTTTGAGATGAGGTTTGATGATTAGTATTATTTGTATTATTTGGACTATTGTCCTGATCTTCATTGTTACCTGTACAACGTTTCGGCCGATGTGCCCTCCGGCCATCTTTGGGTATTTCTTGTCGGACTCGGGAACCATCTCGGACTCGAGAACCTTCTTTTCGGACTCGGGAACATTCTTGACGTAATCGGGAGCCTCACGGAACTTTGAAACTAACCCTTTTATTCAGTCCATGGAGGTATCCTACTCTCCTTCCGCTAACCATACCTGGGGTAGAGGCGTTAAGCTGTTTTAATTATTATTCTGTGTTACTGCTGTTATGTAAACGATAGATGAGGGTCAGCATTGAGTTATTTGTTTCCTCCCATGTTGTGCATGCTATCAAGAAGACATTTTCTGTTTCCCTGAGTGTGATAGCAGCCCATCATTGGTGCAATCTATGAAGCCACACTGACAAATGAAATGTTCTAAGGCGGAGTCAATTTTTTTTTGTTTAGAATTTAGACGGAGCTGATCTCGATGTTTCAGTCTATTTTCTTTAATCTTTTTAATTTAGCGATAGATATCTTACGCCATTCTTTCCGATTTGATGCTAGATTTTCCCAGTCACTCAGGTTAATATTGAGGCGTTTCAAATCGTTCTTCAATTTGTCTTTATAGCGTAAGAGTGGACGCTTAGCATTTGGTAATTGTCCATATGATATCTTCTTTGGAAGGCTTTTCTTCATTTATTAATTATATATATATATTATATATATATATATATATATATATATATATATATATATATATATATATTTCTCCTAGCGGTTATATGAATATATATATATATATATATATATATATATATATATCTTATATACATATATATACATATAAATTGTTTTTTTCTCTTGGCCAAATACTGTACCAATAGATTATTTTTTGTTGGTACGAATATCTTGGTCCTTTCTTTTTTTAAAAAAAAATTTTCTTCCTGGTTGATGTTTGGTAGTATATTTTTACAATCAAACTTTCTGCTGGGTTTTTTCTCCCCGCAAGGATCTACCAACACGCTTGGTATATTATATATATATATGTATATATATATATATATATATATATATATAATATATATATATATACATATTATATATATATATATAATGTTTTTATGTACGTATGTGTTAAAATAGAAATTAGAATGCAATTGCCAATGCAATGGAATAGGTGTTGAAAATGATGTTTATTTACCTTTTTCCCTAAATATTTTCGGGATAAATCCCGTCTTCAGAGATTTTAGAAGTACTTGTATTTTACTGCGTTGGCGTAAACGTTTGTTGTTTATTAAGTTAAAGGAACGCCGGATGTTTGAAAATGTTCGGGTTTTTCCGTGGTGAATAGTCCCGTTTGTGCGTGCGCGCGTGCAGTTTCAAATATGGATCTTCGAAATTCTTTTAATTCTTTTACTATAAATTCAGCCTCGCTCAGGCGTAGTAAAATAAGTTATTTTTATAGTTTATCTATTTTATATATATATATATATATATATATATATATATATATATATATATATATATAAATAACTAAATGAATAGAATAGAATCGTCAGTTTTCCCATAAATATTGTCTGAAGAACCGTCGATATAGAGAAAAATCGAGATCTAACGTGACTTGTTAATTAAAACTAGCAATAGTTAATTCCGCTGTTCACCTTGAATCTTTCCTTAGTAAATGTTTTCGCCCTATCCTGAACACTCGTTGGGTTTCTTCCTAGTATTTCTCTGTTCAGTCTGATACTTGAGTTGTAACAATATATATGAAGAAATTTATCATATCAATGCGAAAATGGTAAAAAAGAAAAACTTTTATGCTAATGCATTAGGGGAGGATTATGATCTAAAAATGTAAAACTATAGTTCCGCATAATTACTTAGTTACTCATAATTTCATGTATTTTCCCACCCATCCCTCATCACCATCATCATCATCATCATCATCATAAAAAAAAGAAAAAAGGATGCCGATGATAATGATTATGAATTCAATTTATTTTATTTTTCATTTGGTATATATGAATTAATTTATAATATTAACATAGAAAATAGAGATACTATCCAAAATGTGAAACTATAGTCCTGCGTAGATCCGTTATTCATAATTTCATGTATCGCTATATCATCATCATCATCATCATCAACATACATCATAAAAATGATGATAATGATGATAACCACGAATTCAATTCGCATTATTTTGTTATATACCCACATGTTGCGAGTATATAAATCATCAGTTCTTTAATAGAGGGAGGAGATAGATAGACAGATAGACAGAGAGATGCATAGATGCATAACTTACTTTCTTCTCTGGCCGTTCGTGTGATGTCTAGCTTCTTTCTATTTCGTTGGTTGTTCGTCTCTGATTCATTTTCTTCTTCTTGGTCAGTCTTTTTGCCAAGCCATGCATCAACCAACAACACCAGGTTATTTCTTTTAAAGACTATTATTCTTCACTAATTTTTCTTTCTCTAACTAAACACAGCGAGCCTATGCAAGTGAACCCGAGCTAAGGCAAGACATGTCTCCTGCATGACACCCGAGCTGGTACTGGTGATTTCACTAGCTCTCACATGACTTCACGTGATTCTCGGCTTTCCCGCGTCTCGGGTCAAAGGTATTCAACGGTCTGTATCTTTCCATGGAAAACAACCGCCCGTGACATGAAAACTACAGGGCGTTGCCAATAATCTATGCCACCATACAGATTATGCAACCATTAGGAAATAATCAATAATATCAATACTAAAAGGGCATCAAATTATGTATGATAATGCAGCCGAGGAGGGGCATTATCTAAAATATTAAACTAGAGTCGTCATGTATATTCGTTACATCATCATTATCATCATAAAAAGCAAATCTGTATATCTGCATCTGCGCAATTGAAACTGTAGGTCAATTCTTGAGTGACAGTCTTTGGTGCACTGAATGCACACAAAATGTGATGCTTTCTGGGGTTGCTGACTTTTTTCTCTCTTTCTAGCTCTCTTTTCTGTCCAGGCTACTCTCCTCTCTACCTCACCTCTCTCCGTGCCTTGCTTAACTCTGTGTTTGTGTCAATATGGCATATCCTCATAGCTCTCCTACATACATCTTTAAACCGTAGACGTGGTCTACCAACCGATCGGGAGCCTTTTACTAATTCGCCATACAAAAGATCTTTTGGGGTGCGTCCATTTTCCATTCTCCTGACATGTCCAAGCCAACAGAGGTGCCTCTCACAGAGAATGGAGAACATGCTGTTCATGTCGGCGCAATCCAGCACGACTCTGTTGGGCACTTTATCCTGCTATGTAATTCCATATAGGAATTAATTTATAATATCAATAGGAAAATGTTATAAAATCTATACGCTTATTTAGTAGAGAAGGGATACAATCTAAAAAGTAAAACTATTGTTCTGCGTGGTTCCGTTACTCAGAGCTTCATGTATTGCCATCTACATACAGCTATTTTCTCCCCCTCTTGATTAACGTTTTTATTTAATATTCCTTGATGGTTGACATTCAGATCCAGTTATTCCAATCGACAATGGTATACGAAATTAAAAGACAAAAAATAAATGAATAGCTAGAAATAAATAAATAGATATATAAATAAATAAATAAATAAAATAAGTAAAAAAAGGAGACTATTTTTCTGAGAGAATACACATTATAAAGAAATTGAAAGATAACTAGAAAGATAAGTAGGAAGAAAAGAAAAGAAAGAAAAAAAAAGGCAAAGAGAGGAAAGGATGATGATGATGATGATGATGATGATGATGATGATGATGATGATGATTTCGATTTGTAATAGAGAGACACGGATAAGAGAATATGTGCATAGAATCAAAGATAGATGAACCAAAAAAATAAAAAAATGCTTAAAGTAAAAATCTAAGAAAAAAAATAGAATAAAGAATATTAGTATAAAATGAATCTAAAGAGGAAGAATTAAACCAAAAACAAAAACCAAATGGACTTTTAGAGAAAAGCAATACGAAAATGAAGAATAAAGAAGAAAAAAGAATTAAATTTGAAATGGAAAACTTAATGGAATTAAAAAGAGGAAGACAATTTGATATAGAATCCGATTTAAAGACGGGATATAGATGTGAAACCAACACGGTGTTTAAATGAATAACCAATTTTAAGTAAGACAGAAAATTTAAGCAAGACGATATTTAAATCCTATTATAATGAAGATTCGGTATGTGTCTGTAACCGAAACAACGTCACGGCTTACGTCAACATCCTCTCAAGAATTGCCTAAGTTTATCAATGAATATCTACTTTATAACCAAAATCATTGATATTAGAATAATGAATCTTATTCATTAACGATGTCTCTATGAAAATCTGATTTAGATTAGCCTCAAAACAGCCCATGTCATTAGTGCATTTAATATCCTGCAATGTGCTGTTAATTTGAACATTGGTTTAAAAAAACGGGTTTAATAAATAATTAATTGCGGTTATTGGTTTCTAATATTGTTGTTTTATTCTTCAACGAATTAAAATTATATTCTTGCTAGTTCATACGATCATGTAATATATGCTGTTGGCGACTGGTATACAAACACTGCAATATCGACGAAAATACTTTTTAGGTGGAATATGTGGAAAAATAAATCGAATTTGGGTAATTTTTACCTTTAGTTGTCAAAATCCCTAGCAAATAAGGCAATTAGAGTAACCTCCCTTGATTTTCCCGTTGAAACAAGCCGGTATCTATTTTGAAAGTCTCCGTGCGAAATAAACAAATTTTAGAAACTTTTTTCGAAAACAATACAACTGCATGCTTTAACACAAAAATATCATAAAATGTGTTCTTAATAAAAATCAAGTTGATTTCAGATAATGTTATGCTAGGAATTTAGCCAACTGACTTTCACTTTGAAACAAGATGGTAACCATTTTGAAAGTCTTCGTGCGAAATACACAAATCTTAGAAACTTTTCGAAAACAATACAACTGCATGCTTTAACACAAAAAATATCATAAAATGTGTTCTTAATGACAATTAAGTTCATTTTTGACAATTTTATGCTAGGAATTTAGCCAACTGACTTTCACTTTGAAACAAGCCGGTAGCCATTTTGAAAGTCTTCGTGCGAGATAAACAAATCTTAGAAACTTTTCGAAAACAATACAACTGCATCCTTGAACACAAAAATATCATAAAATGGGTTCTTAATAACTATTAAGTTCATTTCAGATAATGCGCACGCACAATTTTATGCTAGGAATTTTGACACCTAAAAGTGAAAAATACCCGAATTTGGTTAACCCACAAGGCTTGATATGCCATTAAATACCAACCAACCAACCAACCACCCAACTGTATTATTGTGCTTTTTGTACCGTCTGTATTCTCCTAGGAAATAAATAGGAAGCATTGCTGTTGCCGTGTCCTTTGTAATTCTACAAATACAATTTCTTTTTCTGCTTTCTTGGTCTATTTTTGGTGTGAATAGGGAAGTAACGTAACTTGTCTTTCTTAATTTAGGGCCTGTCGTAACTTTTACGTATCTAACGTCTTAGAGTGAGGGAGAAGAGAAATACTTCGGCCAAATATCTGCCACATCCGACTGCTTCTATGACGTTGTTTCGGTAATTATCCCTGACGTCTAGCAAAGCGGCTACGGATACAAGACCTCTTCAGAAAAGCCACAAGAATGACTAATTGAACAAGGAAATTAAGGAGTCTATATCAAATGTCAGTAAAAAGGAAAGACATTTCGATTGCGAGTGACTGGCAGCCAATTTTAAGAAAGACTTCCTTTCGTAGGTTAACTTGTTAATACTGTAATATTTCATATACTAAACGTATATTGCCTAGCCCTGATGGCTGGTGGGGTAGAATAGACCGAGGGCACCTCCGACAGAGCAGTAAAATGACCCCAAAGGGTTCTCTCTCGGCAGTTTTTGCCCACTGGTGATGCTAAAGGACGGAATCGTCTTAGCTGAGAGGTAGAATGACCCCAATGGGACCACTGTTGGCAGTTTTTGTCAACCCGTGATGCTTAAGGACGGAATCTTCTGGGCTGAGCAGTAGAATGACACCAATGGGCCCCTGTTGGAAGTTTTTGCCCACTCGTGATGCTAAAGGACGGAATCCTCTTAGCTGAGCAGTAGAATGACCCCAATGGCTCCCTGTTGGCAGTTTTTGCCAATACGTGATGCTTAAGGACGGAATCCTCTTGGCTGAACAATAGAATGACCCCAATGGGCCCCTTTTGGCAGTTTTTGGTCACCTGTGATGCTACAGGACAGGATCCTCTTGGCTGAGCAGTCTATTACTTGCAACACACACACACACAAACGTACACACAAACGTACACACACACACACACACACATACACACACACACACTCACACACACACTGACGTATATATAAATATACAGGGTGTCCCATAATTATGTGACACAAATCCAAGATATTTACATTTAAAATGTGTTCTGTCATTATGGGACACCCTGTATATATATATAAACATGGAAATGCTTATGGTGTAATGGTTATATTCAGTGGAAATGGACACCGTGACACGACTTCAGATCATGGAGGAGGATGTTTACATTTCACATAGTGCTAATACCCTTGGGAAAGGTATTAATCCAATTTTTCTCCTTCTAGCTATGTGTAAATAGTAGGACAGACTGGGCACATAAACCTTGATATAGTAACCGGTCTAGGAGAAGTTAAACACTGAATTCAAACTTGCTAAAGCCCGCTAAGAATTACATCATGTCGCATCCTGCTCATGCGAAGGGGGTCGGTAAACACATACACACACACACACACACACACACACACACACACACACACACACACACACACACACAATCATAAATATATATATATACATATATGTGTGTGT
>CM042158.1:60526596-60546596 GCA_023376005.1 Doryteuthis pealeii | reverse complement strand
GCGTCCTGGTTAAAATTGTTACCGTCCAAATCGTTCAATATGAAATGCAAAAATATAAATCCTGATTATCTGGTTTCGCTTATCCACCGAATTCTTATTTCTTATGAGCGTCGTCTCCACTGATACATAATGGATCATTCCATTTTTCTTAGAAAGAAAGAAAAGTAAGAAAAAGTACTTGCTACACAGAAAATATACAATAAGAAAGAAAGAAACATAATAATTATTATGAAAAATCCATTTTAAAATGTACCCGAGGTAAAAATGTCAATAATTTTGACAAATATATATACAAAAAAGTAAAGATAGCGGAGCGACCTATTGTCACCAAGGGAGTCTATCCCCTTTTCACTAGCGTTAGACCAAGGAGATTATTTTTGCTACTATTTCCTGATGCTACTTTGCTGCAAAGATCAGATGACCCAAGCTGCGCGGCTCATGTGCTGAGTTGGCAAGGCAGAATAGTTGGATGCATACCTTTCCCAAGAGTATTTGCTATTTGTTAATTGCAGAAGGTTCATTTCTAACACTGATACAGTTTAGCATCAATTGTTACCATTGGTTTCAAAGCAGCATACTAACCGAATATCCTCAAGTTAATGCACTTGTGATATTGTCCTCTGTAATGAATAAGTACAACTCCTATAATCAAGCAATTTATTTTCAATTCCCCCAGTACTATATATTATGCAGGGAAAAATATAGAAAGAGGGTGTTAGCGCGCGGAAGTGATCACACTGATCGTTTTCAATTGAACATAATGTAAAGATGAAAAAAAAAAGAAAAGAAAGAAAAAAATTACTTTTAACATATTGAACTATTTTACAATATCACTAAAGTAACCATATCATAAGTTGGGAAAAACAAATTATCACACTGTGGTATATCCACAGGTCCTGCTCATCTAATTCACTGAGTATCATTGGTGGTATTGTGTAAATAGTTATAATAACAGATAATAAGGTGTAATTTCATGCCTTTCTGATTGGCTTAGTAAGTCACGTGGTCAGATGGGCGTAGGAATATTGGATTATATTTGGAAAATTGGATAAAACTATGTGTCCACCAAACATTAAGTCTACGTGTTTCTGATTAGTAAGAACCAAGTGTAAATAAAAGGCAATGGGTCCTTTGAATATATTCATGATTGTAATCAAATACTCTAACAACTCACTGTATTCTTGACCACGTACTAAACTAAACGCTTAAAAGTTGTTTAAGGCAATTCTACAATTGTCACTACACGTGCCTTTTGAATGTTAGTACTTTATAAAAATCACATGGATTAAAAAATATTTAGTACTAAATGATATTTAAATATAAATAATATAAATGATATTTAAATATAAAAATATTTAGTACTAAATGATATTTAGTACTTTATAGAAATCACATGGATTTTCTATTATATGCGCCATCTATACGTCAAACACGGGGCTTATTGAGTGATGTGTTATGTATTTGGCGCGGCCAGCCCTATCGGCTGGGTCTCTAGAATACACTAACTGCATTTTTACACAGTTGTAAAATCCCCCTAATGGGGCTACCTGCTGGCGGTGAGTGGTGACCCATGATGCTTAAAGGTGGATTCTTAGTGGCTAAGCAGTTCATAACACCAACACTCCAATTTGACCCTTAGGGTAGACGGGAGATCAGAAAGACCCATCCTATCATTTGACTGGTCATGTCAAGCCCTAGCATCTATATGATTATCCCAACCTCTTTGCTCTTATGGCAAATCTTCAACCTTTCTTTTTATCATATATGTGCTACAAGGCGGGGGCGGAAGTTCTTAGTGCCCTGGGTAAAGACGTTAAAGTGCATTTAATGGTGAAGATCCAATGCTGAAACTCTGGGGAATATCGATTACCCCTTTATCGCCATTACTATCACGTCCACCCTGGGTCGGAGTGACAGAACTTACTAGTGATAGTACCTGATAGATAAAAATAATTGTTAAAAAAGTGTTTACAAATTGAATTTGAAAAAAAAAAAAAACGAAGGAATAAAACTAAATGTATTTGGTATAAAATAACCCAACAAGAGTTGGCATGCCGTATAATCCATCTAATGCAATACTCCACTTTGGCCATATCTTGGGCTAGACGGACGGTCGGAGAGGCCCCCTCCGATCAACCGACTAGTCACGTCAAGCCCTAGCACCTATATGATTGCCCCAACCCTATTGCCCTTATGGCAAGCCCCAACCCCTTTTTATCATATGGGTGCTAGAAGGTGGTGGCTGCGGGTCTACATGTCCTGGGAATGACGTTAAACTCTATCTGATGGTGAGGTTCCAGTTTTGGGGGTTTGGGGAATGTGGAGCACCCCTTCATCACCATTGCTCCCTGGTCCACTCTGACCCAGAGTGGTAGTACCTGTTAGGGTCCCATCTATGGGTTAAATAGAAAAATGTATTTATAAAAAAATGGTATTATCCATTAAGAATTGATTTATTTCAAAACTTTGTCGGCATTAAATGACCCACTGAGGTTGATATGCCGTAAAACAAAACAAACAAACAAACAATAATCCAACTAAAACAAACCAACCAACACATCGCACGCTGGGTGACCTCGGGATGACGTATATAGACGAATAAAAAAAGATTCACATTCTCTCTCCATGACACTAATGAAGAACATATACAGCTTCCTTTGCTCTCCTGTTTTCACGCAAAACTCCACGCTTCAAAATAATCCACGTAAAAGAAAACAGAAGAGATTATTTTCCTCATCATCATTGAGTTTTCTTCTTTAACCAAACCGAGGCATATCGCCAACCGACAAATATACAAACAGTGTTGTGTTCCCTTTTTATAACCAGAAATGTCTACCGAAGAGGATACAAATTGACCTCTTGTTGACGTTCATTAACTTATAAGTTTTAAGAACAACATTTCAAACTCTGTAGTAGGATATCAGCATGTATTTGATCATTTGATTTCCGTACTATTCAATTCGTTAAATTACGAACATAAAAGGGGTGGCTTAGTAACAGGTCAGGTTTACCGGTTCGACAGCTATGATGTTGCAAAATTCGAAATCTGTAACGATACAACTATAACATCACTGTAACATCACCGATGACCTCCTTTAGTGCATTTCGGCAATTTTTAACAATAGAATATGGTCAGTTTTCAGGAATTTCGTAATTTTGGTGATGTTTAACAAGGCAATCTGGTTAATTGTCTTGAATTTCATACGGTGGTTAAATTATACATACTCTTGATGCATCAATGACGTTCTTCTGTGATGTATTGTAATAATTTAAGATTTCAGGATTGACGTATCAGATCGTCTCATACAACAACCCTGATGTAATTCGGGAATAGTTAGATTGCCTTCTTGAAAACTTACAAATTTAATGTACCTCGTGACATTATACAGGAATATAAATCATTGTATATAAAACAAAAACAAAAACAATAAATGTATATATATTGTGCATAATTATCAGAAGGTGTTCCTGTTTGTTTTGGTTTGACCCCGTTGACAGCTTTTGGGTTTTGTATTTCAGTCGAGTTGGAACAGGAACAAAAACAGCTTTCCGTCAGGGCCCTATAGTATTATATAATCCAACACAACGACTGTAGTACTTCCCATGCATAAACCGAACCCTGTACCGCGGCAAAGTATTATACGCCATTAATCTATGCAAAGACTATTCTGCTCTGATGAAATCCATCATGGTTTGATTATTCCCATACTGGGAATACTGATACTGATACTGACAATAGGCCACTGCGTCAACTTTACTAAGATGCCTTGGATGTTTTTGGTTTTACTGGATATCAACCCTTTTCGAGTTATTTAATGACAATACAAGTCATTTTGATTAACAATGGGCTGAGGTTGCTTACAATAGCAGCTAGAGCTTAAGTTGTCACCCCATTGAGTTCTGGACAGGATCATCGCTGCTTAACTTTTGTGATCTAGCGGGAACTGGTGCTACATGCCTTCGTTATTGCCTTATACTTGTTATTTAGTTGTAGAGTGTAGGAAGATTTAAGCATTTTTTTCAGGTCTGTAGCGGACGCATATGGTCCTGACGACTGAAGGTTTGTCTTCGCGTGTTGGTGGTTTTAGTACCACAATTCACTACTACCGCGTTTCTCCTAAAATAACCCTCACTTTTCCTTTGTCTCTCCCTAACTCTCCCAACTCTCTCATATACACTCATGCACGCACGTATGCATGCACACATACTCATACATGAGATAAAGCTAACATATTAGCAACTTGAGTTTCTCTCTCTCTCTCTCTCTCTCTCTCTCTCTCTCTCTCTCTCTCTCTCTCTCTCTCTCTCTCTCACTTGGCAGGGTAACTTGTCCACCATTATCCCTACCCTCCCTCTGTCTGTCTGCCTGTCTGTCTTTCTCGACAGAGCAACTTGAGTCTTCCCCCACTCTCTCACTCATATACACTCAGGCACGCACACTCACTAGAAACTATTATTGTTTTCATAGTTACCGTTGATAGAACTTTATCATGCGACTCGGCACCACTGTCTTACAACATATTAAGTTTCCATTTATATATTTACCAACCCCTCCGCCCGAGCAGGATGTGAGACAAGGTCAAATATTTAAGCAGAGTTTAACAGGTTTGAATTCAGAGTTTTACTTCTCCTTGACTGGTTACCTAACAAAGGTTAAAGAGCTCAGTCTGTCCTGCCATTTACCCATAGTTGGAGGGAGAGCATTAGGATACATACCTTTCCTAAGGGCATTGACGCTTGCGAAATGCAAACAGCCTCGTCCAGGATTTGAACTCTGGTTGATGAGTCCATTTCCAAGGACTCTAACCATTGTACCACGCACCTACGAGTTTCCATATAATGCAACAAATAATAGCCAGGTACTAAAATGTACCATATGACCTTAAGGCACCCTTTTTTAATCTCGATTAAGAAAGGACATGTTTTTTTCATTTACACCGTCAATATCCGGTTTTTTTAACAAACAATTTTTAGATTTTCTTTAAATTATAAAACTACCCACTAACTCTAAAATGAAACCTAACCACTAACCCTTAACCCCTAATTCTAACCCCTAACAAACGACCGGTGTAAATGAAAAACATGTTCTTTCTTAATTGAGATTTAAAAGGGGTGCCTTAAGGTCATATGGTCCATTTTAGTACCATATATGGTCCACTAAAATATTGCGAAACTTTTGAACAAAATTAGATGACAATTTGGAAATCTTAAAATGTCGTATATTTTCTCGGTTGATAAATTCACTACTGAGAGTTAGCGAATACTTCGACTGCAAAAGAGTAAAAAAAAAAAAAAAACCAGACCTTGTACAATGTGTGTTTACCTGTTTTCCCAACTTGTCTTTTTTTATTTCAATAAGTGTTTAGTTAAATGGATTGTCAGCCACGTCAGTAACATCCCAAGGGTCCCTGCATGGAAATTGAATCTTCCGATACACGCAAACGCATCAACGCATTCGCTTATTTGCTTTCAAAAGTTTATTTACCGTTCCCCATTCTTGAAAGCGACATTTGGACTATTCCAGTTGGTTTTCTTCGAAGTAACAAAACACTTCTGTTGGGGTTTACGTTTTCCTCTTGACATCTTTAATTCTTTTTTTCTTCCAGCAAGCAATTGGATAGAGAATGAGTTTAGATTCTGCAGGGCGAGATCCTTGCACTAGGTTAAAATTGTTTTTGTTTTGTTTATTTTAAATTTCAACTATTTATTTTCCTGTATTTTATGTTTGCAATGGGGAAATTACAGGTTACCACAATTACGAAGAATTTCCAGTCTATTGCATATAGGAATTATTTAGACCATCTGCGTGTGTAGGATTTTCTTGTTGTTTTAGCCTGGAGAAATATAAATTCTAAAGATTGTATATTTAGTCATTGGTGCAAATATCAACTAAATGAATCGTTCATCAAAACACTACTACGTATTCTTTTTTAAATTCATCTTTCTCTCTCTATCTCACCAATTCTCTCTCCTCTCTCTCTCTCTCTCTCTCTCTCTCTCTCTCTCTCTCTCTCTCTCTCTATCTATCTATCTATCTGTGTGTTTCTCTATATATATCACAGTCTCTGTCTGTCTGTCTATCTATATATCTATCTGTGTGTTTCTCTATATATATCACAGTCTCTGTCTGTCTGTCTATCTATATATCTATCTGTGTGTTTCTCTATATATATCACAGTCTCTGTCTGTCTGTCTGTCTGTCTCTCTCTATCTATCTATCTATCTGTGTTTCTCTATATATATCACAGTCTCTGTCTCTCTGTATCTCTATCTATCTACCTACCTCTCTATATATATACACATACACACATATATAAATTGATAATAGAGATTCGGTCTCTATGTGTTTGTAACCGAAATGTCGCTTTTTACGTCACAGTCATTTCAAGAATTAAGTAAGATTATTTATTTAATTTATAATCAGTATCATTACTACATAAAAATATTAAGATTATATGGAAAGTCAATTAAGAGTCAAATTTTCACAAAATCTGTGATACTTATTTAACTTTAGATGAATGTATGCTTAAAATAGTTTTCTTTCTAAAATATTTTTTACTAGGTCGGCTCCACTTATTTAATTTTATGAAATTCGAACAAAATATATTAAAATATAATTTAAAATTTTTCTCTAAAGATTAGAATCTTAATAATTAAACCAAATTCTTAGAAATATTTTTGAGGTCCATACTGTCGTAAAACAAAACAAGTATCTCAGTGGTCGACGAGTCCATTTCCTTCGACTCTAACCAGTATGTCACGCATCTCCATAAAGTGTTTATATATATATATATATATATAATATATATATATATATATGTGTGTGTGTGTGTGTGTGTGTGTGTCTATGTGTGTGTCTATATGTGTGTGTGTGTGTGTGTAGATTAACCGTTTCATCTCTGTCTATAAACAACAGTTGTTCTTCTCCATATTGTATATTTGAGCTTTCACATAATTGGTTATTTTGACCTTTTGTCATGCTCCTATTAAAGGGCATTCTGTTTCTCTATTTCAGTTTCCTCTTCGTAGCCATGTTGAGATCCCCTCATCTGGCATTTTGTTAGATTGTCACATGAAGTATCCATTGTAACAGTACGGTTTACTAGAAGAAAATGAAGCTGCTACGATAATCTTGTAAATCCACAATCTTTGATTTCTTACTTTAAATCAGGATTCTATTATCCTCGCCAACACACAAAGCCTTCAGTATACAAAATAAGTAGATATTATAACAGAGTGTCAAGTCATTCATCGTCATACACAGAGCTAGCAGATTACATTCAATCAATGCGCATTAGAAGCCTGTAGAAGAACTGCCACCCACGTTCACTCGCTTGTGTTTTTAAATGTGTCGCTGCCATCTTATGCAAATAAGTCTGCAGCATAACATGTTTGGCGAACGGCTCTCAGAGAGTAGATTGACACGCGAGACAGCGAACGTGTTTAGTTCCCGGTAAGTCACACTCACTTCTATCTAACATTTTTCTGTTTAATAACAGCGACTTCCTGTCTTTATATATATAATATATATATTATATATATATATATATATATATATATATATATATAGTGGAATATAACCTACTTCTAAACAAAACGAAAATCTGGAAAGACCTGCTGGTGTAAAATTACGTGCAAGTACATGTATTTGGTGAGAGGGGTGAGTTAGTAGTTCAACCTACCCATATGCCCATATACTCCCAACCTCTCTCTACTTCCTGTAAACTATCCCCACACTTCATTCATGTCAGTCCCTATCCTCCCTCCCTTCACTTCCGCTACTAACTCACCCCCTCACAAATCACATGTACTTGCACGTAATTTTGCTTTCAATAAAAATCTTTGGTGATGATGTCCGTATAAATCGGACGAAATATTTAAACTCCTAGATTTGTTTTGAGTTATCATTTCTTGTTCACTATCCTTTTACCTACCTCACACACACACACACACACACACACAACACACACACACATATATATATATATATATATATATATATAATATATATGCTTTTCTTGTACACTCCTCGTGTTCCTGAATTGCTGATTCTACACAATTATCAATGATTTTCCTCCTTCTTTTCTTGATACATATTCTGTCTATGGCATAATGTAATTCCTTGAGCATTTTTTCATTTTAAGAATGTTCCTGATAATTTTACTAGCGATACGCCATTTGGTCACTCGGTGTTAAACATGTCCATCTTCATCAGTTTCTCTTCTTTAGCTTCACCTGTTTGAGCTCCACCCTCGTTTCTTTTTTAAAAAGGGTCCAGAGTATCTTCCAAGCAGTACTGAAATATTTTTGATAAGATTCTGCTGCCGTTTGTAGTTTCTCGGTGTAATTCCTTATGCATCCTTATCAATTTATTTGTTCTTTTCTTCATCTGTTCTTCTACAAGGATGGTTTTGACATTAAATAACACAAGAAGGTCGATATGCCATTATACAAAGAAACCAAACCATCATATGACTGTATGCAAAACTCTATGAGAAACAACTATATAAATATGTAAATATTAACGTATAGTGAATGCAATTTCCTAACCTCTAAGCATAAAATAACTCAAGACAGGTTGACATGCCATTAAAATCAATAAGAATTATAGAAGGCTAATTAAGATTTCTGTAATTGTAATATAAATTAGAGTGGTTTCCATAGATATTTTTGGGTTCCACTACTATTTTTCTACAAGGATGGCTTTGGCATTAAATAACTGGGCTGCGACATCATAGGAAGTGTTTAATTCTAAAAAAAGGTCCCGATTATCGTAGAAATGATACTGCCAATATCATTGATAAGATATCTGCATGTTTATTGACGCATTTGATACTCCTTTATAATCATTGATGCACTTGATACTCCTAGAAAAAAAAGAATGAAATCAATATCCTCTTTATCCAATGTCAGTAGTAGTGATAAAAAATATATACACATTGCTGACCCCAAGTAATACAAGATCTGCTGTAATCATTTAGTCAACTTTAGTATTTTGTTGGCAACCTTCCGTCTACTAAAGACGATGGCGTAGAGTCCAGTTTTTTTTAAATCTACAGCTACGTGAGAGGCCTAACGGGACAATTTTTGAGTGGCAGTCTCTGGTACAGTGATTTCAAATAAAAGGTGATGCTTTCTGGAGATGCTGTTTCAATGTAATGAAATATAATAAATCAGAAAGACTAAAAAATAATAAAATTAAATAACAACACATATAGAAAGATTACACTTATTTTGATTATATTTTAATTGGTTTCTAAATAAAAAGAAATTGTATTTTCAACAATTTGTCTGTAATTTGCAACATTTTCTCTGGGCTTTTCCTTTGAAGAAGAGCCCAGAATATCTTACAAAAGGTACTGATAATAACTTTGATACGATATCTCCTGTTAGTTTTAAAATACAAATAAAATAAGAGGCTCTAAAGTAAAACAAAAAAATGTTGGATGTCAACGAGGCTTTATTTAATCCAAGGTAGAGAAACGCTCAACCCTAAAACAATGACTTAAGAGCCCAACTTTTGTGCAACCAGCTATCTTGATTACCAATTCATGGCCGAAGTCCCATTTCAGAACCTACCTCCCAAAATGCACTTGTCACGGGAGTCAAATCCCACCTACCCAAGGGGAGTAACAGAAGATATTTCGGACAATATTAGTATTAGACATACCTCTTTTTGATCTCGATTAAGAAGGGATATTTTTCATTCACACCATCAATATCCAGTTGTTTCTCAGGGCCTAGGGTTAGGGGTTAGTTAGCGTTAGGGCTAGGGGTTAGGTTTAGAGTTAGGGTTAGGGGTTAGTTTTATAGTTTTCAAAAAATCTAAAAATCGTCTGTAAAATAACCGGATATTGACGGTATAAATGACAAACATGTCCTTTCTTAATCTAGATAAAAAAGGGGTGCCTAAAGGTCATTTGGTCCGATATTTCGTTAGGAATGATATTAAACTGTCTTACAGGCAGTGCTGCCAATATATTGACAATATATCCACCGCTGATTTTCGTTTAAGAAGACATATATATATAATATAATATATATATATATATATATATATATATATTATATATATATATATATATATATATATATATATATCTTGTACTTCTAAGCTACTTCTATCTTATTATTCTTTCATTACCTTTTGGTGATGGTGTCTGATTTATAATATTCTCAATCATTTGTAGTTTTCTTTTTCTCCAGGTGTTCTCATACTGTCCTGGTTAGGCATTTTTAATTTTACTGTTGTTTCACGTTTCCCTTCTCTTCATTATAAGCAGGGCACATTTTCTATCCCAAATTCCTATGTATTGGTTGTAGATTCTAATTATTTGTATGAGGTGTTTAAGTTCTATTTCAGTCTTCGCACATTTCTTTATATGATTCATGTACATAAAGGTGTTTTTTTTCTTCTTCTTTGACTCTGTATTTTTCTTAAGTTTGAGTCTGAGTTTAGTTTAACGGCATATCAACCTCTGTGGGTCATTTAATGCCAAAAAGGTTATTTTGGATTTCAGTCCTTAAAGTAGTGGTTCTATGGAGATAATTTGTTTTGTTCTGTTATATTTTGCTGAAAATGTTGCTTTTTTAATAAAATTTAAAATATTTCAGGGTTTGTATTCTTAAAGATGTCTCTCAGGTTTCTTGCTTGATAGTAATTGGCGCGGATATGTTTAAGTCTGTTACAATTTAGAAGGATATGCTTGGTTGTAAGTTGTACTCTGCATGTTTGGCACACTGGGGCATCCTCTCCTTTTAACAGATACGAATGGGTAATGTGGGTGTGCCCAAGTATTTTTCTTAATATACAATTTATTGACATCATTGATATTAAAAATAATACGGATGAATTTTCCTGAAAGGTGCCTCTACCAGGTTTGTCATCACCTAAACCTATATTTGCTAAAGTATATCCGGGACATATTAACTTTAGGCACCCCTTTTTGATCTCGATTACACCGTCAATATCCGGTTGTTTGTTAGGGGTTAGGGTTAATGTTAGGGGTTGGTTTTATAATTTAAAAAAAAATCGTCTGTTATAACAACCGGATATTGACGGTGTAAATGAAAAATATGTCCTTTCTTAATCGAGATAAAAAGGGGAGCCTAAAGGTCATATGGTTCGTATATCATGCTGCTGCAGCTATAATTATTATTTCACTCCTTTTGAGTTTTCGTCCCAGCACTAGCTGATGGACTTTCATTGGAGTGAGTGACAACAAGTCTCCTCATGTCTCCAGGACGCTTCTGAGTATTCTAGCCGATTTCAGCAATGCTGTTGTCCGGATGGTCACAATTCTTCCTTTGATTTCCAGTTCCTCCAGTTCTTTTTCCAAGGTTTTTGGGGTCTTTCCTAGTGCACAAACTACAATTGGTAGCACTTTCACCCTCATATTCCACAGCTTTTTCAATTTTCTGGCAAGGTCCAGGTCTTTGTCTAAATTTTCGTTTTCTTTTATCTTCACCCTGTGATCTGCTGGAACTGTAAATCTACCAGTAAACAATTTTTTTTAAATCAATACTAGTTCTGGTCGATTGGCTGAGAATTTCATGGACTGGAATTTCAGAATGGGTGTATCTAAATCGTACAAGTTTAATCATTATAATAATTCTTTAGAATGGATGTTAATATTTACAGTTTTTTTATAAATGATTTTAAAGTAATTTCCTTTTTTCCTTTCGAATTGTCTTTCTGTCTAGTTTATAGATATTTAAAAGTACGTCCATGCAAGATTTATCCTTCACTCCCTCCTTGTGACTGAAAAATAAAAAAAATTAAATAAAGGGATTAATGTCTGTCTAACCTTACTTTTCAAACTTCTATTCCTGCCGTAAGCATCTATGAAGATTGTTTGTTTTTTGTTAGCTTCTTTTGCAATTCATAAAAATTAATTTGATAAAAGTTAGAAAGTTTTCAGAGACTATTTGTGCCATCCAAATATATTAGTTCGTTTAATATTCTGCATTTTCTTATAGATAAGTAAAATACATACATTATCATTGTCATTATTACATCACAATTTAAAGAAAAATGAATATTCTGCGTAAAATACAGACATTCAAGAGCGGAATTCTCTCTATCGCTGTCTCTGTCTCTCTCTGTCTCTGTCTCACGGTATCTATCTCTCTCTTTCTCTCTATACTAACATATGTTTAAATATATTTATATACATATATATATACATAGCTATAATATATATACATACATATATATTAATATATTATATACATATATACATATGTATAAATATATTTATACCACACACACACAACCACACCCACACACACACATATATATATATATATATATATATATAATATATCATACGGATATACCTACTTAGTTATAACTTTTTCCCTACATTTTGATTTTTGTATTCCCTTTACATGTTCTTTATTCTTTCTATTTCGAAATTGATATGGTCCGTCTATATTCGCTAATGGCAATCGGCACTATATGATGCTAATGTCTTTATTCCACCCGCAGGTGAACTCGGTTAAGTTTTTCTGAGGAGACGGATGCCAGTGCAAATCCAATGCAAAAGCCATTAACTGATAGGCAAATGTGTTTAAAGAATGCACTTTGCTGTTAGTTTTAGGTATGGAGCAGTTCTGAAGGGATGTCAATTGACCCTGCCGTACAGACCACATATAAAGGTGATTACAGTAGTATTCAAAAAATTAAGTACACACACTATATATATGTATATATATATATATTATATATATATATATATATATACTATATATACTAGCAATATATGCAACCCTCCGGGCACACGTATTTAAAAGTTTTGTAATGAAATATGTTAAATTAGAAAGACTAATGAAACTAAAAAGAATGCAGATAAAATTAATCAAAAACAGGGGGGGGGGTTATAATCGAAAAAGTAGAATAACTTTGAAACTAACTCTTCCAAAATTTTCCTAATTTTACTATTTTAGTTAAAATAGGAAGTAAAAAATAAATTAAAGTTAATTTCTTCTTGTTAATGGATTTCTTGCAAGATTTATCCCCGAAATTTTTGCTCATATTTATCAAAATAAAAACAGATAGAAATCAATATTACTAAGCAAATATTTATTAAAAATCAATTTTTTAATATCAATATGCAAATTAGCCTTCCCGTTCACATTCTAAACTGCTATTTTGTTGTATATATAAATACAATTGCATGTTATTTGTAAGTAGATATGGCCAACAGAATTAATAATGTAAAACAATTTTATTAATAAATAAGGTTTGAATGAAAATAAAATCATTGAGAATATGACGAAAATAACTAAGGGAATTGTGACTTGAGTAGTAAAATATAGTTTCGGTTACAGACAGAAAAACACACAATCTCCAATTATAATAATATATATAATATATTATATATATATATATATAATATAATATATATATATAACGTGTATTTTTGCTGCATATTCTCTTTTTAAACATGTGTTTAATCTAGTGACGATTCCTTGACCACTAAACAAAAGAAAAAAAAAACAAGCAAAACTTAAATAACGAAGCTTCTCTCTATAATATATATATAAAAAAAACCCCCTTAAACAAAATAAACTTCGAATCAAGTCAACATGTCTTCAAATACCTATAATTTCTCACCTGTCCTCCTTCCACCATTCCCCTTTCATTCTCACAAACTTGTGACACCCCCTCCTACAAAAATCTCTACTGCTATTCTTCGTTTGAACCACTACCAATTCCTACTACCTCCCACTAACAATTCTTACTACCTTCCACTAACAATTCCTACGCTACTGCTCGTTTTAAAAACGAGGCAACGAAACATTCCATCAATTTCACACCTGAAGATGGAGATAGACATACCGAAAGCGTTCGTGAAAAAAACTTTGGTGGTTTCCTACACCAGTTCCACCCTGACATTAAAAAGATGGCCAGACAGTTAGAAAGGGATCGAAAAAAACTCGTCCGACATGAATCGTCAGTAAGTTTAACACACACACACACACACACACACACACACAACACATACACACACAACACACATATATATATATATATATATATATACATATATATATATATATTTACCAAACCCATCCGTACGGACCCGATGTGACACAAGGTCAATTTCAACAGGTTTGAATTCAGGATTTTCCTTCTCCTAGACCAGTTGCCTAACCAAGGTTAAAGAGCCCATTCTGCCCTACTATTTATCCATAGCTGGAAGGCGAGTAGGATTCATAGCTTTCTCAAGCGCTAAGTGAAATCTAATTACCACGTACAGGATTTGAACTCGGGCGACGAGTCCATTTCCCATGACTTTAACCATTACACACAGACCACACACACACACACCACACACACACATACACACACACACACACACACACACACATATATATATATATATATATATATATATGTGTGTGTGTGTGTGTGTGTGTGTGTGTGTGTGTGTGTGTAAAAGGAATGACTTATCGGTAAAAATATTGTGTTGGTCTCAACATTTGTTGGTATACTCGGATAAGTCAGCATTTTAACAAATATAACGTGCACAATACGTAAGTAGAGCGGATTTATTATTTAGTCTGTACAGAAATAACCTACTCGGGTTTCACCAATAGGATCTTCAGTATAAAGTCCACTGAATTAATCAATTAACTCAAATTATTCAAAATATTGATTAATTAAGTGGATTTCAACCTGAAAATACTGATGGTGAAACTCGAGTAGTTTATTTCTGTACACTATAATATATATATATATATATATATATATATATATATATATAATATGGGGTATACATTTGATTGTCGGTCATAAATTACGACTAAGTTGACAAGGCACTCCTATAAACATGATGTGAGCTCTCTAACGACTGTAACATATGTTTATGTATTTAACAGTTAAAAATCTACCTCTTATCTGCGGGTGGCTGATGGCCAAGTAGTTAAGATAGCGGGCTGACAGAAAATCAGTCAGGTCAGAGGTAGCTTTCAAAAAAATGTCTAGCCACACTGAGGAGACGTGATACGTCTATACACGGTATCTGTGGATGACAAATATATATATATATATATATATATATATATATATATATATAAGTTATCCACATACACGTGTTTCGAAGTATACTTCTCATCAGTGTGGCTTTACTTTAACAGCTACCTTTAGCCGGGATCGAAACCTGACTGAATTTTCATCTGCCAAGTATTTTACCCATGCGACTATTAGCGGCTATATATATAGAGAGAGAGAGAGGCGCGTGGGCTAGTGGTTAGAATCGTGGAAAATGGACTCGTCGATTCGAGTTCAATTCCAAGACGAAACTGTTGGCATTTTATATAGCGCTAATACCCTTGGGAAAGGTATGAATCCATATATACCCCCCAGCTATGGGTTAAATAGTAGAACAGACGGGGCTCTTCAACCTTGGGTAGGTAACCAGTCTAGGAGAGGGATAACTCTGAATTCAAAATTCCTGAGGTCAGTCGTTGATTGGGTTCGTGGCATTCCTTGATGCACCAATTCTTTCCTATCGACTGTGCCAAAAAGTGTGGAATGGTCCTACACAAGCCTTCACCACTATAAACAAATCACTGTGTTGGTTGTTCACTGGATGAACACTCAAACGTAGAAAATCGAGCGAGAGAGTCCATTTATATATATATATATATATATATATATATATAAACAAGGTTTGTTAGAATGGCTTTTTGCCGATAATTTTTGGGAGAATAAGTGTTTTAATTGGAGTCGTACCTAATTTTGAAAATTAATTAATTAATAATGAATTAGGCGGGAATACCTATTAAATGTATGGCTAAACAAATCGAGAAAAATCAATCTCTGTATGTACATTTCGGCCTATTAGGCCTCATCAGCAGAGCTATAGATCGGAAGACCGCCCTGTGCGTGATTTGAAACCGGACTGCCAAGCTGACAGGCCGATCTCATAACCCCTACACTAAACGAACTTCCTAGATTTTATGATTTGTTTAGAGTAGGTTAATATTCCTCTTCTAGTGACTTTTATTACACGACGATATGATAAGTTGTAAACAAGGCTTGTTTAGAATGGCTTTTTGCCGATAATTTTTGGGAGAATAAGTGTTTAATTGGAGTCGTAAGCTCTGCTGATGAGGCCTAATAGGCCGAAATGTACATACAGAGATTGATTTTTCTCGATTTGTTTAGCCATACATTTAATAGGTATTCCCGCCTAATTCATTATTAATTAATTAATTTTCAAAATTAGGTACGACTCCAATTAAACACTTATATATATATATATATATATTAATATATATATATATATATTTAGTTGGCGATATCTATAAATAAAGAGTGAACGGAATCAGGGCTATAGGATATACATGATTAAGTTAATGCCGAATCAGGTCATTTTCATATTCGGTTTCTTTCAATACCTGCAGTTGCTTAAATGGTCACCCATGCAAGTACACAACAGTATACAACCTTGTGTCTGATGATTGTGTTTTTTTTTTGTTTTTTTTTAATGAAATTGTTGTGATGTGTGGTTTCGTATTCTTTGTTGTATTAATAGTAGTAATTCTCCGAGCGTATCTTAGCTCTGTATGTTAGCTTCTCGTAGCTAATATCTCCTATGTCCTCTGGACTGTCTCTATATATCTCCTGCTGTAATGCACATATGTACATGAGATAACACGCCATTGGCTACCTCATTACACCTCCCTGAAACAGAGAGGTTTTATTCCCCTCGTCGATCTATTGCTTCTCCTAAATATTCTTGGGTTGTTCTTCGTAATGGTGACCGCGGTCTCATTTCATCACTACTGGATCCCTGGTATGGCACATCGGAATCCGACTCGCTTTCATCTAAGGGCTCTATAACGTCTCCCTCATCTTGGTTTATATCTTTGTTTCTTTCCGATTCCTCCACACTCGTTTCTTCTTCATATCTTTTCCTTATCTTTTTTTTTCAAAGTGAGATGTTCCAACATTAAATGACTCAAAAAGGGTAAATATGCCTTTAAAAAAAAAACCCCAAAAAACCCAACGAACCCAACTAACAAAATGGCATTTATTTTATGTCTAAAACGTCTTTTATAGAATCGAAAACCTAATTTCACAATTAACCCTTGCTTTTCGCGTCTCGCTACTGACAAAATACAATAAAGGGCCACTCCAAATCGAATCATTGTCATTACAAAGTTTTAGTTTTATCCACAATAAAAACAAATGGAGAAATAGATGGATTCCTTCTTTATTTCATGGAGCAATTTTAATTTAAAATCGAGATAATCTCATCAAATATCTCAGTGGCTCTAGAAAGAAACAGTATATATTTCCATGGACAGCGGGCCTAGCTTTGATCATAATAAATAGGCAGGATAAATCAAGGCTTCAGGCATTGCGTTTGAAAAACTCTCGATCCACCCATTTGTTGATTAAGAACGGCGCTTTTCTCCTAAGAAAATTAGTTAGGATATGCCTATCGAAAAGAAACAAAAAAAAAAATGAAAGGAAGAGAAAAAAAGAGAAAAAGATGAAGAGACAGTAGGGATGTACGAGATGAATGTGGAAATAAGAAAAATACAGATTTATTTTTCAGTCGTTGATTAAATTGATTAAAAGTAAGATATATGATTGTTTTTTTTCTTTTTGTTTGACTTTATATAACAATGCACATACGCAACTGCATATATATAATATTATAATATATATATATATATATTATATTTATATATATATATATATATATATATAGTCACCACTATATGTCTCTGTGTGTGTGTTTGCGTGTGTGTGAGAGTCTTTGTGTTTGTATATATAATATATATATATATATATATATACCGCGGGCATATATATATATATATATAATATATATATATATCCCGGGCATATATATATATATATATATATATATATATATATATGTGTGTGTGTGTGTGTGTGTTGTGTGGGTGTGTGTGTGTGTGTGCGTGTGTGTGTGTGTTGTGTGTACTTGTATATATTTATTTGCATGTAGGGGCATAGGAAACAATCGGTTTATTATCGCTATTTTAGATTAATTATGTGCCAAACATACCACAAAGAATTAGTTTTTTACTTCATACCCAATATTCTTTTACTATTTTAATTTAATCTTGGTTCATAAAACACAAACTCAGCTCGCACAGGGACACACACAACACACATGCGCGTGCGCACACACTCACACACACACATACACCACACATAGACAGACTGACATATATATATATAAATATATATATATTAGTGATAGATATATTGATATTTATATATGAGAGAGAGAGAGAGAGAGAGAGAGAGAGAGAGAGAGAGAAACAAGGTAAGGTCATTCAACTCTATCCTATATACATAACATAAGTAAATGACCCTCGACACCACATAACACAATGAACCACGCGTGAACACAAACACACCCCATATATATATATATATATATATATATATATATATATATAAAATAATAAAATTCGAAGGAATCAATGCGTAAAAAATAGACAAAAAATGTTTTTTATGTCTAATCGATTCAAAGCTAGAGCTTCATCATCAGAGTTTATTTTCAGAAATGACGTGCTTATGTCTTTTTATTTGTGTCATAAGCACGTCATTTCTGAAAATAAACTCTGATATGAAGCTCTAGCTTTGGAATCGATTAGACTTAAAGCTTCTTTTTGTCTTTATTTTTTACGCAATTGTATTGCTTCGAATTTTTATTTTTTAATAAATACTTAACAAAATGCTTCAAAGTCAATTTACAATTACTATATTTATATATATAATATATATATATATATATATATATATATATTATTACAGTCATCCAGCAGACCTGTTCCGAAGTGTACCTCTTATCAGTGCGATCGCTTTTTTTTGTAACAGCAGCTTCCTCTATGGCCGGGATCGATACCAGCAAAGTTTTTGTCTACCAAGTCCTTACTTGGCGGCTGTCAATCTGAAGATGAACAATTAATTGATACATCCTACGCCGCGATGTTTTAACAATCACCAGAGATTCAAGACTGTAAACAGTGAACAGACGAGTAGGCTTTTAAGCCACGGTGAGTTTCAATAAATTGTCTCACATAAGTGCTCAACATGAGGTTGGGAGCATATATATCAGTCATCGACAGACAACGTGTTCGAAGTTTAGTTCTCATAATACGGCCGACTTTTTTTCTTTTTTTTTTTTAACGTACCTCTAGCCGGGATTGTCCCAACAACATTTTGTCTGCCAAGTCCTTACCTTGTCGCGGCTATCAGCGGCTGTAATGTCGTGTGACTGAAGTGAACAATTATTGATACATCCTACCGGAATGTTTTAACAATCACGTCAAAGTGACTAGCATTCTCTTGGTCTGTTAGGTACTCTCCGGGTTGCAGATGAAAATGGATAGGGTGATTCCGATTTCAAATTATGGCGTGACTTTTCTGTTTCAGTTTCCTTTGTTAATTGAATGAATGCGACTCTTCTTTTAAACAGCCCAGTTGTAGGTTATATTTAGCTTATTTAGTGTTGTGGGTATCCTGTCAAAGGGAACTCGGAATTCATAGTAGGGGCAGCAGGTTAGTAGGCCGCAGGGGGTTTTTTTTTTTTTAAAAATTTATAGTCAAAGAAAACAAAGGAACATATTCTCGGGCATTCCATTTCGGTATGTCCAGCCAGAGACATGGTAAAACCTCTCTCACCCACACACTACACACACACACGACAGGCACATATATAATATATATATTAATCATATATATATTTATTATATTAGTATTATAATATGAAGAGAGAGAGGAGAGAGATTAAGAGGTAGAGGAGAGAGGAGTGAGAAGGGATTAGACCCACTAGCCGCAACCCATATATAGATAGAATAGAACAGATAAGGATGATTTGAACTTTAAGTTCTTGAGCTGGTAAGGGTGTTCCATTCGTCGCGGCGTGTTATTCGCCGGGTTTGCTTTGTCATGATTATTTTCCCAATAATTATCGATTTTATACGATATCGCATTGTAA
>CM042158.1:60511811-60526496 GCA_023376005.1 Doryteuthis pealeii | reverse complement strand
AAAAGAGAAGAGGTCGGCCTTAATATAGTGACATTGAATGATATATAAGACGCTGCGCATGCAGGATTATCAAGTAGGTGACATGTGATAGCGGAAGTGGAGGTTTGACTAGGTAGTTTAGTGGAATGGTCCAAATTATTGCTGCGTAGGGATGTGGGTATGTGCTGGTTGATTCTGATCTCCAATCTCTGCGTAGTGCATCCGATGTAGCAAATATCACATTTGCAAAGAAATTTGTAGATTAAATAGCTTTTGTGGTGAGGGGGTACACTGTCCTTGAGATTTGTCCTGATGAGACGTGACCGAAAAAAAGATATCTTTTTCAGAGGGGGAAAAAAATTGTGAAATTCTATTTATTATAACATCTCACAATGCACACCCTTTTTAAGACCATTTTCAAATTTTGCTCCTACCACAATCTATTCACACACACACACACACACACACACACATATATATATATATATAATATATATATATATATATTATTATTTATATTTCTGCTTGAAGGCAATTATAAATGCATGTATCGAATAAGATTCGATAATTATAGAAAATAATCTTGACAAGAAAATCCCGCAAAGGATGGCTCGCTATGCAGAACACCGTACAGACTGTTTCGACTTTTTAAGTCTCTTCAGCGATGTATACTAACGACTCCCCTCCGACAGGAATCGAAACCGGGACTTCACAGGCATAGTCAGAGACCATATCCGTTCGGCCGCCGGTACATAGCGAACAATCCCTGCGAAATTAACCTTGTCAATGATGAAACATTACACGCCCCTGCCATAGCAGGCAAGTAGACGTTTATTTAGTAAACAAACCCGGCCGTTTTAGCTCTTCGGCGAAAGTGAATAAGATTTTTGGATGTTTGTTTTTTATAGAAGCAAGTTGAATAAATTATTATTTATATTTCTGCTTGAAGGCAATTATAAATGCATGTATCGAATAAGATTCGATAATTATAGAAAATAATCTTGACAAGAAAATCCCGCAAAGGATGGCTCGCTATGCAGAACACCGTACAGACTGTTTCGACTTTATTAAGTCTCTTCAGCGATGTATACTAACGACTCCCCTCCGACAGGAATCGAAACCGGGACTTCACAGGCATAGTCAGAGACCATATCCGTTCGGCCGCCGGTACATAGCGAACAATCCCTGCGAAATTAACCTTGTCAATGATGAAACATTACACGCCCCTGCCATAGCAGGCAAGTAGACGTTTATTTAGTAAACAAACCCGGCCGTTTTAGCTCTTCGGCGAAGTGAATAAGATTTTGGATGTTTGTTTTTTATAGAAGCAAGTTGAATAAATTATTATTTATATTTCTGCTTGAAGGCAATTATAAATGCATGTATCGAATAAGATTCGATAATTATAGAAAATAATCTTGACAAGAAAATCCCGCAAAGGATGGCTCGCTATGCAGAACACCGTACAGACTGTTTCGACTTTATTAAGTCTCTTCAGCGATGTATACTAACGACTCCCCTCCGACAGGAATCGAAACCGGGACTTCACAGGCATAGTCAGAGACCATATCCGTTCGGCCGCCGGTACATAGCGAACAATCCCTGCGAAATTAACCTTGTCAATGATGAAACATTACACGCCCCTGCCATAGCAGGCAAGTAGACGTTTATTTAGTAAACAAACCCGGCCGTTTTAGCTCTTCGGCGAAGTGAATAAGATTTTTGGATGTTTGTTTTTTTATAGAAGCAAGTTGAATAAATTATTATTTATATTTCTGCTTGAAGGCAATTATAAATGCATGTATCGAATAAGATTCGATAATTATAGAAAATAATCTTGACAAGAAAATCCCGCAAAGGATGGCTCGCTATGCAGAACACCGTACAGACTGTTTCGACTTTATTAAGTCTCTTCAGCGATGTATACTAACGACTCCCCTCCGACAGGAATCGAAACCGGGACTTCACAGGCATAGTCAGAGACCATATCCGTTCGGCCGCCGGTACATAGCGAACAATCCCTGCGAAATTAACCTTGTCAATGATGAAACATTACACGCCCCTGCCATAGCAGGCAAGTAGACGTTTATTTAGTAAACAAACCCGGCCGTTTTAGCTCTTCGGCGAAGTGAATAAGATTTTTGGATGTTTGTTTTTTTATAGAAGCAAGTTGAATAAATTATTATTTATATTTCTGCTTGAAGGCAATTATAAATGCATGTATCGAATAAGATTCGATAATTATAGAAAATAATCTTGACAAGAAAATCCCGCAAAGGATGGCTCGCTATGCAGAACACCGTACAGACTGTTTCGACTTTATTAAGTCTCTTCAGCGATGTATACTAACGACTCCCCTCCGACAGGAATCGAAACCGGGACTTCACAGGCATAGTCAGAGACCATATCCGTTCGGCCGCCGGTACATAGCGAACAATCCCTGCGAAATTAACCTTGTCAATGATGAAACATTACACGCCCCTGCCATAGCAGGCAAGTAGACGTTTATTTAGTAAACAAACCCGGCCGTTTTAGCTCTTCGGCGAAGTGAATAAGATTTTTGGATGTTTGTTTTTTTATAGAAGCAAGTTGAATAAATTATTATTTATATTTCTGCTTGAAGGCAATTATAAATGCATGTATCGAATAAGATTCGATAATTATAGAAAATAATCTTGACAAGAAAATCCCGCAAAGGATGGCTCGCTATGCAGAACACCGTACAGACTGTTTCGACTTTATTAAGTCTCTTCAGCGATGTATACTAACGACTCCCCTCCGACAGGAATCGAAACCGGGACTTCACAGGCATAGTCAGAGACCATATCCGTTCGGCCGCCGGTACATAGCGAACAATCCCTGCGAAATTAACCTTGTCAATGATGAAACATTACACGCCCCTGCCATAGCAGGCAAGTAGACGTTTATTTTAGTAAACAAAACCCGGCCGTTTTAGCTCTTCGGCGAAGTGAATAAGATTTTTGGATGTTTGTTTTTTTATAGAAGCAAGTTGAATAAATTATTATTTATATTTCTGCTTGAAGGCAAATTATAAATGCATGTATCGAATAAGATTCGATAATTATAGAAAATAATCTTGACAAGAAAATCCCGCAAAGGATGGCTCGCTATGCAGAACACCGTACAGACTGTTTCGACTTTATTAAGTCTCTTCAGCGATGTATACTAACGACTCCCTCCGACAGGAATCGAAACCGGGACTTCACAGGCATAGTCAGAGACCATATCCGTTCGGCCGCCGGTACATAGCGAACAATCCCTGCGAAATTAACCTTGTCAATGATGAACATTACACGCCCCTGCCATAGCAGGCAAGTAGACGTTTATTTAGTAAACAAACCCGGCCGTTTTAGCTCTTCGGCGAAGTGAATAAGATTTTTGGATGTTTGTTTTTTATAGAAGCAAGTTGAATAAATTATTATTTATATTTCTGCTTGAAGGCAATTATAAATGCATGTATCGAATAAGATTCGATAATTATAGAAAATAATCTTGACAAGAAAATCCCGCAAAGGATGGCTATATATAATATATATATATATCCTCCACCTTCCTCAGATGTAACAATATTGCATATCCAGCGTTATAGGGAAATAGATTTCATTGCTGTGGTGAATAAGCCAACCTTACTATATATATATATATATATTATATATTATATATATATATATATATTATATATATATATATGAGTTTATAATTTGCTAGAAGCATTGTGTTTATATTGGTTTGGTGGTTGGTTTTGAAGCCTCTCTCTCTCTCTTTCTCTCTCTCTCTATATATATATATATAGAGAGAGAAATGGGAGTGAGGGGGTAGTAGATCGATAGATATAATTTTTCATTGATAGCGCTACACTAATTTATTCATCGTATAATACTTTACCACCGAGGCAGCAGTAACAACAAGTGTAACAACCATTAGCAGCCTTGCCAAAAGACAGACTTAAAACAGAAATGCACAAGTTTACGTTTAGTTTTCTGAAATATTCAACTAAATTAGCGCACTGGCGTTAAATTATAATTAAGTTTGAAGAGTAAAATAAGTATCTTCCATTTCCTGTAAGCAAAAGAAATGAGAAATAATACTATCTGTTCAGGAAGAAGAAAAACTTAAAAATGTTGATGGATAATGTTATTTTCCTTTGAAGTTTTAGAATTTCAATTTTGGTGGGATTAATAATTATCTGTAGGATAGTGTTTTTTTTCTTCTTCTTGTCTTTATTATTAGAGAGCAACTTTCTATGAAAGGCCTCATTTGACATCGAAGGGCTTTTTAAATTAAAGCCTTCACATATGTCCAATAATATATCATAGTAAACTTGACAAACCTGTTACAAACTAATTGGCTTTGTAATATATATATATATATATATAAATATATATATATATATATATATAAACACATATATATAATCACATTGTTTGACTACTTCATATATATAATATATATATATATATATATATATATATATATATATATACCAGTTACCTTTAAATCCACTATAGCAAACAAATATATTTACTTCTGGATTAAAAAAAACGATTTAGAATTGCTCAATATAGAGTTAAATATACGTTTATACGAATGGCTTCAAATTTCTGACTGCAGTTTCTCGCAGTTGCGCGAATCTTCAGGTTATTTTTTGTCCTACCATCCTCCTGTATATATATATATATATATATATATATATATATATATATATGGGGGGGGGCGTGTGTGTGTGTGGTGTGTGTGTGTGTGTACATACCAACCCACCACATGTGTATCATGTGTCACATGTTTTTGTATTTTAAGCAGAGCATTTGAATTCAAAGTTTTACTTCTCTTACATGATTTCCTAACCAAATGTAAATAGCCCAGTCTGCCCTACTATTCACCCATTACTAGAAGGAGAGTAGCTGGATACATAATTTTCCTAGGTGTAATAGCGCTATGTGAAATGAAAACAGGCTCATCCAGGTTTTGAACTTGGGTAACCGATTACAGTACCTACGACGTTAACCATTGCACGACCCAGCTCCACTATTTGTTGGTTTCCAGATGTATATCAAGGGTGTATTTTCAAAGCTAGATCAAGGGTGCATTTTCAAAGCTCTATCAAGGGTATACTTTCAAACGTATACCAAGGGTGAATTTTCAAAGATCTATGCAAGCAAACGAAGCCGAGGTTCGTATGTCATAAATCAATGATACAGACCAATAAAACACCTTTTAAATATTTGCCTAATTCAAACCATTGACAACTGCTTTCCCACTACTGTGCATAGCGCACTCAGGCAAAGTACAAACCTGATAGTTCGAACATTATAAATAGTTCAAAACTGATGGTTAGTTCACTATGATAACTAGCAAATATATGCACTCTCAGGGTGCAAGTATTTAGGTTTTAATGAAATAAAATATTATGTTAACTTAGAAAGGGTAATGGAACTAAATAAGATACCGATAAAAAGATTTGAAACAGAGGAGGAACAACTAAAACTTGCTTTTTCTTACCTCCCGTCTTTCATTGCTAAATTTTTATAATTTATCTATTTAGTTTAATTAGGAAGTAAAGAATAGAATTACTGTTAATATTGTTAATGGATTTATTGGAGAGATTGTTGCTCATTATTATTAAGATAAAACCAAACAATTAGAAAGCAATAATACTGATCACATATTTATTAAAATCAAATTTTTAATATCAATATGCAAATTAGCCTTTCCCTTCACACTGCAAACCACTATATTTTGTATATCTAAATACAATCGCATGTTAATAATATGTAGATATGGTCAACAGTATTAATAATGTAAAACAATTTTATTAATAATTGAGGTTTTAATAAAAATAAAATCATGGAGAATGTGATGTAAATAACAAAGGGAATTGTAACTCGATTAGTAATATAGTTTCGGTTACAGACAGAAAAACACACAATCTCCATTATAATAAGAATATGTATCTACATGTGTGAGTAACTGAATGTGTATGTTTGTGTATATGTATGTTGGGTTGTAAACAAATGTATGTGTGTGTGTGTATATGTACATATGTGAGGTTGTAAACAAATGTGCGTGTGTATGTATTTGAGGTTGTAAATGAATGTGTGTGTGTGTGGGGGGGGTTGTAAATGAATATGTATGTGTGTGTGTATTAAACTAATTGAATTTATAAGTGTGATTTTGTAAATGTGTGTGTGTGTGTGTGTCTGTGGTTGTAAATGAATACACGTGTGTGTGTGTATGTGCGTGTGTGTGTGTAAATGTTGACAAGAGTGTGAAATGTGTGCATTTGCGTACAAAGGAGTTAAAAAATGTAAGAATGTCAGCATTTTGAAGGAACTTCAGGAGGTGTGTATGTGTATGTGTGTGTCTGTGTGTATGTGCATGTATATATATATGAGCCCCATAAAAGATTTATATGAACCAATATTTACCAAAATGTTTACTGTGTACATACCTATATGCATAGGTACAGTTATCTGATTAATGAAGGTATATCAGGTTGTGTATGCATGTATGTGTGTGAGTGTGTATCTGAATGTACCTGCTTACACAGTCAATAATAAGTGTGTGAATATGTAATTAAAATGGGCTCAGGTTACAGTAACCGTGGAACTTTATTTGAATAGAATGAGTTCTGGGGTTAATAGTTAGTAAACTTCGAAATATCCCATCATACTGGTAAGAAATACAAAGAAAATTTGGCATAACCGTGGGGGAAATTTGGAAGGTAAAGAGTTAATACGAATAATCTTTCTAAATTGGAGAAAAAAAACTATTGTACGTCCTGAATGTTTAAAAGGGTTTATCATAGTGTAATATATTGTCTGATCAGTGCACCCAAGGACCAGACTGAATAGGAAGGGCATATGGGTCAGGTGCAGCCTGGAAACGAAAATAGGATGTGGCCCTGACCTGACCTTTTGCACCTGGAAATGCAGGTGGATATTTGACATGATTTCGGTGCAGAAGAGGCGTGTCTACAGAAAAAAAACTGCGTAGGTGTCACGAACAAAGAGGCGTGACACCGGGGGTCAGACTACAATAAAAGAAGCCCGTAGAGATCGATTAGATAGACGACGATCAGGTTCGAGATCACTTGAAAATAACTCCCGAAGGTTCCACATTGCGTAACCCTGTCCATGACTCTCAGCTGTACACAACCGCGGAAAATAAACATCTCATCTTACATTTTCCTAAATACAAGTGTCTGTGTTCTTTGACGGGTCCAGTGTGTAACAATAGAACCCGTATCTGTTGTGGATGAATAATTGGTTGGTTGGTTGGTAGTTTTGGTTGGTTGGATTTTATGGCATGTCAATCCGTATTGGGTTATTTTCTGTTGAAAACATTTCGGTATATTCAAACTTGTTGGGGTTTCAATTATTTTCAAACTTATTTTTAAAACATATTTTTAACTCGCTGTTTTTTTCATATTAAACCAATAGATGGAACCCTAACAGGTATTGTCACTCCGGGTAAAAGTGGACCTGATAGTAATTGCTATCATTCCCTAGAGCCAAAAGATCGGAACTTCAATAGTTTTTAACGTCTTACCCAGTAATTTAAGACACTCGGTCACCGCCTTCTAGCACACATATGATAAAAAGGGTTGTTGCCATAAGAGCAATAGGGTTGGGACAATCGTATTTGTACTAGGGCTTGATCTGACCAGCCGATTGATCGGGTGGGGGGCATCAGCGATCGTAAGTCTAGTCTAAGTACCAGTCAAATAGAGTGTTGCATGCCATGAACTACTAATTCATCAAGATTCCGTCCTTAAGCCATATGGGACACCACCCACGATGAACAGGTGGCCGCGTCAGGGGGATTTTACAACTCAGCAGAAGTGCCGTCGGTGTATTTTAAACCTCAGATGGCAGGGATGATGAGTGAATAGTACTAGTTTTATGAATGCGTGTTGAGAATATTTTGGATATAAGGTGTGTGCCAGATGCCCGCTCCTACCTATAGACTAGGCCAGAATCATGTGATCTATCTCTTGGCCAATCACTGGCAGTACTCTGAGGTTGATACAATACTTAACCCCTACCCTACTGGTCATAATTACGTTGATATTCTTTGACGACGGACATAGGATTAAAACACTGGACCTTTACCAATACGCAGGATAGGACTTAAACGCTTACCAAAGGATCACCAAAGGATTCAATAACACATGACTTTCTTTAAGCCCTTTTCAACTGGCCAAGGATGGCACTTAAAAACTTTACAATGCGTAGACAGAGAAAAGCTGGAAAAAATCATTAACATAAGGCGAAATGTATTATTCGGACCATATTACTTTTAGGCACCCCTTTTTATCTCGATTAAGAAAGGACATGTTTTTCATTTACACCGTCAATATCCGGTTGTTTGTTAGGGGTTAGGGTTAGGGTTAGGATTTAGTTTTATGATTTTTAAAGATATAAAAGTCCTCTGTTAAAACAACCGGATATTGTCGGTGTAAATGAAAAACATGTCCTTTCTTAATCGAGATCAAAAAGGGGTGCCTAAAGGTCATATAGTCCTGTTATTCTTATTTGTTAATTTGTATAACCCCAAGGTAGTGGCCAATTATAGACCCATAGGTTTCGCCTAAACATGGCTGATTGCCGTGAAAGCATTGGGAAGAAATCTCGAGTCACGGAAGTAACTGGTGGAAAGTGACGAGAAAATTTCACATCTACGTAAATAAGTGAAATTAGTGTTGAAACTGATTAAAGTCAAAATGAGCATTTTCACTGAAGAGGCGGATGGGGTGGGGGGCATCACGTGATGTCTGTAATTAGCGGAAGTGCTGATGCACAGAATTGTGAAATTAACTGTGGTCTTCTGAATCAACAGACTCTGTTTGCATATTAAAACTTAATTTTGACCTCTGGGAGAGTAAAATGGACATCTTTAAAAGTCTGGCCACTATTAACTATCCGAGACAGTTAATTTAACTTGTATTTGTTCGACTCTGTGATGGTCAGTTGATTAATAACTGAAATTGATACGTAACGTGTTTCCCATTTTATTTCTAATCAGAGTGACCCTATACTTTATTTTCAATCTCTTTCTCTCTATTTATACGCATATACACCCCTCTCTCTCGCTCCCTCTCTCTCTCTCTCTCTCACACACACACACACACACACACACACACACTTTCTCTATCAATCTATCTATCTATCTTTCTATCTATCCCTCTTTCTCTCTCTTCTTTCTCTCTCTGCCTCTCCCCCTTTATGTCTGTCTGTCTGTCTGTCTGTCTCTGTCTCTGTCTCTCTCTCTCTCTCTCTCTGTCTGTCTGTCTGTCTGTCTGTCTGTCTCTCTCTCTCTCTCTCTCTATATATATATATATATATATATATATATATAAAGTAATGTAAAGACGACGGGGTAGCCTAAAGTCGGTATCAGCCAGTATGCGAGGGAGTCTATCCCCTTTTCAATAGCGCTAGACCAAGGAGATTGTTTTAGCATCTGAGGTGGAGCGCAACACCTACCATCAGCTCCTTACTTTACCGCACAGATCCCTGTGCTACTCATACGCTGAGTTGGCGAAGACCGGTATCGAACTAGGAACCTTTTATATATATATTTTTTTTCACTCTCTGCCTCAATTCTATCCCCCTCTCTCTCTCTCTCTCTCTCTCTCTTCTCTCTCTCTCTCTCTCTGTATATATATATATATATATATATATATATACTAGCAAATATATACACCCTCCGGGTGGAAGTATTTAAGTTTTAATATAATAAAATATCATATTAAATTAGAAAGGCTAATGAAACTGACTAAGAATGCAGATAAAAAGATCTACAACAGAGGGGGTATAATCAAAAAATAGAACAACTTTGAAACTAACTATTCCATCATTTTCCATTACTCCCCTCTTTCATTGGTAAATTTTCCTAATTTAACTATTTAGTTAAAATAGGAAGTAAAGGATAATATTACAGTTATTTCTTCTTGTAAATAAATTTCTTTTATGATTTATCCACGAGATTTTTGTTTATATTTCTTAAGATAAAACCAAACAATTAGAAATCAATAATACCAAGCACATATTTATTAAAATAAAATTTTAAATATCAATATGCAAATTAGCCTTCTCGTTCAAACTGTAAACCGCTATTTTGTTGTATATATAAATACAATTGCATGTTATTAGTACGTAGATATGGTCAACAGTATTGATAATGTAAAACAATTTTTATTAATAACTGAAGGTTTAAAAGAATGAAATCATGGAGAATTTGACGTAAATAATTAAGGGAATTGTGACTTGAGTAGTAATATAGTTTCGGTTACAGACAGAAAAACACACAATCTCCATTATAATAAGATATATATATATATGAGGGCTGGCTTAGCTCATTCGCTAGAGCGTCCACCTGGATGTCTGGTTCAATACCAGCCATCGCCGACTCAGCGTATGAGTAACTGTATTATCTGTAAGGTAAAGTAAGGAGCTGATACTAGGTGTGGCGCATTTGCTAAGATGCTAACAATCTCATTGTTCTAGCGTTAGTGAAAAGGGATAGTGTCTCTCGCTGTCTGGCTAATACCACATATAATATATATATATATATATATTATATATATATATATATGAGAGTACGTAAATAATATATATATATATATTATATATATATATATATATATGCCGTAAAATCCCACCGACCAAAATCTAAGAATGCGCCTATGTTTGGAATATTAAAACACTGGCATGATCTGTGGACATACTACAGTACGATAATGCAATTATTACAATATTTGATAGATTTAATTAAGACCTATTGCTTAATAGTTCAATATTTGAAAAGTATAATAATATTGATTTAACTCTCTCTCTCTCTCTCTCTCTCTCTCTCTCTCTCTCTCACTGTTTTTCATTCTTTTCTTCTTTTCATCTTTTTATTATGTTCGATTAAAACACATTAGCGTTATCACTTCCACGCGCTCACCCTCTCTCTCTATCTTTCCTCTACTCTCGTTATTTCTTTCTTATTAATTTTTTCTCTTTAGCATGTCTTTTGTCTTCCATTTCTTTATGATGTGTCGATGGTATAGCTGAGGTGACGACACTCATAAGAAATTAGAATTCGGTGGATAAGCAACACCAGATAATCAGAATTTTCATTTTTTTCATCTAATCTTGCACGAATTGCACGGTCTCATCTTTAGCCATAGGGTGTTGCAATATGATAACAGTCGTACAATTAAGGAACACGAGTATTAATATATTGATTTTAAGATATTTTCATTCCATCTGTAAAAATGATTTTCCAAATAAACCGACATATTTCTATTTGCATTTAATATAATTTTATTTGTGTGTTTATTTCATTATTTATCTATTCCATAAATTATTCACTTTTGTAGCCGATGTCCTTTAATTAAAATATTTTCAAAATATTTCTCCCGTTGAATGTCATTAGGAGAATTGAAAACCTGCGTTATTTAAGGATGAGTTTAGATTAATTGAGTCTTTAATTCAATTAATTAACTTTAGTCAAACGTTATGAAAATGAATTGATTACTTATTTCTATTAATTATGCCGAAATATGGGTTGGAATCACACGGATACCGAATTGCATCCGAGAAATGTTGCACATCAGGGAGTGTTATAAATATGAAGTCATCGATGAATTAAATTTTGGGAAATTTTAATATATTTGATTTCTGTTGGGAATACCATAATTATTCCCGCTCAGTTAAATCGGACTTATATGGAAGGGCATAGAATGTTAGTTTAACACATTTATATGAGTAGGTAATTTCAAATTGTATACTCATAATATTACTTTTAATTGACCAAATTAAATAACTATTTTTATAACTTTTACTGGGAACTAATATTCATCAATTCCATACTATAATTATCCGATATAATATCTACGATAGAGAAATAGTGAAAAATGGGTTATCTCATGTCGTTCGAGTAATACCTTTATAATACACAAATTTAAAAAATGAAGTAATTTCTCATCCAATATAAAACTTATGTATAATACAATATATATATATAATATATATATATATATATATATATATATGGTGTGTAAATAAAGTATCGAGATTTTTGTACTTTTTGACACACCTTGTATTCTGGAAAAAAAAACCTATCATTCCATTCATTGTTCCTTTCTATCTTACTAAATACAGCTTCCAACTCAGCACTTTTAAGACACATTTTGTATTCTGAAAAGAAATTAACGTTCCATTCATTGTTCATTTCTTTATTGGTAAATACAACTTCAATCTCAAAACCTTTATGCCACACACATACACACACACACACACACACGCATATATATATATATATATATATATATATATACGAAAGAGAGAGAGATGGAGGGAGAGAGAGAGAGAGAGAGAGAGAGAGAGAGAGAGAGTAAAAAAATATCCGGTCTTTCCCCATGACATATCTTATCATTGTCACATTGCATTCGGTGCATGCGTGTTTGAGTTCACATAGTCAAAATTGAAGCCTGAGCACACCATTTTGCTTGCTGTCACTACAGTGTAAACACAATCACTCCACTAACAGTCTGAACTATGAAAGTGACTCGAATTCCCTGATCTAAATGAGTCTCATGGGCTCAAATTCAACGGTGCCCTATCATGTAAAAAATGTATGAGAGGATAAAGAAGATTAAAAGATGACGGACAAGCGGGTCCCACAAAGCCGGTCAGCGTGCCTGTCAGCCTCCACTACTGATGAGAAGATTCAGCTAGCTCGAAAGATGGAAATGAAGTAAAGGAAACAATTGTCAGTCTATCGATAATATACTGTAGAATTATATCGTGATAAACCTTCAGTTATAGTCGCATTCGGAATGATTTAATAAAAATACGAGGATAATCTCCTTGATCTAGCGCTAGTGAAAAGGGGATAGACTCCCTCGCTGTCTGGCTGATACCGGCTTTATGCCACCCCGACGACTTTTCTTATCTAGCTAACTATATATCCTAGTCTGTTTATGTATCTATCTCTCAATCTATCTATCTATCTATCTCAATGTGTTTATCTCTCTCTCTCTCTCTCTCTCTCTCTCTCTATATATATATATATATATATATATATATATATATATATATATATATATATATATAATTTAATATACGAAACTTATTGGTAAATCCTCGCGGTGAGAAAAAACCTAGCAAATAATTTGATTGTAAAAATATACTACCAAACATCAACCAGGGAGAAAAAATATTTTGGGAAAAAAAGAAAAGACCAAGATAATCGTACCAACAAAAAATAATCTATTGGTACAATATTTTGGCCAAAAGAAAAAAAAAAATTATATGCAATATATATATATATATATATATATATATATATATATATTATATATATATATATAAAACCGCCAGGAGACTAAAGCTAAAAAAGTGCTCAATACCTAAGTAGAGCAAATAATAAAGATAAATCTAATGAGTCAGACGAACCTACTAAAGGTTTCGCTTAATGCTCTTCAGGGCTAAGATCTGACTCTAAGAGTCAGATCTTAGCCCTGAAGAGCATTAAGCGAAACTTTTAGTAGGTTCGTCTGACTCATTAGATTTATCTTTATATATATATATATATATATATATATATATATATATAAAAGTATGTTTATCATATATCTATAGATCTCGTATGGTAAGATCTTTAAAATATTTAGAAATCCCTGAAAAATTCTATTGACCATATGACCTTTAGGCACTCCCTTTGCTTTGCTGATTCATAAGTACATTTTTTTCATTTACACCGTCAACAGACGATTTTTAGAGCTTTTTTTTAATTATAAAACTAACCCCATAACCCTAACCCTAACCCTAACCTCTAACCCTAACCCCTACAAATAACCGGATGTTGATGGAGTAAATGAAAAAATGCACTTATGAATCAACAAAGCAAGAGGGGTGCCTAAAGGTCATATGGTCCCATTTTATTATCAATGTTTGCATCATTATAAACTTTTTTTTTAATAATTGCCATTTCGGTTGATACTTCTTTTGGCATTGTCAGTTTTTTTTACATCCGTGACATACTAGCTTTCCACCATGTCGTTGTGGAAGCGTTAAATATTGTCTTTGTAGCAAACACCCTACACCAATTGCGGATGTTTTTGACATCGTTGCATGACTCGCCATACACTTCCGTAAATTGGCGATGAATTCCAATCGGGTTAATGCTGATTGCGTTCATAAACCTAATAAATTTGTAAACATCACACTCGGCAGTAGCGTCAATCGGGAGTTCCATCAGAAACGCCTGCCAAGCCGAGACTGAGCTTGGCAGCAAGGCATGCACGGGGACTGGCACATGCCCAACAAACGCAGCTATTATCAATAGCCGCACAGACAGGTTCCCTGTGTTCCCAATGTTTTGGAAACCGTGGTTCTGGGATTAATCTCCTACATATAGATTTTAAACACGGTATATTTAAATCTTTTAAAAGTTAAATAAAAGCCACACAATAAGGTTGTATGTTCTCTTGAACCACTGATTGCAGCAGAACCCTACAAGGCAGTAGTTTACGGCCACTGACATCTTTTCTAACAAACCAACCAACAGATGTGACGGAGTGAGGCAAAACATATATTCATCAGGTCTATACGTACCCTGGATGCCATAAGTAAAAGTAAAGTCGTCGGGGCGGCCTAAAGTCGGTATCAGCCAGTCAGCGAGGGAGTCTAT
>CM042158.1:60501811-60506811 GCA_023376005.1 Doryteuthis pealeii | reverse complement strand
AGCTTAGATTTGACACAAGGCCAGATTATGGGGCTCCCAGTGAGAATCGACCTCACTAACAATGGTCTAGCAAATCTTGCTTGCTAACCATTGTACCTGTGGAAATTAGGACATGAGAATATCAGTGTGGGTCGTACATCAAAGACATACAGCTCTGTACGGACACTTTATGCCATGTAGAGAACCTGTCGAGGGAAAATACTGATAGGGCTGGTTGGCGAAAGATTGTCATGGATATCTGTGTTGCTAGCATGATAAGATGAGGATATATATATATATATATACATGATGTCTTCAAAATCTGTGTTCACTTTAAAATCATTTTTAAAGTGCACACTGACTATGGACACAGCACACCACACACAGAGAAGAGAGAGAGAGAGAGAGAGAGAGAGAGAGAGAGAGAGAGAGAGAGAGAGAGAGAGAGTCAACTGGGCTTGAAAACTGTCAGTTTAGTGCATATGCAATCTCCAGCGATTTACATACGTGCGTATCATTTTTCCTACACTGTTCTGTGGTGCATCTTGGGAAATGTATATGTTAGTGGGGCATGATGGTGACTTTGGTCTAAATAGTCGGATATTCTGAGAATAGCATTTGAGTTTACATTGTACTGATTTTGTAATATGTTAATGTATTTATTCAATTTAATTTATTCAAATATTGATTATTATTATTATTATTATTATTATTATTATTATTATTATTATTATTATTATATGTATATATAAGTCGTCGGGGTGGCCTAGTATCGTTATAAGCCAGACAGCGAGGGAGTCTATCCCCTGTTCACTTGCGCTAGACCAAGGAGATTATTTTAGCATCTGAGGTGGAGCGCCACACCTACCATCAGCTCCTCACTTTCCGCACAGATCCCTGTCCTACTCATACGCTGAGTTGGCGAGCGACGGTATCGAACTAGGAATCTTGTGATTTCTAGCCGAACGCTCTAGCGACTGAGCTAACCCGGCCCTTTTGATGATATGGGTGCTATATTTATAAGTAGACAATGCTCAATAGCATTGATAGAGCATTTATATTCGAGTTAAGGTAGCGTGAACATGGAGTCAATGTGGACTGGTAACAGACAGTTTCTTGCCTGTGCGATCTTCAGACCAAATTTGAACCAAACTTTGCAGTGATTTTTTTATGGTATTTGTTTTAGGAATGCAAATTAAAAGATCAATCCATTTTCCCTATAACTATTGGGTTATCTATATAGTAATACGCGTGTAATCATCTTGCAATACTCTCTGTTTAGATATGAGATCGTCCAAATCGTCCAAGATAAAATACAAAAAAATGTAAATCCTGAGTATCTGGTATTGCTTATACATTTTCCTATAACTACTGGGTTATCTATATAGTAATAGGCTAGTTATCATCTTGCAATACTCTCTGGTTACAAATGAGATCGTCCAAATCGCTAAGATGAAATACAAAAAAATGTAAATCCTGAGTATCTGGTATTGCTTATCTATTTTTCCTATAACCACCGGGTTATCTATATAGTAATGTGCTTGTAAGCATCTTGCAACACTCTCTGGTTAGATAACCGTCCAAATCGTCCAAGATGAAATAGAAAAAAAATGTAAATCCTGATTATCTGGTATTGCTTATCCACATAATTCTTATTTTTTTATGAGTGTCGTCACCTCGGCTATATAATGTACAATTCCGTTTTTATTATAAAGAAAGAAAGGGAAGAAAAGGATATGCTACACAGAGAAAATATAATAAGAAAGAAAGACAATAAGAGTAGAGGAAAGGAAATATAGAGAGAGGGGATGAGTGCGTGGAAGTTTTCACCCTAATCTGTTTTAACCGAACGTAATGAAATGATGAAAAGAAGGAAAGAAAACAAAAAGATTACTAAACTTTTTACATATTGAAATATTGCAATAGCTCATACGTAAGCATATCAAACGTTTTAATAATTAAATTATCATACTGTCCTATGTCCACAGGTCCTGCGAGTAATGTATTTAATTCATAAACCAGGTAATCCCTAAAGTCTTCACGTTTTTTTTGCTCCCCTGTTTCTGAACAAAATATAGAAAGACAAAAAGGAAACAAAAATAATCAGTGATGTTTAAAACATTCTCAATGCCCAGGACACAGGGAATGTCAATTATATATCTTCTTTGTGTTTCCCAAAATGTTTAATCTGCAACATATTCGAACAAAGGAATGTATCTATAATTGGAAATAATAAAAGGATATGTAAATTTCTTTTATTTCGCGCGGTAACAATTCGCGCGCAAAATACTTATTTATCAATAATTGTAGATGATGTTGTCCTCGGGTGTTTTCTTTCGATTTGTTTTGCAATAGCCTCGTTTTGGTTTGGTAAGTATTTTCAGTGTGGGCAGGATAAAATGTGCTTCTCTCTCTCTTTCTCTCTCTCTCTCTCTCTCTCTCTCTCTCTCTCTCTCTCTCTCTCGTGAAGGGTCTGTTGAAGGCACTTATAATCTCAAAACAACAACACTTCAGATGAAATATTTTAAAAATAGTTTTACATAAATAAACAATAACAGCCTCGGGTAAAATCTAATAATTATTATTACGTTTTCGTCTCAGGTGAATTAAAATGCCTGGCACTTGGGTAAAATGGCGAATAGTTTATTATTTTAGGTCAGTCGATTGAGCGTCCGCCTGGGAACCACAGGATTCCTGGTTCGATACCGGCCCTCGTCAAGTAAACGTATGAGTAGCACAGGGATATGTGCGGTAAAGTGATGAGCTAATGGTACGTGTAGCGCTCTACACCAGACGCTAAAAACAATCACCTTGGTCTAACGCTAGTGAAAATGTGATAGATTCCCTCGCTGTCTGGCTAATACCAACTTTAGGCTTCCCCGACCAGCTTACATTGATTTTCGAATCAGTGAACACTTCTCAGATATCTTTATTTCATTTCCAATGCATTTTTATAATAAAAATCTTTGGCCAATGCATTCTTATAGTACAAATCATCCTCAATGCAATTTTCATAGTAAATATCACATCGAATGCATTTTCATAGTAAAAATCCAATTCATTTGATAGTAAAAATCCTTTCCAATTTATTTGATAGTAAAAATCATTTCCAATGCATTTCATAGTAAAAATCATTTCCAAAGCATTTCAATATTGGAAATTATTTCCAATTCATTTTATAGTAATCATTATTGCACAATGCATTTCTATAATAAAAATCATTGTACAATGAATCTTTATTGTCAAAATCATTTCCAATGCATTTTTCTAGTTATATCATTGTCAATGCACTTTTATGGAAAAACTATTATCCAATACATTTTTTAAAATACTACTCATTAGCAATGTATTTTTATGTAAAAATCATTTACAATGGATTTTTATAGTAACTGATTGTGTGTCCAAACAAAAGAGATCATCTATGAAGCCGCATCTGCAAGTCAACAAAATGCTGGTCTAAGCTACAATGCTACTCTAACTTTTTTTTAATGTTTGTTTTATTGTGTTATTTTCATTCATTTAGTGCAATTTTTCAATTCAGTACGGAAATAAACAACGTTTTATAGCTTCTTCCATTGTCACGAGTTAAAATAACGCATTAAGTTAACTGGATTTTCTCTGTTCTCGACTGTCTTCATTGAGTAGAATTTGCAATTAAAATCTTGAATTAACTCGTTTGTGAAATTAATCACTTTTCGGGGGATCATGGACAAAAAAACTATCCGCTTGTTGACAATAGACAGATTATAATTATAGACCCGAGGTGTGAATAATAAAGAAATTTCAATAAAGAAATAAAATGAAGCCTGTGGTAAATTGCTTAATTATTTCGCTCGTCGATAAGTGGTGTTAACAGACTGAATATAATGAGTCATTTAACTGAATTCAAAAGGACATTTTAAATTTAAACAATTCACTGTTGTATGCAACTATAGTAGAAATATTTATTACATTCTATTTGTTGGTCTGCATTTTTCACTTTTTCCATGTTATCCCTTCACTGTAATTTCTCCCAGGTTCACTCTAACCTGGAATGCTAGTACCTGTTAGGGTCTTGTCTATAGGTCAAATACATCTTTGTGCAAATTATTCATGTTAAGAATACTTACTGGAAGCTATAATTGTTTACTAAGGACTATTATTAGTTACTTGAAACCATATAAATGCGTGTAAACAAATGATTATTATTAAATAAGAATAATTACGTGAAACTGTAAAGTAAAGTCGACAGGGTGGCCTAAAGTCGGTATCAGCCAGTCAGCGAGGGAGTCTATCCCCTTTTCAATAGCACTAGGCCAAGGAGATTGTTTTAGCATCTGAGGTGGAGCGCCACACCTACCGCCATCTCCTTACTTTACCGCACAGATCCCTGTGCTACTCATACGCTGAGTTGGCGAGGACCGGTATCGAACTAAGAACCTTGTGGTTTCTAGCCGAACGCTCTACCGACTGAGCTAATCCGGCCCATAAAATTGTCGTTAATAGATAGGAATACTTGATATTATATAACTGTGTACAAAAAGAAAAAGAAACTACAAAAAGACAATTAAGAAATTACACATAACCTCCAAAGTATAATGTACGCAATTCCCTAATCTCTAGGCTTAAAATGACCCCAAACGGATTGACATGCCGTTAAAATCAATCCCCAAATCAATCATATTGTTTTTTTTTTCTGATAGCCAATGTACATTTTATACATTTTGTGCTGAAGTATTAAAAAGATCGATACTTGAATAATCAATTGAAACTGTTGTAATTATGGTCCATTTCCACTCGTGGGTATCTGGTATCCTCCGAGTTTCGTCAGATCACTTTTTTATTTGAATAAATAAGTGATCTGAAGAAACTCGGAGGGTCTTAGATACCCACGGGTGGAAATGGGCCATAATCTCTACATACCTGGTTTTAAGCCTTTTTCTTTGCAACACACACACACAACACACACACACACACACATATATATATATATATATATATATATATATATATATATATATGACAGAATGTCTGGAGAGAAA
>CM042158.1:60476811-60489311 GCA_023376005.1 Doryteuthis pealeii | reverse complement strand
TAAAACACATTATCTTCTTGGAGTCTGTAAATCTATCCAATAATGGAAATCTAATCATCTACGCCTTACACAGTTATTCTGGAAAGAGTGTTCATCTTTTTTTAGTTATATCTCTCTATAGTCAGTAAAGTCTTATCTTTCTGGAGTTAGCATACATCTTTGAGTGTACTATCATTAACCATTGTTTAAAATTGGTTCGTATTATAAGAGGTTCACAGAGTGTTAACTCTGGTTCTTATAAAGCATTAGGTTACTTAAAGGAAAAGTGCCCAATGCGGAATACTTCAGTTAGGGCAACTACAAGTGCGTAAGTATTATCTGCGTTATTCTGGCTATTGTCTTCATCTTCATTGTTATTTGTACAACGTTTCGGCCGATATTCCCTCCGGCCTTCTTTAGGTATTTCTTGTCGGACTCGGGAACATTCTCGGACTTGGGAACCTTCTTTTCGAACTCGGGAACCTTCTTGTTGTAACCGGGAGCCATCACGGAACTTTGAACCTAACTCTTTATTCTGCCCACGGGGGTATCCTGTTCTCATTCCGCTAACCATAGCTGGACAGAATAAAGTGTTAGGATCAAAGTTCCATGATGGCTCCGGATTACGACAAGAAGGTTCCCGAGTCCGGGAAGGTTCCCGAGTCCGAGAAGGTTACCGAGTCCGACAAGAAATACCTGAAGAAAGCCGGAGGGCATATCGGCCGAAACGTAGTACAGATAACAATGAAGATAAGGACAATAGTCCGAATTACGCAGATAATACTAATCATCAAGCCTTAGATAATACTAATCATCAAGCCAGAGAAAGAAATGCGTTAGGTACATTTATACAACTTTTATTATAACATATATAGGGGAACGAAGTTCCCCAGGCTATATAATGTCACAAGTGTCCAAACATACATAGTAGTGTAATAGAGGCAAAATAGGTGGAAACCACTTACTGTATGTAGAGTCTGTACTGTCTGGCATGCACCATGTGTGTGCTGAAGAGAGGTGACAAGTATGTCCGTACTTGTCCAGTAGCTTCGGCCAAAAAAGGTTATCTTCTTTGGTTCCTGCGTCACGTGACCAAAAAAGGGCTCTTGACGCAGGAGATTACCCTCAGACAAGGGAGATTGCTCTTACAGTATATTTCTAATCTGATTGGTGGTGAATATAGTACCATGTTGAAACTGAAGGTTGGAAATATAAGTTTTAAATAGTGAAAACTAGTAATATATATATATATATTATATATATATATATATATATATATATTATACTAGCTAATATATGCACCCTTCGGTGCAAGTATTTAAGTTTTGATATAATAGAATATCATATAAATTAGAAAGGCTAATGAAACAGATAAAAAGATTTGGAACAGAGGGGTATGATGGAAAAATAGAACAACTTCGAAACTAACTCTTCCATCATTTACCATTACTCCCGTCTATCATTGGTAAATTTTCCTATTTAACTATTAGTTAAAAATAGGAAAGTAAAAGGATAATATTACAGTTATTTCTTCTTGTAAATAAATTTCTTTTTAAGATTTATCCACGAGATTTTTGTTTATATTTCTTAAAATAAAACCAAACAAATTAGAAATCAATAATGCCAAGCACATATTTATTAAAATAAAATTTTTAAATATCAATATGCAAAGTAGCCTTCTCGTTCAAACTGTAAACCGCTATTTTTGTTGTATATATAAATACTATTGCATGTTATTAGTACGTAGATATGGTCAACAATATTAATAATGTAAAACAATTTTTTATTAATAACTGAAAGTTTAAAAAGAATGAAATCATGGAGAATTTGACGTAAATAATTAAGGGAATTGTGACTTGAGTAGTAATATAGTTTCGGTTACAGACAGAAAAACACACAATCTCCATTATAATAAGATATATATATATATATATATATATTATAGGTATTAATTTATAGTTTTCCTTCTCCTAGATGAGTTTCCTTACCAAGATTAACACAGCCCAGTCTGATCTAGTATTTACTTCTAACCGAGGAGAGAATAGTCATATGCATGCCTTTCTAAAGAGTATTAGCTCTATGTGTAATGCAAACAGTGTCGTCTAGGATTTGAACTCGTCTCGCTGTTTTCAATTCCTACGACGGTAACCATTACATCACACGGCTTTCTTTTATCATATTCGGAATATTTTAAATATAGATAACACATTAACCAAGAAGGTACCCGAGTCCGACAATAGATACCTGAAGAAGGCCGGAGGGCTTATCGGCCGAAACGTTGTATAGATAACAATGAAGATGAGGACAATAGTCCGAATAATGCAGATAATACTAACATTAACAAAACTATTAGAATATTCTCTTTCTCACTGTTATAGTAGTTACAATTAGAGATGTATGAAATGAAAAAAAAATAACTAGAATTACGAATATAAAGGTTAAAAGATATCAAAATTATAACACTAGTCAACACTAATGATATTTCCGGATGGTCATAAAATTATTGGTATCACCTGCATGTGATTAAAAGCAAAGGTTTCTACAGGGATTAATTTCATTAGAAAAACATAATTGATGTTATAAACACCTGGAGAATATTCTAATAATGTGTTGATAGAATTGAGGGACCATATGACTTTTAGGCACCACTTTTTGATTTCGATTCAGAAGGACATGTTTTTCATTTACACCGTCAATATCCGTTTTTTTTTTGTTGACAGACGATTTTTAGATTTTTTTAAAATTATAAAACTGACCCTTAACCCTAACCCTAACCGTAACTTTTAACAAACAACCGGATATTGACGGTGTAAATGAAAAACATGTCCTTCTGAATCGAGATCAAAAAGGGGTGCCTAATGGTTATATGGTCCGAATTGGGAACAGGTGGAGACTTTAAAATCATAATATCATTAAGTAACTCCAATTATAAAAATTAACTTTTTTAAACACCCTGTATAGTTTACGTTTGTTGTTGTTGTTGTTGTTGTTCATGTTTTCTTCTTTTTCTTCATCTCTTTCTTTTTCTTCTTTTTCTTTTTCTTCTTTTTTTTCTTTTTCTTCTTTTTCTTCTTTTTCTTTTTTTTGTTCTTCCTTTTCTCATTTTCTTCTTTTTTTTTCTTCTTTTTCTTTTTCTTCTTTTCTTTTTCTTCTTTTTCTTCTTCTTCTTTTTCTTCTTTTTCTTTTACTTCTTTTTCTTCTTCTTCTTTTTCTTTTTCTTGTTTTTGTTCTTTTTCTTTTTGTTCTTTTTCTTTTTCTTCTTGTTCTTCTTTTTCTCATTTTTCTTCTTTTTCTTTTTCTTCTTTTTCTTTCTTTTTCTTCTTCTTCTTTTTCTTTTACTTCTTTGTCTTGTTCTTCTTTTTCTTTCTCTTCTTCTTCTTCTTCTTCTTCTTCTTCTGATATTTCTTTTGTCCATTATCTACATTGATACCTATTACACGACGGGTGTCTTAAACAAGTAATTGTTTAATTTGTTTTGGTTTTAGTGGCATACACCAATTATCTTAATTGTTATAAAGTATCCGCTATGTCTGTTCGGCGTTAGAATATACCGACTGCACCTCTGTAGAGGGGTAAGAATCCCCCAATAGGACCACCTGTGGGCCGTGGGTTGCGACCCGTGATGAATCCAAGTGGCTGATCGGTCCATGACCTGCAACACACCACTAAGGTCCTTACTTAGGCTAGACGGGCGGTCGGAGAGGCCCTCTCTGATGATTCGGCTGGTCACGCCAAGCCCTAGCGCGTATATGATTGTTCCAACCCTTTTTATAATATGGGAACTAGAAGGCGTGGCTGAGGGTCTTCATATCCTGGGAATGACGTTAAACTCTATGTGATGGTGACGTTCCAGTTTTTGGAGGTTTGGCGAATGTGGATCATCCCTTCATCACCATTGCGTCAAGGTCCACTCTGACCCGGGGTGGTAGTACCTGTTAGGGTCTTATCTATGGGTTAAATCGAAAAATGTGTTCATAAAAAAAATTACTATGCATTTAAGAATGAATTTATTTGACAATTTTGTCGGCATTAAATGACCTACCAAGGTTGATATGCCGTAAAACAAATCAAAGCAAACCAAATTCTAACGTCTAACTATGGTAATAGAGGTTCAAATTTTCAATCATCTTGAATAAACATTATCATCAAAATATAATCTACATATTATTACTCGTGTTCCTTAATTATACGACCGTTCTAATCTTGCAACACTCGCTGGTGTCTCTAAACGTTTTACTAAAATAGTCGTCATAAAATAACAATCATCGTGCAAGTATATTCTATTTTACTAATATGTTATACATATTAAATTTTCTTTCTTCTAAATCTGTAACTAAAATATTCATTATACAACAATGATAGTTCATCTTACATTTTTAATAACGTAATCTTCATATAAGTATTCCTTTTGGTCCCTAATATCTATATATAATGGAGATACGGTGATTGTCTATATGTGACTGATAGTGCGTCACTGGATACGTCACGATGCTCTCTAGAATTGCGTAAGTTTATCAATGAGTATTTCATTTGTTCTTAAAATAAGTAATACATAGAATAAATGTAAAACATATTCTATATATACTCATAAATTAAATATGCAATATTAAACCGTCTAGTTTAAAAAATACATTTCCAGTATTGTTATTATTTATATATAGTTTGTTTTCCTTTAATAGGTATTCAAAGTTATATAACGTATAGTTTTACGGGAAAATCATTTACAAACAATAAATAGTCACATAACCTTCTCCTACATTGAATTGAAAAGAATGTTTGCTTTGATTATCATCTGTCTAAGAATTTTGTTTTAAGAAAGAGAATAATGAAAACGGAACGGTTTTGTAGTGCCAAAAAGAAATAAAACCTTAAATATTTGAATTAATTTGCATTTAACTGTTAGAAACAAGGTTTTATTAGAGAGCAAACAAATCTACTTCTGGTCTATTTATATGTTTCAAAGAGGTCGATTTAGCTCAGATGATAGAGCATCCGGCTGGGAAACACATGTTTTCTGGTTCGATACCGGCCCTCGCCAACTCATCGTATGAGCAGCAGTTAGCCTTTGCGGTACAATGAGGAGCGGATGGTAGTTTTGGCGCTCCACCTCAGACGCTAAGAACAATCTCCTTGGTCTCGAGCTAGTAAAAACAGGAGGTACCCCCTCGCTGTCTAGCTGAAATGACTTTAGGCCACTCCAATAACGTTCCGCCCTATCGGTGGGGCGTTAGAATGCACCGACTGCATCTCTGCAGAGGGCTAAGACTCACCCAATGGGGCCACATGTTGGCCGTGGATGGCGACACGTGATGCTTAAGGATATAACCCACGCGGATGAGCAGTTCATATCTTGCAATATTCCACTTTGGCCCTATCTTGGGCTAGACGGGCGGTCGGAGAGGCCCCCTCAGATCAATCGGCTGGTCACGTCAAGCTCTAGCACCTATATGATTTTCCCAACCATATTGCCCTTATGGCAAGCCCCAACCCCTTTTTATCATATTTGTGCTAGAAAACGGTGGCTGAGGGTCTACATGTCCTGGGAATGACGTTGAACTCTATCTGATGGTGAGGTTCCAGTTTTAGAGGTTTGGGGAATGTGGAGCACCCCTTCATCACCATTGCTCCCTGGTCCACGCTGACCGGAGTGGTAATACCTGTTAGGGTCCCATCTATGGGTTAAATAGAAAAAACATGAGTTTATAAACGAAAGTGTATTATGCATTAAGAATTCATTTATTTCCCAACTTTGTCGGGATTAAATGACCCACCGAGGTTAATATGCAATAAAACAAAACAAACCAAACCAAATCCAATGATGTTACTTACTTTTTTATGTTTAAGAATATAAGATTTCAAATATCTGTTTACATTTTAAGAGCGTGGCAAATATTAATTTTTACACCGCCCAGTGGGGGCTGTTTTTTATCTTTTTATTTTTATTTTGTATTTCTGTAAAATGCTTACTCCCTGTAAATATTGTAGTGCCTATAATCTTTTGACACTGTATTTTTCACGTAATATATATGTTCGTGCCTCTGAACTTTTTTAACTTATGCATGCATCGTATAATTACAATTTTCATTCTACTTAACCTTTTAAATAATGTATTATTTGAGTATCTTATGCTTATGGCTTCTAAGTTGTGGTAGTTTTAAACAGTTTCTATTTTGTGTGAGTTTTTTTCCCTTCTTTTGCTCATCTATGAATGTTATAAAAAAAAGGTAATGAATACACTCAGTGATAGAGTTTCTGGCTTTTTTCAGTTGACCTTCTTCAAAAAAGCCGAAACTAATAGACTTAGCGAACAAGAAACAAAAGACAGAAATAAGAATCCATAATTTGATCTTGGCTGAAAGTATCAACGTTAGCTGAACGATGATGATTATTATTTCAAGCCGAAACATTAAGAGCGGGAAAAAGAAATACAATTCTCTCAGTAAATGTAGTGCGTTCTCAATATTCTCTCACTTGTAGTAGAACTAAGACCTCCGGCATTTCAGCTAATTTTCTGGATTTTGGGGGGTTTTCTTTCTTTCTTTCTTTCTTTCAGGCTTCGTTTTACGTACAAATAAGATTCTTTACTCGACTTATGTGATCTATTTAACTATTTGTGAAATGGCCTTAAACAATATTTAGCACAAAAGAAACATAATACCCACAAAATGACTCATTTAGAAAAGTACACTGCTAGCTCGCTACCTAAGTCATCATCATCATCATTATCGTCATCATCACCTCCACCACCACCACCATCATCATCATCATCATCATCATCATCATGTCTTTCGGCAACGGTCATTATTTGTTATCGGGAGATCCTCAGCACATCTACACAGAGCTGGTCAATGAAGATCTTTGTGGGTATTATGTTTTTTTTAAACCATAATACCCACAAAATAACTCATTTAGAAAATTACACAGCTAGTTCGCTAGCTAAGTCATCATCACCATCACCCTCATCATCATCCTCATCCTCATCATTATCGCCCGCCCTGTCGGTGGGGCGTTAGAATGCACCGACTGCACCTCTGCAGAGGGGTAAGACTCCCCCAATGGGGCCACCTGTTGGCCGTGGTTGCCGACCCGTGATGCTTAAGGATAAAGCCCAGGTGGATGAGCAGTTCATGACATGCAATACTCCACTTTGGCCCTATCTTGGGCTAGACGGGCGGTCGGAGAGGCCCCCTCCGATCAATCGGCTGTTCACGTCAAGCCCTCGCACCTATATGATTTTCCCAACCCTATTGCCCTTATGGCAAGCCCCAACCCCTTTATATCATATGGGTGCTAGAAGGCGGTGGCTGCGGGTCTACATGTCCTGGGAATGTCGTTAAACTCTACCTGATGGTGAGGTTCCAGTTTTGGAGGTTTGGGGAATGTGGAGCACCCCTTCATCACCATTGCTCCCTGGTCCACTCTGACCCGGAGTGGTAGTACCTGTTAGGGTCCCATCTATGGGTTAAATAGAAAATTGTATTTATAAAAAAATTGTATTATCCATTAAGAATTGATTTATTTCAAAACTTTATCGGCATTAAATGACCCACTGAGGTTGATATGCCGTAAAACAAAACAAACAAACAAACAATCATTATCGTGTCATACTATTAGCACGCATATCCATGACAATCTCTCGGTAACTGTCACTATTTGTTCTTGGGAGATCCTCAGCACACATACACAGAGCTGGTCAATGAAGATCTTTGTTGGACTTAAACAATATTTATCACAAAACATAACCCACACAAAATTACACATTCACAAAAGTACACATATAGCTAGCAAACGAGATAGATAGATAGATAGATAGATAGAATATTAACCATCTATAGGTGTCCTGGGCATGACTTTATACTACATCTAGTTGTGAAGTTCCAATTCTGAAATTTTGTGGAATGTGGAGTACCCCTTCATTACTATTATACCCAGGTCCACTCTGAGCCGAATTGTTAGGAACTGTTAGCGTCCCATCCATAGAGTAAATAATTCAAGAGATGGGTTTTATGTAATCAGTTTAACACTTTATAAAATGGCCTTAAACAATATTTAGCACAAAAAAAACAACAAAACGTAATACCCACAAAATGACTCATTTAGAAAAGTACACAGCTAGCTCGCTATCATCATCATCATCATCATCATCATCATCATCATCATCATCACACTCATCCTCATCCTCATCATCATCATGTCACGCTATTAGCACGCATGTCCATGACCATCTCTCGGCAACTGTCACTATTTGTTCACGGGAGATCCTCAGCACATCCACACAGCTCGGCAATGAAGGTCTTTGCTGGACTTAAACAATATTTACCACCAAAAAATAACACCCACAGAATTACCCATTCAGAAAAGTACACATATAGCTTGTTAGCTAGCAAGCTATATAGATAGATAGAATATCAAGGCGTGTGGTCTAATGGTTAGAGTCGTAGGAAATGGACTCGTCAACGCGAGTTCACTTTTTGGACGAAGCTGCTGGCATTGCACATGGCGCTTATACCCTTGGGAAAGGTATGAATCCATTTCTCCCTCCAGCTATGGATAAATAGCAGGGCAGACTGGACTCTTTAACCATGGCTAGGTAACCAGTCTAGGAGAAGGAAAACTCTGAATTCAAACCTGTTAAACTCCGCTTAAGAAATTGACCTTGTGTCACATCCTGCTCGTGCAGAAGGGTTGGTAAATATATCTATAGGTGTCCTGGGCATGATTTTAAACTACATCTAGTTGTGAAGTTCCAATTTTGAATTTTTATGGAATGTGGGGTACCCCTTCATTGCCATTATACCCAGGTCCACTCTGAGCCGGATTGTTAGGAACTGTTAGGGTTCTATCAATAGGGTAAATAATTTGAGTTTTATGTAATCTATTTAACACTTGGTAAAATGGCCTTAAACAATATTTAGCACCAAACAAAAAAAAACCAACACAATAATAATAATAATAATAATAATAATAATAATAATAATAATACCCACAAAATGACTCATTTAGAAAAGTACACAGCTAGCTCGCTAGCTAAGTCATCATCATCATCATCATCATCATGATCACCCTCATCCTCATCCTCATCATCATCATGTCACGCTATTAGCACGCATGTCCATGACCATCTCTCGGCAACTGTCACTATTTGTTCACGGGAGATCCTCAGCATATCAACACAGAGCTGGCCTTAAAAAAATATTTAGCATAAAACATAATTCTAACGCCCCACCGATAGGGCGGTGATGTAGATGGATATTTCAACTAGTGGGAAATTAGAAGAAGAAGAAAAAAGAAAGAACGGACATTTTAGCGAGTAGAAAATCTAGCATTGAAAAATGTGTGGAACTTGCTGGCGGCAATTCTGTCCGTCTTTGACACACATAGGACTGTCAAAAATGTCCGTACTAAAAGAAATCCGGCACCAGATTAAAACTGAGAGGACTCACTAATTCAAATAAAATGTAACAATGGTGTCACAATTAACAAACAAACAAAAAATCCCCAACCAGACGAAGATTAAATTTGAAAGGCTGTTTTATGTCAAATAGATTCTCCAATAAATAGTGAGTTTAGGGTAATTTGACAACTGACGCACTTCATCTCTTCATAATCCGACCATTATCATTTTTGAACTTTTCTAATTTAAAGAAAGAAAGAAAAGTTTGAACATAAAATAAAGAAAAAAGAAAGAAAGAAAAGAAAGAAAGAAAGAAAGAAGAATAGTGAGTGGTTAGGAAATAAATAAATAAATAAATAAAGACAAATCTTGAACTTAAAACAGAAAGAAAGAAAGAAGAAAAGTTACTGCTTAAGAAAGAAAGAAAGAAAGAAAGAAAGAAAGAAAGAAAGAAAAATTATTGAACATAAAAGAAAGAGAAAGAAAGAGAAAAAGAAAGAAAGAAAAGGAAGTAATTGAGAAAGAAAGAAAGAAAAATTATTGAACATAAAGAGAGAAAGAAAGAGAAAAAGAAAGAAAGAAAAGGAGTAATTGAGAAAGAAAAGAAAAGAAGAAAGAGAAAAAAGAATTATTGAACATAAAAAGAGAGAAAGAAAAGAGAAAAGAAAGAAAGAAAAGAGTAATTGAGAAAAAGAAAGGAGAAAGAAAGAAAGAAAGAAGAATTATTGACATAAAGAGATAAAGAAGGAGAAAAAGAAAGAAAGAAAAGGAGTAATTCAGAAAGAAGGAAAAGAAGAAGGAAAGAAAGAAGGAAAGAAAAATCTTGAACATAAAAAATACGAGATAGATTTGAAAATAGACAAATATATGTCAAAATTTGAAAACTCTAAATCTCGGAATGATTCCAAATTCAGAATTTTAAAAAAAAGAAGATTGAAATAAATATTAAAGTGGGTCAAATGTTTTGAAAACTTGAGACATTATTCAGAGTTTGATTAACGTTTCAATATATATATATATATATATATATAATATATATATATATATATATATATATATTATATATATATATATATAATATATATATATTAATTAACTTTTCAATATACAATATTAATAATGGAAGCGCGTGGTGTAATGGTTAAAGTCATGGGAAATGGACTCGTCGCCCCGGATTCAAATCCTGGATGAGGTTATTGCATTTCACTTAGCACTAATACCATTGGGAAAGGTATGAATCCTACTCTCCCTCCAGCTATGGATAAATAGTAGGGCAGACTGGGCTCTTTAATCTTGGTTAGGCAACCGGTTTAGGAGAAGGAACACTCTGAATTCAAACCTGTTGAACTCCATTTAAGAAATTGACCTTGTGTCACATCCAGTTCGTGCAGAGGGGTTGGTATATATATATATATATATATATATATATATATATATATATATATACTCGTGTTCCTTAAAAGCATCCTGTTGAACTCCGTTTAAAGATGATGTAGGCGCAGTAGATTAGCATGTACCAACATATTAAAAAACTTTCGAATCAACCTATCATCCGATAAAAAAGACAGAAAATGTGACGTATAACGCTCTACTATGAAACGGATAGAGCACTCTCTATCGGCCTTTATATATATAAATATGTATTTATCAGTTAAAGTCAAATTTGTAGATGCTGATCAACGAGTGATTACGAAGTATGTTTGATGATAAATTGATCGAGTATCCATCTCGGTTGGAGCCTGCTAATGTCTAGCCACACTGAAGAGTCGTGATATGTTGAAACCCGGTGCCTGTTGATATATATATATATATATATATATATATATATATATATATACGTTATAACGCTCATTTGGGACTTTTACTTTGGTAAAAAGAAACTATTAATCGAATACTGTGTATACGGGTATGATTCTTTTAAAAAGTGATTAATATGAAAATATATTTTTACTACGACCTATATTCTATCCATCTATCGCTCTCTCTCTCTCTCTCTCTCTCTCTCTCTCTCTCTCTCTCCTCTCTCTCTCTGAGCATACACACATATATAGCAATGGAGTATAAAATGAAGGAAACAGTTCAATAACATTGGGCATTCATTATTGAATTATTAAAGCGCGCACTCTAATGAATAATGACTAAAATATATTTCTTCTTTAAATCTTCCATTAATGAATTTTGACTGTAACTGTGGTTCCCGAGCAAGGCGATCTTCTGGTAATGATATAGAGGTATAATTTTCTCGGGACTTAGCGGCAATACATGGTCTACTATACAGTACAATAGGATTTCATTGTTCAAGGAAAATTACAGGTGTCTTCTCTCAAATTTTTACGGGAGTTTAGCCCTTATTTTAAATGTGGTTAGAGAGCCACATATAGCCCTCAAAATATTCAGAGGAAAAGATTAGTGCCACATATGGCTATCAAAACATTGAAAGGGTGAAATTATTCAAATATGGCCATGAAATAAATGGGACAAATCATGTCAACGCTGCCCTAAATCATATATATACAAGTGTCCTGGTTTGTTTATTGATTTTAACGGCATATCTACCCATCTGGGGTTAAGTAATGCCTAACGGTGAGGAAGTTATACATATCGTGTATATATATTTATACATTTTAGTAATTCGTTTTAAAAATTGGGAATTATGTTATATGATATTGATTTGTTTCATGTCTATATTCTATGGAATAATTTTATTTCCCTCAGAAAAGAGAGAATATCCTCCATGTTTTCAAACAGATCTTTCATATTGTTTGCTTTAAAATAACGGTTTCTGATGTGAACAAAAAACCTGCATTCCATGAATAAGTGTTTCACATTGTGGTTGTTGTTCTTGTTTGAGTATATAGGTGTGCGTTAGTCTTGTATGACCAATGCGTAATCGGAACACAAGGACTTGTTCCTTTCTAGACTTCCTTAAAGTTGGTTTCCAGCTTCCCAAAGTGGATTTGATTAGGAAGGGTTTATTGATGTTTATTGATTTAAGGATGTTGTTATTCCAGTGTTGTTGCCATTTTGTATGAAGGAATCTATTAATTTTAGGTTTCAAATCTGTATATGTTATCTTGAAATTGTTGGGGATCAAATCTAGAGCCGATTTAGATGGAGAGTGGGCATG
>CM042158.1:60454311-60471811 GCA_023376005.1 Doryteuthis pealeii | reverse complement strand
CTGGGCTGTCCCCATTAGATACTCAGGACCATTCTTAAAATGGACAAAAGAAGAACTCAGACAGATAGACCAAAGGACGAGAAAATTAATGACCATGCACAAGGCTCTCCACCCTAGAGATGATAGAGATAGATTGTATGTGTCAAGAAAGGAAGGGGAAGAGGTCTTGCCAACATAGAGGAATGCGTAGAAACCACAATCCAACAACTTGAAGATTACACAAGGAAGAGCAAAGACAAATTACTTATGGCGACCAACAATAGTAGAAACGGCAGATGGACAAACAGAAGAACGACAAAGACTAGAAAACAAAAATGGGAAGAAAAACAATTATATGGACGCTTCAAACGACAAATAGATGAGGTTGCACATCAAAAGACTTGGACATGGTTAAGAAAGGGAAACCTCAAAAGAGAAACAGAATCACTTATAATTGCTGCACAAAATAATGCCATAAGGACAAACTACATCAAAGCGAAAATTGATAAGACCCAACAAAATAGTAAATGTAGACTTTGCGGTAATAGAGATGAGACTGTTAACCATATACTCTGCGAATGTAGCAAACTAGCACAACGAGAATACAAAACTAGACACGACTGGGTTGGGAAGGTGATCCACTGGGAATTATGCAAGAAATTAAATTTTGACCACACAACAAAATGGTATATGCATAAACCAGAATCTGTTCTTGAGAACGAAACGCACAAAATTCTCTGGGACTTTGAAATTAAAACGGATCACCTTATCCCAGCAAGAAGACCAGACCTAGTGTTGATTAACAAAAAAGAAAGAACTTGTCAACTGGTGGATTTTGCAGTGCCAGCGGATCACAGGGTGAAGTTAAAGGAAAATGAAAAAATTGACAAATATCTGGACCTTGCCAGAGAACTGAAAAAGTTATGGAATATGAAAGTGAAAGTTATACCAATTGTAGTTGGTGCACTTGGAACAGTCCCAAAAGGATTAGAAAAGGGTTTGGAAAGTTTGGATATCAGAGGAAGGATTGAAACCATTCAGAACACTGCACTGCTGCAATCTGCCAGAATACTCAGAAGAGTCCTGGAGACCTGAGGAGACTTGCTGTCACTCAGACTCCAGTGAAAGACCATCAGCTAACACTGATGTGAAAACTCAAAAGGAGTAAATAATAATAATAATAATAATGATATTAATAATAATAATAGGACTTTGAGATAAAAACGGATCACCTTATCCCAGCAAGAAGACCAGACCTAGTGTTGATAAACAAAAAAAAAAAGAACAGCAGATCACAGGGTGAAGTTAAAGGAAAATGAAAAAATAGACAAATATCTGGACCTTGCCAGAGAACTGAAAAAGTTATGGAATATGAAAGTGAAAGTGATACCAATTGTGGTTGGTGCACTTGGAACAGTCCAAAAAGATTGGAGAAGGGTTTGAAAGTTTGGATATCAGAGGAAAGATTGAAACCATTCAGAACACTGCACTGCTGTAATCTGCCAGAATACTCAGAAGAGTCCTGGAGACCTGAGGAGACTTGCTGTCACTCAGACTCCAGTGAAAGACCATCAGCTAACACTGATGTGAAAACTCAAAAGAAGTAAATGATAATGATAATAATAAATAATAATAATCTATGCTAATTATATTAGTAATAATAATAAGAAATAATAATGAATAATAATAATCAATGATAATAATAATAATAATAATAATAATAATAATAATAATAATAATAATAAATAACAATCAATAATGATGAATAATAGTAATAATAATATCAATAATGATGATAAATAATAATAATAATATGAATAATAATAATATTAATAATAATATTGATGATAAATAATAATAATAATAATAATAATAATAATAATAATAATAATAATAATAATAATAGATGACTGCATAGAAACCAGAATCCAACAACTAGAAGACTACACAAGAAAGAGCAAAGACAGATTACTTATGGCGGCCAACAATAGTAGAAATGACAGATGGACCAACAAAAGAACATCAAAGAGTAGAAAACAAAAATGGGGGAAAAAACAATCATATGGACACTTCGAACGACAAATCGAAGAGGTTGCACATGAAAAAACTTGGACATGGTTAAGAAAAGGAAACCTCAAAAGAAACCGAATCACTAATAATTGCTGCACAAAATAATGCCATAAAGACAAACTATATGAAAGAGAAAATTGATAAGACCCAACAAAATAGTAAATGTAGACTTTGTGGTAATAGAGATGAGACTGTAAACCATGTACTCTGCGAATGTAGCAAACTAGCACAACGGGAGTACAAAACTAGACACGACTGGATTGGGAAGGTGATCCACTGGGAATTATGCAAAAAAATTTAATTTTGACCATACAACAAAATGGTATATGCATAAACCAGAATCTGTTGTTGAGAACGAAACGCATTGAATTCTCTGGGATTTGAAATAAAAAACAGATCACCTTATCCCAGCAAGAAGACCAGACCTAGTGTTGATAAACAAAAAAGAAAGAACTTGTCAACTGGTGGATTTTGCAGTTCCAGCAGATCACAGGGTAAAGCTAAAGGGAAATTAAAAAAATGGATAAATATCTGGACCTTGCCAGAGAACTGAAAAAGTTATGGAATATGAAAGTCAAAGTGATACCAATTGTAGTTGGTGCACTTGGAACGGTCCCAAAAAGATTGGAAAAGGGTTTTGAAAGTTTGAAAATAAGAGGAAGGATTGATACCATCCAGAACACTGCACTGCTGCAATCTTCCGGAATACCCAGAAGAGTCCTGGAGACCTGAGGAGACTTGTTGTCACTCATACTCCAGTGAAAGACTATCAGCTAATGCTGATGTGAAAACTCAAAAGGAGTAAATAATAATAATAATAATAATAATAATAATAATAATAATAATAATAAGAAGAAGAAGAAGAAGAAGAAGAAGAAGAAGAAGAAGATTATTTAAAACAATCCAAGTTGATTATTATCTGTGTTATTCGGACTATTGTCCCTATCTTCATTGTTATTTGTACAACGTTTACAAATAACAATGAAGATGGGGACAATAGTCCGAATAACGCAGATAATACAAATCTTCAAGCGTCATCTCAAACATTCAGAGAAATAATCCAAGTTAAATGTATCAATCTTATCATAGAAAATGTAACATCGTTCAAATTGAACAACTGTATCTCAATTGGAAATCACATTTTCGATACCTCGTTTACACAAATCTGAGGCTTTCCTTGAATAGAGACGTTTGGAATTTCTTTGTTTCTGAAATTTCAGCCATGAAGGTTGAAACAAAGGAAAATTTGTAGCTGCAAAATCTAATGAGTATAAAGGATGTGGAAAAGACATCATTACATTTATGAATATTCTTGGGTTGTTTTGCAGAGTGTCTCATTATATTGTACAGACCAGTTGGTTTGGATTTAGAATAGACCCACTGCACCTGTGTATATGGGTATAACCCCTCCCCATTGAGACCACCTGTTATCCGTGGGTGGTGCCTCGTGATGCTTAAAGATGGAACACAGGTGGCTGAGCATTTAATAATATGCAACACTCCCCTTTCACACTTTCCTAGATTAGACAGGCGGTCAGAGAGTGCCCTTCGGATCAATCGGCAGGTCATGTCAATCCCTTGCACCTAGGATTGCCCCAACTCCATTGCCCTTATGGCAAACTCCAACCTTTTTATAATATATGTTCTAGAAGACGTTGGCAAAGGGTATTGATGTCCTCGTTGTGACGTTTACTCTAGCTGATAGTTTGTTTGTTTATTTATTGATTTTAATGGCATATCAACCTGTCTGGGGTTATGTCATGCCTAACGGTTAGGAAGTTATACATATCGTGTATTTATATTTATATTTTTAGGAATTGGTTTTAACAATGTGTTAGCATTTTGGGGGATTATGTTGTATGGTATTAATTTATTTCATGTCTATATTCTATGGTATAATTTTATTTCCCTCAAAAAAGAGAGAATATCCTCCATGTTGACATTTTCAAACAGATCTTTCATATTGTTTGCTTTAAAATAACGGTTTCTGATGTGAGCAAAAAACCTGCATTCCATGAATAAGTGTTTAACTGACAAAGGTGTATGACATGTTTCGCATTGTGGTTGTTGTTCTTGTTTGACTATATAGGAGTGCGTTATTATTGTATGACCAATGCATAATCGGGATACAATGACTTGTTCCTTTCTAGACTCCCTTAAAGTTGGTCTCCAACCTCTGACAGTGAAGTTCCAATTCTGGATATTTGGGGAATGGATACCCCTTCATCATCATTACTGACATGGGCACTTTATCCCGGAATTTCCATATCATGTATAGCGGCTGTGATCTCACTGATAAGATAATGCAAGAATTGTTCCAAGACCTAGCCGGATTAGTGCTGTTGTACGGCTGCACCAAATGGATCCTAACGAAGTGGTCATAGAAAGAGGTATGTGGGAGCTGCACAGGGATGTTCGAATCTGTCTGGAACCAATATTGGAAGCAGCGTGGCATGATGGTTAGAGTCGTAGGAAATAGACTCGTCGACCCGAGTTCAAATCATACTCGAAACTGTTTTCATTTCACAAAGTGCTATTACAGGTAAATAGTAGGGCAGACTAGGCTTTTCAATCTTGCTAAGGCAACCAGTCTAAGAGAGGGAAAACTCTGAATTATTAACGGTTAAACTCCGCTTAAGAAATTAATCTTTTTGTCGCATCCTGCTCGTGCGGAGGGGTTGGTAAATATATATTATATATTGGATGCAGCATCATACAATAAAATAATTGTACGCTTACCTGCCTCCTATTACGCATACCATTCAGTTGAGATGAGCAAGACATGATGTTCAGTGCAAGGGCGAACCCATAAGTGACTTGCCCCACTAGAAAGCTACAAATGTAAACCGACCAGCCAAAATCTACTTCAATTAGTCCTGTGTGGATTCAAGATGCCGCGGAGAAGACATGGTATTTACCGCGTACCCCACTTGTACGGGTCAGGCACAAAGTCCCTATTAACGTGGGACCACCCACAAACAGAAGCTCATGGAGTGGCAGGTGAAAAATTGCGTCGATCCCGTCGGCATTCCCCCTCAAGGGGGGCGCCTCAGGCACTGGGCAATAAACACAGCCCTGCCCCTTTAAATCAAGGGGGCAGGTGTTGCCTGGGGGGATGGCCCCCTGGGATCGACGCCGTTAATTATATCAATGGTCCAGAGGCCGAAGCCACTGTTGACCATATCTACATGCTATGCCGCGGAGAAGACATGCTCGTGTCGATGATCGATAGGAACTGGTTGCGAGAAGGAATCGTGGGAACCGTGCTGACAGTGCGACACGATGATGATGATGATGATGATGATGATGATGCATTCTCATCGAAGTATCTCCATCTCGTCTATTAGTCGCCTAGTTGTTACCTTTCCTCGAGCTCCGTGGGAACCAACACGTATGAATAATGTAAAATGTAAAGTCGACGGGGCGGCCTAAAGTCGGTATCAGCCAGTCAGTGATGGAGTCTCTCTCCTTTTCAATAGCACTAGACCGGGTTAGCTCAGTCGGTAGAGCGTTCGGCTAGAAACCACAAGGTTCCTAGTTCGATACCGGTCCTCGCCAACTCAGCAGATGAGTAGCACAGGGATCTGTACGGTAAAGTAAGGAGCTGATGGTAGGTGTGGCACTCCACATCAGATGCTAAAACAATCTCCTTGGTCTAGCGCTATTGAATGAATAATGTACCCCAACATATTTACCCTTACCCCACCACAGATGGTGTACAAATTGCAAATTATTCTTCTTGTGTCCGAGGTGGAGCGACGCACCTACTATGAGCTCCCCACTTTACCGTACAGATCCGTTGGCGGAGGCCGGTATTGAACCCGGAAACTTGCTGCTCCGAGCCGAAGGTTCTACTGACTGAGCTTAACCAGCCTTATCAGACACACATCAAGACATCTATGAATAATATTCTGGTTTTGGTGTTGTTGGAATATTTTTTATATAAGATGTGCTCTAATTCCCCACCAAGATTTATAGACTGGCCAATGTCACGTGATTTACTCCTACAGCCAATCACTAAACATACTGCGTGGAAGACACACTATTTAAACCTCCACTGGTCATAATTACAATTGCGCTCACTGAAGACGGACATATGATTACCAATACTCAGGAAAGACTTATACGATTACCAGAGGAACCAAAGGATTCATTATCGGGGGACTCTTTACCAAGAACTGAGAACTCCTTACCAGTGTAACCAAAGGATTCATTATCGAGGGACTCTTTACCAGGGATCCAATTCTACTGGACAAGCGCTTCTGCTTTAAGGCCAAAACTTAACTCTGTCTCTGTCTCTGTCTGTCTGTCTGTCTGTCTCTCTCTTCTCTCTCTCTCTCTCTCTCTTTCTCTCTCTCTTTCTTCCGTCTTCATTTTATTGTCCTTTGTTTTTTTAGCAAACTGCTTCCTTCAGGTTATCAGTTGTGCCGAAACCCGGGAATGAACCAGGGACCTTAAAAACGTAACACTATGAATTCCCCAGCTCCGTGTACTACTCATACGCTGGCGAGGGCCGGTATTGAACCCGGAATCTTGTTGTTCAGAGTCGTAGGTTCTACTGACTAAGCTTCACCGACCCTACTAGATACAAATCAAGATATCTATGAATAATGTTCTGGTTTTGGTGTTCTCACTGGTTTGTAATTTTGTGTTAGCCAGTGTTTTGTCCGTTTTTCATGGACATGCGTAAACCGATTTTTCATCACTTGTAACAATGCGATAATAAAAGGAAAGGTTGTTCTCCACGGTTAAAAACTAAAGATTGCAGCAAATGGAGGAACATTGGGTTCGCTTCTTATGATGAACTCACATTCCCCCTTTGCTCGATTCCCGTAATCCTTTGAAAGGTTCGTGCACCGATGAGCATGACATATAAAGATTTCACGCTACATCTCTGTTGTTTATGACATGGATCCCATTCAATAACCTCTTTCGATTGTTCTTCATTTAGAGTAGGTCGTCTTTCAAAGTAAAACTTGTCCGATATGACAAAATCGCTATATTAAAAGCTTTTAAATCACAGGTGACACGTACGAACCTTCACTACATACGATTGTGTTGATCAAATGTTTTTTTAAATGCCAACATAGCATATATATATATATATATATATATATATATATATATATATATATATATATGAATGTAGTCGTATTCATCGGTAAATATATATGCATCCCAAGCATTTGTAAACATCATTTGTTTTTTCAATATGTCAAATTCCCACTGTCGGATTAATTTCCTTTTATTTCACATACTTGTCTACGAAAAAACAATAGATATGGATGTTTGCTCATCTGAAGATAATTATCCACAAACACCACGGATTTACCAATACCACAAACTTTCTGGAACCTTAAATTTTTTTTCACTTGTACTGTGGACTTATTGGTTACTTATTTAATAGTTGGAGTGTATTATGAACAATTTGATACTTAATATATACTTTTTATACAATTATACACTTTTTATACAATTTTTACATCAGGCTCTTGTGAGTCTTATTTTAAACCTTAATGCTTCTGATTTTTAAAAATTAAAAATAAAATTCATTTTATTTTAAATTCATTTTATTTTTAATACAGATAACGCATTTTTTGAAAAATTCCAACTTTGACTAACAGCGTTCTGTTTGCGCATTCTTCTTCTAACGGTCATTTCATCCCGTTTTTACTTTTGTTGAAGACCGATCTATTACATACGGTCGATACAGATATTCCGAGGGACTTCACATCAGTGAGGGAGGCCGATGTGCAGATAAAACCGTTGAGAGTAAGGCCCCGAAACGGTGCACATTCTCTCCTGATGATCCCAAGCATTTGTAAACATCAATTGTATTTTCAATATATCAAATTCACACTGTCGGATTCATTTCCTTTTATTTCACACACACACACACACACACACACACACACATATATATATATATATATATATATATATATATATATATATATATATATAATGTTTTTTTTTAAGTTGGGCGTTATTACGAAGCATCTAAAAATAAATGAATGAACTCGATGTTATGGAGTATTGGATTCACTTATTTTTATTATTATTTGTTATCATAAAATTTCGGGTTCGTTAGATACCCTTTGTCAAATGAGTGTTGCTCGTTCAACGGATCTTTTGTCTTTGTTGTTATTGACAGCGGCAGCGTCTGTAAAATATCTATAATAACAGAGAATTCCGATGTCAGCGTTCAGTCCCCTCCCGTGAGTTTGTAATTTTAGAATCCATTTAGTTTCTGCTTGTTTTCGAGATTGCGTTGTTGGAAATGCGTGTTCTATTAAAATGTATTTGAGGTGTGTAAGGTTGTGTGGTAGGGTGTTAACGTGAAGTGCTATTGTACTATGCGGGGATTTGAGTTTTATTTGGATTTGTGGTTATTTAATCTTAGTCTTAAAAAATGATGTTGATATTTCTCCCACATATCCGCTATTTCTGCATTTTATGCAAATTATTCTATGTATAAAAGTATGTATGTGGGGGGGGGACTATTGGCACTATGATTTGTAATTCTAAAATGCAAATATATGCCTTGAGAAAAACATTAAATAAACTATGCACGACCTGAAAATAATCAGCCTGCACTATCGTAATGGCCAAAAGAAAAAAAATTACGAAAGAGATGCTTAAGTTATATATATATATATATATATATATATATAAGATTTTTGGATGTTTTTTTTAGAAGCATTGTTGAATAAAATATATATTATTATTTATATTTTTGCTTGAAGGAAATTACAATGCGTATATCGCATAAAATTCGATAACTATAGAAGATAATAATGACAAGTGAATTTCGGTAGAGAATTATTCGGTGTGTAGAACATCGTACAGACTGTTTCAACTTTATTACGTCTCATCAGCGATGTATACTAACGATTTCCCTCCGAAGAAATCGAAACCGGAACTTCAGCAGGATAGTCAAAAACCATACTGCCTCGGCCAATATACAGCACGGGACAATCCTTGCGAAATTAACCTGACATTTCTGAATATCTGACTAGAGTCAAATAATAGTAAAACCTATCTGACTATCTGACTAGAGTCAGAAATACCCGGATGATCCATTAGCAGAAACCTAGGTAGGTAGTCTCTGACTCATTAGGATTTACTATTATATGTATATACGTATATACATGACAATAAACGTCAGGCATTTTAAAAGCAATCTTGATAAATTTGGTATTTACACGGTTTGGTATAAATAAATTCATACAGTTTTTTAAATGTAATTAGTTCATTCTTCTTCTTGTGACAAATCTTAACTATTCGAAATACATAGAAGTGTAATCATATTTGGTTTCTTTGTTTAATCAACTTTCATGGATTATTCAGTGTCGAAGGCAGTAACGGTACTTTTCAACCTATAGCGGGGGGAAGTTTAATCAGTGCATGAATTCTTAATGCACATTATAAGGGATAATTGTAAATAAACTTCTATTTAAAAAATCTGATGATTTATTTCTGAACTTACATAACATGCAATTGTATTAAAAATTCTATATGGGCACTAGCATTCGCTTCCAGCCCGTCAAGCTGCTCGGGAATCCCATTAACTTCCCAGGAACTCTTGTGGAATGGCAGAAATGAATCTCGAATTAATTCTTCCAAATTCCTTGATTTCGTAGTGTTGACTTGACCTTTCAAATAACCCCAAACAAATGAGACGCAGGGTTTTCAATCTAATACGGCCCACGTCTACCCATCATTCAGGAAAATGGTGATTCAACCATTCACAAACAACAGGAGCGAAAATTGGTGGAGGACCATCTTGCATAAAAGTCAAGAGTTCAATATTAAATAATTGAGAAAAAAGTGTTCAATATTAAATAATTGAGAAAAAATTAACAGTATATAAAATATAGTTTAAAATGTGTGTTAAAATGTCATTTACTTTTCAAATACCCTGTAATAAGCCATGTCATTTGTTTTATTGTTGTTTTTTGTTACCCCTATAGCGATAAACGATAAACCACAAACTGTCGGATAAAATAATGGCTAAACTAATTCTAGACTCAGTTTCGTACGATTCAACCTTGGAACTTGGTTGGCTGACTTATAATTCATAACTGCAAAATAAGTAATTATTTTCAAAAACACCCGGATGCATTCACACGTGCGTGTGTGTGCGCGCGTGTGTGCGCGCGTGTGTGTGTGTGGTTGAGTAAATGTTTTTATGTCTCTTTGTATGGAATCTTCTATGTATTAACAGACATACTTATAAACCCTCATGCGCACATAAATCAAGATGATATATATATATATATATATATATATATATATATATATATATATATATATATAATGAAATTCCATTTGAAATTCGTAAATGCATTAAGCCTATAATAATTCATGTGGTAACTGCCTTTGGCAAACAAATATGAATTTAGCAGGTTTTGAAAACAGGATAAAAAATCTTGAAACGCCACTGTGCATGAATATTTGATATTTAATAATAGATTCTATTGTCGAAGACAAATTAAGAAATAAAAACGTAAATAGATAAATTCGCCTCAGGCTTTTTTCACAATTTCGATATTAGCAATAATATATATATATATATATATATATATATATATATGTGTGTGTGTGTGTGTGTGTGTGTGTGTGTGTGTGTGTTATGTATACATATATATGATTATATATTGATGAAAAATTATCAGTATAAGAAATCCCATCTATTTTTATTGTTGCAAATAATCGCATTTGTGTTCCCCAGTATAGTCTGTATGTACAATCTACCTACACACAAAAACTCGTATATATATATATATATATATATATATATATATATATATATATATATATATATATATTCATTTATGGGGAAAGAATCGGAACAAAAGAAAAAAGAAGCAGATAAAATACTGATTAATATAGATTCCATTTGTAATGCAATAATAATAATAATAATAATAATAATAATAATAATAATAGATAAGACACAACGGAACAACAAATGTAGGGCATGATGACCTAGAGGTGAGGCAATTAATCCTGTATTAAGCAATTGCAGCAAAGTAGCACAACATGTGCAAAAAGCTAAGCACTACTATGTTGATATGGTGATCCACTTGGTTTGTGCAAGAAACTAAATTTTGACCATATTACACAATGGTATATGCATAAAGCAGAATCTGTTTTTGGAAAAGGAAATACGTAATATTCTCTGGGACACTGAGATAACGACCATACCTAGTATTGATTAACAAGAAAAAGTCAACATCTACATTTTGCAGTCCCAGCAGATCACAGGGTGAAGTGAAAGAAAACGAAAACATAGACAAATGCTTGGACCTTGCCAGAGAACTGAAAAAATAAAACAAAAAAAAAAACTGGGATATCTGAGTCAAAGTGTTCTGAATTGCATATAAAATTATATATTTTCATTGTTTAATTGTGGCGCTTTTGGTGGAGCAGGAGAGTCGTCGGAGAGAGATCGCACATCCAAAGGAGCTGTAGGGAGTTTAAACAGCGGGCGATCACTAACTTCAGCCCAAATTCTAGACTTTATATAATCTTAGAACTCCCATATGGCCACACCTCATTAACCGTGACAGTCATTCCGCTTTCTTGCAGACACACGTCCTCACCTACGTAGATTGTTATTTATTGGCCAGTGGTTACAGCCTGAGACTCTACCTCTCGACTTCGGGAGGTAACTGTGCCCTCTGTTATGTTGTGGATGCAGCTATACGATATACTGGGTTATTGCAGTGGCGCATTTATCATTGACAGGTTGATTTGGCAAGTGTAACGTGGGCTGGTGGCCTAGAGGTAGAGTAAGGCTCTGCGTTCTGGGGTCCCGGTTCGCTCGCTGTCGACGGGCGATCGTGGTCTACACTGCTAATAAGGTAGAAACAGCTGTCCAGTGTTCCGCACGTCACATGCGGTATTCACCGAATTTGCTTGTCGTGATTATATATATATATATATATATATATATATATATATATATATATATATATATATATATATATTCCATGAACAAGACATATTAGCTAAATAACAGCAGATAAATGATAGTGACTACATACTGATTTATAAATGATCCTTTGCAAGACTAGAATAAAATGTCCTTTTAATTTGCATATAGTTATCCATCCTCCACCGCGGGGGAAGAATGACAAACAGGGTCGATTGTTTTAAGTGGAATAAAGCTGATTTGAATTCATGTGTTCCTTCACCTAGTCCGTCCTAGTATAGTCTCATGCCTTTTGAGAATGCATGAGCGTGTATTGTTGTTGTTTGTTGTTAATTGATTTTAACGGCATATCAACCCATCTGGGGTAATGTCATGCCTAACGGTTAGGAAGTGATACATATTGTATTTTACATTTATGCTTTTTAATAATTGGTTTTAATAATGTGTTAGCATTATTGGGGATTATGTTGTATGGTATTGATTTGTTTCATGTCAATATACTATGGAATAATTTTATTTCCCTAAAAAAAGAGAGAATATCCTCCATGTTGACATTTTCAAACATATCTTTCATATTGTTTGCTTTGAAATAACATTTTCTGATGTGAGCAAAAAACCTGCATTTCATGAATAAGTGTTTAACTGACAAAGGTGTTTGACATGTTCCACAAAACCCAGACAGCATCCCCCGGAATTTCATTTCGTCGAGGTGATTCCATTTCCACCGACCATAACTGTTACCCCTTATAGGTTGGTTAGTTGGTGGGATCTTATGGTTTGCCAAACGTTGTTGGGTTATTTTATGTCGAATCAAAAAGTAATGTCATTTTGTTTGGGAATTACCAACATAGAAACATGTATCATACATCAAAATGAAGCTGGTCCTCTGTGGATCACATCCGTACTTATGCATCAAACATGTAAATAACCAAATGGTACGTGCATACGGCTACACAATTTCAAATCACTAACGCAGAATTCCCCTATCCATATTTTTTTCACTTTTTCAAAATCTTTTATGTGTTGTGTTATTCATTCTTGATGGGTTTCAGTTTTTTTTTACAAATTATAATTTATATAAAATAGATAAAGTTAAATCCAATGATCTTTAAATTAAAATAATACACCTTTGATTAAAAAAGGAAGTACGTCTGCTAATTCATGCGGGATTGCGTAATTTTAGTAAATAACTTTATAATCATCTTCTAGTTTTCCTTGTGAAAAACATGTAGCCATCTGTTAACCTGCAAGCTATGTAAATATTAGGGCAGTTCGGGCTATATAGCTTTGGTTGGGCATCCAGACTTGCACAAGAAAAACTCTGAATTTAAACCAGTATTACATCGCTTAGAAATTGACCGTGGTTGTGGAAATACACACTCATGATCACAGTGTCGTTTTTTTTTAGGATGAATAGATAGTTATTTACTAAGCTTAGCTTAGATATGGCACAAGGCCAGAAGTATGGGGCTCCCAATGAGAATCGAACTCACTAACAATGGTTTGCGAAGCGAGCTTGCTAACCATTACACCACGTGAGGTGCCCGAGGATGAATAGATATGTTTTTAAGCATGATATTATTTGGTAGGGGATAACTTTCTTCGATTTGTTCTTTTCTTTTCTTTTTGACCGTTATAACATTTTATTAACAAAATATTTTTTAAACACATTTTTAAAAACTTTTTGTTGTTGTATTTAACCCAAATATTATACCCTGACAAGTATAACCACCCCGGTTACCCTATTTTAATATTAATGGGTAACCTATACTGCAAAATCACTTAAGTAGAACAGGTCATTCACTCGCCTCACAACTAAAAATATGTTCTGGGGATTTACTACTAATGTAATTGCAGAAGTAAAAATGTAATTTAGTTAGTGGTCTAAAAATGTAATTAAATTACCGGACTGCATATTCTGCCATAAGCAATTCTTTGGATAGACGGAACGGCCATTTTACTTTAGATTTGATTATTGCAGACCGAATCAAATCTATGGATTATAAAAACTAATACGTGTAGAACAACATTTCCGCTCAAACGGTCACAATTTTAACAAAGAAGAAATGTTCACAACTATACAAATAATTTTAAAAAAGACAAACAAAAAACACATTGAAAAATATCACGGCGATAATAGAATCACACAGATAAATGGATAAAATGTATAGAAACACTGACCTCAAATGGATTTAATACCGAACCAAACAATTCTCATGATAACAATTTCATATATATATATATATATATATATATATTATATATAATATATATATATAATATATATACCAACCCCTCCGCACGAGCAGGATGGACACAAGATCAATTTCTTAAGCGGAGTCCAACAGGTTTTAATTCAGAGTTTCCCTTCTCCTAGACTGGTTACCTAGCCATGGTTAAGAGCCCAGTCAACTCTGCTATTTACCCATATCTGGAGGGATAATTGGATTCATACTTTTCCCAAGAGTATTAGCGCCATGTGATATGCAAAAGTCTTCGTCCAGGAATTGAACTCGACGAGACCATTTCCTACGACTGTAACCATTAGACCACGCGCCTCTAACGATTTCATATAGAATGTATATATATATATTATATATATATATATATATATATATGGACTGACATATCAATTCTCAAATAAACAAGGGTTTAAGTTAGATATCTAATGTATGCTTAACTCTTTGCCTACCAAATTTCCCCCTACGGCTGTACCAAATTGTCTTGGTTTATCTTAATTGTATGATGGAATATTTCAAAGTTTACAATCTATTCCCATCAGAATTCATAATATTCAAAGATAAAGAGACTTGGATACAAAATAGTTTTCATTCAACCAATCCATGTATTGAAATGTATTCACAAACAGAAGCCAAATGGATTTAACCGCAAGCTGAACTATGCTTTTTAAAAAAGGATGGATAATCTGGGTTGGTACATTAATACTTAAATAAACAAATGCCTAAGCTAAGAATCTGACCAAAACAGTTATGACTAATTTTGAACATAGCTTGAACATGCAAAACAAATATCTTCCATGTCATACCATACTTTTTACCATGTGTATACACTAGCAGAGGTCATGAAAGGGTGAATTGGAGAAACTTGGATACAAAAAGATGATTTTCATTCAACCAATGTATACGTCGGTTTTTGTAACAGATTAAATCTTTTTAAAACACATGACAACTTTAAGAAATAATTTGTTTCATGAGTATTTCTTCCTCTTGACGTCCAAGGTTCGAAACTAGTTGAGAACAATTAAAAAATATTAACAACCAAATGAAGATGCTATTTTGTCATGTCAATTTTGTTCATCTCTGTCTCTGTCTCTGTCTCTGTCTCTGTCTCTGTCTCTCTGTCTCTCTGTCTCTGTCTCTCTCTCTCTGTCTCTCTCTCTCTCTCTCTCTCTCTCTCTCTCCAAGTTTCTTGGTACAAGGTGATTCTAGGCTGGTCCTATTCTCTACCAGTAGTTTGTTGTAGAGTTCAGGTTCCGTTGGGAGAGCTCAATGTTTAATTATTGTAAACAGAGCAAAGTTATTTGTGAATAAAAAGGCCTTAAATACCATGGGTATCGTGGTTATGGACCATTTCTACTCGTGAGTGAAATGGTCCATAACCACGATACCCATGGTATTTAAGACTTTTTTTATTTACAAATATATATATATATATATATATATATATATATATATATATATATATATATATATATATATATATATTAATGGAGATTGAGTGTCTGCTTATCTGTAACCTAAAGTATTCCACTGCTTACATGACAATGCCCACATGAATTGCTTAAGTTTATCAATGAGTATTCAGGTTTAATTTATTTTCAAAATAATTAATCCGTAGAATAAAATCTTACTCATTAACAAGGTTTCTATGCAAATCTGAATTAGAATTGCCTGAAAACAATCGAGGTTATTAGTGCGTTTAAAATCCTTCAATGTGTCTTATATAACACTAAGAAATAAAAGTTTCTAAAATATACATTTTTTTGTGGTTAATTTTCACACAGGTTTTAAAAAACCGGCTTTAATAAATATTTAATTGTTCTTGTTGATCTATAAAATTATTGTTTTATTCTCCAACGCATCTAAATCCATCCCTTGAATGATTTTATGTAGAAACCAATATAAATTTCCTTAAAATTTCGTTAGTCTTTCTAATTATGTATATCTATTACATTAAAACATGAATATTTACGCTCGGAGGGCGCATATTATTGCCAGTATATATAATCATCAGTTCGTGCTAGTAGCACTGATCCCCATAACTCTTTCTCGCCACCTATCCCTATTGGTTATCGAACTTTGTCGGTCCTTTGTCCAGCATCCAGCATCTGGATGCTGAGTCTTCAATAACTATCATTTTTAATAATAATGTGTTTCAATTATTTCTATCTAATGTTAACAATCATAAAATATACACTCAGATAGGATGTTGATTGATTCTACCCTTCCCGATAACAGCGGACCTGGATATAATGGTAATTTAACATACAAAACATTTCAAATTCTCCCATCTTACTCTGTCTCTACTCTCCCAGAAAAAGTAACATATCTAACGAGGAGGTAATCAAGATATACATAGAGAGGAAGAAAGTGATAGACAGAATGTAAAGTAAGAGATTGGTCAGTTTTTGACTTAATTGCAAATTACGACTAATTAAAAAAAAATGTTTTCAAACATAACCCAATCCTAAAAGCAAGGAATAATTTTATTTAATTTTCGTGTCATTAAACTGAACAGTAAAAAAGCCTTTTGGAGACAATGTTTATTCGCTCAACTTTAGTATAATAATTGATATTCGTATTCGATAGGACAGTGTACAAAAATACCCCCCCCCAAAAAAAAACCTCAAGAGCAACCACACATGCCGTTAAAATCAATCATATATAAATTCTACAAATACACATAGATTTGGGCATCACATCTAATGGCATTGGGAGAAAATACGTAAGCATCGCAGTTACCAGACCGGCACTTAAATTATAAACAATTTAAGATAGACTGACTTACCCTTCCTGATTACAGTGGACCTGGAAATAACGGTAAATAAGTGTTGACTCCAAACTCATCTGAGGTCCAGAAGTGAAGCCTCACTACCAGATACAGTATTGCGTCCTATACTAGACATCCACTTTAGAAGGAACCATACCCATTTTCTGGGGGTTAATATAGCCTATTACTACCCAGAAAGTTAAAACAGGGTTATTCATTGTCCATTATTGTCTGGATATAACTTCTTTCATGATACATTTTTTAACAAACCCCACAAATATCCTTGTCAAGCGAGTCATGTCTCCATCTATAACAAACTGACAGTCAAATTCGTATAAAGATAATACTTCATGCGATAATGCATTCAACCTGTCAACCGAATCAACAAACTTGTCTTTTCTCCGCATTGATATGATGCGTTCCCGGGTAGTTTTCGCAATGTCGGTAATTGAAACTGGAATAATTCTTCACGTTTGTAACCATATGTACTAGCAAATATAT